>CM073768.1:39917434-40256488 GCA_037158775.1 Hetaerina titia | reverse complement strand
GTGAATTAAAATCAAACCTATATATGATAATCCTGGTCAATTAATAATAATCTAACACAACTTGGTGGAGTGAATAAATACAAGCCATCAACATGTCATTATTAAAGCATGCTTATTAGTTAGTTATTGATGGACATGTGCCAATAGCATACCAGTGAGTGGTAAATAGGTATATACATTGGAGCATGGAATGTTAACAGGCTTCAACATTTGCATAATGACCTAAAAAGTAAAAAAAAACAACATCCTTAGGTGATGTGTCTATACCAAAACAAATAAATACAAGATCTGTCCAATAAATATGCGAACTGGTGCAATCTGGGGCCATGACGCACACTATAGATAGCCCACTAGCAGCCCTAGTTGCCTGAGACCCAATGAGCCATCTGTGCTTGGCAGATTGTCAAGCTGTGCCTATGGCACCAGCTATGTTCTGTTGTCCTTTTTTTTACCATTTGTTGAAAATGGAAATTGAGGAAATCACAGAGCAACGAATCAGCATCAAGTTATTGGTGAAGTGTGGTAAAAAAATTAATGAAATGTTGAGACAGCTGTTTGTGATGATAATGCTCTGAAGAAAGCATTCATTTTCAAGTGGATTAAGCATTTTAAAGATGGCCGACAAGACGCCATGGATGATGCAAGGCAGGGATGACCTTCAACCACCGGTGTTGACGACAACATCGATCGTGCGTGGTCCCTTGTCTTTGCCGATCGTTGAAAAACTGTCTGAATGATAGCTGATGAACTGAATTTAGGAAAATCAACAGAGTACACTATTTTACCCGAACATTTGGGTTTAAAACAATGTGTGCAAAAATCGTGCCCAAACATCAAAAGATGCCAGATCAAAAGTTTAAAAGAGTTGAATGTGTTACTGACTGGAAAAATTCACTTGAAAACTATGCTGGATTTCTCAATAGGGTAATCACTGATGACGAATCGTGGATTTACGAGTATGACATTGAACGAAAATCACAAAGCAAGGAGTGGAATGCAAAAGATGAACCTCGAACCAAAAAATAAAGAAAAAGCCGATCAAAAATCAAAGTCATGCTCCTGGTTTTCTTTTATGTTGAAGGTGTTGTTCATCATGAATTTCTTCCTGAAGGACAAACAGTAAACGCTGAGTTCCACCTTACAGTTCTCAAGAATTTGAGAGATCCCATGCATCATGTGTGACTAAATTTGACTCAAGGCAATGAATGGATCCTTCATCATGACAATGCACCTGCACATTCAGAATCGACTGTTTGCCAGTTTCTGGCAAAAAAATTCGATCACCATCCTTGATCATCCTCCTTGTTCGCCAGATCTCTCTACCTGTTTTCTAACTAACACTTTTTTCCTATTCCCAAAATGCAAAAATGTGACGAGGGGACATCACAGGGAAGATGTGGACACACTAAAAAAACCTAACTGCTAAGGACTTCCAAGGGTATTTTAAACAATGGAAAAGAAGATGGAGTAAGTGCATAGCAATGAATGGAGAGTACTTTGACGGGAACAAAATCTATGTAGACTAAATTTTGCAAAATAAAGTTTTTATGGCCTCAGTTTGCATACTTATCGGTCAGACTTCATGTATTCTTAAGATGAAAAGGCATACAAGGATCTGTGTGCATGGTGAATAGAATCACAACACCGGTACTATCTGGCTCTCATTGGGGATTTCTGAGGGTTTTATTTCCTTAAAGACCTAAACCATGCATAAATTATCTAAATAACAATCCAAAAATATGAAAATATCCTCACAAGCCTCTTGCTTATTTTTACGATTTTTACCCAGAGGGAAATAAAAACTGTCAAAAATGTGTTTTTTACGTCAGCTTTATTTTTCTGATAAAAATCTTTGCTTCAAGATTTTAACTTAAAATTTGTGTTGGCTTCAAATGAACCAATTAATGATATCCACAAGTGCCTATCATCTGTCAGTCAAGATCGAATTAAATAAATGCACAGATGTCAGACATTTAGCAAAAGTGCCGACAACTTAAAAAAAAAAAACCTAATGATACTTTTGTACTTCTCTTTTATGCACAAATTGTTCAGTTAAAAATTAAGCTTAAAACATTTGACAGCATGGACTGTGGTTAACATAATAAATTTAACTTTATTTTAGTTTCCAATCATTTAAATTACCTCACACAATACAAAATATTGATACTAAACATAATATGTGAACTGGATTGACTATATTGGTGAGCATTTATGCATACCAAACCAAAATAACATCATCACTGAAACACCTCTGGTTATTTGAGCTAATACTTTCTATGATGATGAAGAGAACAGGTATAAACCACTATACTGAGGGCCAGTATTTTTGTATTCCCAACAAAATTATGCCTATTGAGGGTTTCTTCTGAGTGTCCTAATCCACATTATGAAATTCCACGCATCAATTCAATAATTCATTAAAAAATTTAGATGTTCCTAAAAAGAGATGTGAGATTCAAAATGATTGAACCTTGGAATTTGAAAGTTTAATAACTGTGGTCAATTTTCTTGTAGAGAAAATTGTTATATAGCTTCTTAAAATCTCCATTTATGAGCTAAATAAATGGCACATTTTAATTTAATGAAACATAATGAGTTTTAATCTAAGAAAATTATGCCAAGGCTGTGTAACTTCATTTGCTACTTTAACAACATTTTTTAAACAAAATATCAAATCAAAAATTAAATAAGTGTTCAAAGTACTTTACTTTGAAGTGATTTTGGATTTCCTGCAGCACAGCAAAAACAGTACCCTTTCACTGAGGCCAGAAGAATAGGAGTACTGAATTGCTAATGATGGAAAAGTCAAGGACTGATGTCATGAATCAGCTGGTTTTGAATAGTGCTCAGTAACCTAGTCAATTTTTCATATGTGATTACATTGGAAAAGTGAAATGTTTCATTACCTGTCCACCAGAAGACAGTCACAGCTCATTTTTATAATGGAAAAATTTGTGACAGGTGGGTGATCACAGGCGCACGAACAACCAGAAACCCTTGGATGATGCTTTGTCATTTTTTGGATCACTACTACAAAGATGAGATAGTGACAATTTCTTGGGGCTCACATTAAATTCTAGAGAGTAAGCTGCAGTCTCATGAGTAGCATCAACCCTCACTCTGACAAAACCACACAAATTCAAGGACCTCTCCCTTATGGTCAACATCTTTTGGGACAGCAGTTTTGGTTGAATTCTTGCCTCATAAAATAAACCACCAATGCAAATGCATATTGTGAAACAACATGCATTTGCATGGTTATGCATCGGCAAACAATATGTATTTGCATACAAGACTTTGAAAAACTACCCATGACCACCGAAATTACCTATTACTAAAGTGGTTAGTCTCACTACTTCATGACCACATGCTGCATAAAAAATCTAAGTGCTGTTGGAGAATTCTGATTTAACAATCCTCCTAATAGTCCTGAACTGGCACTCCCATACTTCTCTTTTAAAAAAACTGAAAGAAGTTTGGAGACCATGTGGATGGACTCCTAGTCAACTTGAAGTTAGATCTGGTGCTTTTTTGTCATATCTGCTCGATGAAGTTTTCCTGGGTCTTCCACCGGGTCAGGGGTTCCATGTTGGCCAATGCTTTGATGCTCGACTCGTGCATCACACCCATCAATCTGCACTCAGGGCAGATCAGTGCCAACTCTGCGTTTTGGTCATTTTACATACAAGAGCATATAGGTCAGTTGACTCGTGATTGGTCCATGGTGGTGGAGCCTCCCGATTGGTCGCCATGGTGCCATTTTGTTCTTCCTTCTCTAACCTCCCTAAGCACCTGTTTCCAACCATTGCCGAGGGTCTCGGAATCTCTATTGAAATTATAACTCGCCATTCATCTTTCAACGGCTTATGATTAGTTTATTTTTTCTGTAATTATCTTTCTGTCCATCTTTAATGATCCATCCTGTCTCTCCAATGTAAATGTCTCCGGAGGCACCCTGGACTTGGTTAATGCCCTTGGTTAATGCCCTTGGTTAATGTCTTTACCTCGATTGGGTCCTTGGCTCTGATGAGAAGATTTCTAATTTTTCCCGGTGGTTTGAAGGTGGCCTCAATTCTATGTTTCACCAATATCCTAGATATTTTCCCAGAAATCGAGGAGACATATGGTAAGCAGGCCCTGACTATTGGTTTCTCCTAAAAAAAATTAGAAATCTTCCATGTGCTTATGGAGACGTCTACATTGGAGAGATGGGTCAGACTATTGAGACCAGGTTAAGGGAGCACCAGCGACACCTACGGCTGGAGCAGTTGGAGAAATCTGAGAAAACGCCGAAAGCATTGGGGTGGATCACTCCATTAACTTCGATGGAACAAGGTTACTTGCCCGTTTTGGTGGTTACTGGGCCCGTATCTACCCAGTGGAAGACCCGAGAAAACATCAAGGTAGTTAACTTCTTTGATAGAATTGTCAAGCTCATGCCACATCTAACGAATGTCTGGATCTCTATGAGGACTATGTGGAAAAATAAAGAACATTTCTACCTAGTAGTAGCAATAAAATAATATGATTATATACATTGTTTTCTTTTTTATAAACAAAACACTAATTTGCCAGAAACAGCAGAAATTTGTTTTTACAATTCAATCAATGTTTCCAAAGAAATGAGCACACAAAATGCTCTAGATATGCTAGGAAACTTATTATTATTAATTAATCACTAATAAATACATGCATTTTGTGATTCCCTCTAAAGTAAAGATTCTCTTTTTTATGAATAAAACTAGAAAAAATGGCCTCTCTAGAGTTATTATCTATTCCCTACATCAAGATTTAATAGCCTCATTATTACCATAGGTAAGATAAACAAACACTTGCTTTTACTACCTCACCTTAACTAATATTAGTGCAAATCAGGGTGATTTTAAGTTGGGATAGAAGAAAAAAGTAAGCACAAAAAAGGTGGATCAGATTTGGTATCAATCTGGTTATTCCTTAGCCAAGCTATCTTTTCTAATGCAGATTCCACAATGTTCAGACAAAGAAATTAGGTGCGACTCATGCACTTGTCCACGCAGTGACTTTATTGCATCAGGTTGAAGTCTGACCCATCAACATCTATGACAGTAAAGTTTACCTTCAAAAAGTGCAGAAAAAGCTATGCCAATAAGTAACATCACTCATTGGGTTACTTTTATCATTTTCTTCTCAGCTCCACACAAACACCAATAATTAAGGGAGTGACCATAGTTGAATGTGTCATAACATTTTCAGATTGGAAGATTTGTGAGGAATTATCAACACATTTTCAGTTCATCTTGTCTTAGCCAAAATATATTATGGTTAATGCTGGAAAAAACCCAAAGATTGGAAGTTATAGGCTTATGTCCACAAGGGAAAATTAACACTGGCATCTAAATCTGATGGGCCACCACTACGGGAGATAAATACTATTTTCAGGAGCAGAAGAATAGGAATCTCAGCTAAAAGAGGCATGTGTTCAAGGGGGCAATAAAGAGCCTTTATGTTCATCAGACCCAGATTTTTGCAATTTACCTAGTGTTTACTTTTCAGTATTTCTCCCAAGGCATTTGGCCACATGATGCAACCAAAACTGTTTCTATGTGATAGCATAATTGTACAATAGACCATTGGCTACTGACTGCAGGGTCCTAGGCACATATTGCAGGTGATGGCTTTGGACATCCTATCTAAAATTAAAAGTGATGTAATTATCTAGTTTCTACAACTGAATGGGAAGAAACTGGTGGCACAGGGAAAGGAATGCCACCTCCCTACTCTAAATGCCTGAATTTCACATGTGAATAATTAAAGGAGAGCACTACACCTTCACCCATTAATGCATTAATGCCAACCATTAAGCTGATTACTTTAGCCGCAAGAAGAATAACTATAAAGCCCAACTGTTGTAAATTAATTTCATAAAAGGACCAAATTTACAATAATCTTTAATTTTTTGTGTTTGGATTTTGAACCTCATTGGTTCATTTTTAATTAAAATTGGCAATTTTCCACAAAATAATTTTGCATAAAATTTTTGAAAAAATATTTTGTCTTATTTTGTGGAAAATTGCCAATTTTAATTAATCATGATATTCCACCATATCACGCCTGAAATGTCTCTTTTTACTCATTGGTTCACTTATCCATTGACTTGCTCATTTAGTTACCTAATGGCAATTTTTCATAATATATTACAAGTGAGTTGCAAAAATGCAGAGGTAAATCTGTGTCCATGCAGCCGATTCCCCAATGTGTTAGTACTGAGTGTGTGACTTCAGTGGTACAGCAAAGTGATGGTGATACATTAAAAACATGTTCAGACAACAAGAAACTACCCTCATTATTTCTCCCACAAAATCAACCACACAAATTTGACAATGAACATCCACAACTATATACCCAGAAGTGGAGGAAGCAGGGCCTCTGTGTCGTCATCATAATTCTTGCACTGTTAAGCTGACTGTAGTAGACAAGAAGCTACTGAAGATGACCAGCATTAATGGAATATGGACTTGGATTTTGAGGATGATATTGAAAACAGGGAAGAAAAACATCAAGCAAGAGATAAGGAAAGGTAATATACAGGTAGATATTGTATATTAGTGCCATGCATGGTGACACTGTAAAGATAGTTGGGATTAGTACAGTAGCAGTTACAGATTAATATACAGTGAAGGGAAAAAGTCAGAGAGAGGTAGTAGTAATATTTAAAAAAAGGTGGGTCATAAACACAACATAGATGGAATACTACCAGAAAGATAAAGGCAGAATATACGAACTAGATTCTTATTTAGGGTTACTGAAAAGTGCCCTTAAGTTGATGGTGTCTTTGATTAACTAGACAAAATGATTGCAAATATTTAAGAAAGAAAGCACTGGATAGTGATCGAATATTGCAATTCAAAAGGGAGAGCTCAGAGTGAAATAAGAGAGTGCTGCCTATGAACAAATGACTTTGGGGAGAAAATAATACTTATGCAAGAGAAATGGTTGAGTTACAAAGAAAATCAAAATACACGTGAATGCATGTGCAAAATGCCAGGAAATACAGAAAGATTTCAGTAGCATTATTTTATACTTGTATCAAGGCATAGATTAGGGAAGAGCATCAATTCACAGTTTCCCAGAAGCAGATGAAGATTTGGGTCATGAATCAAAGGTTATGAAATTTTAAATCAAATTCTTGAGGACAATAAATAAAAATGGACAAGAAAATTGAATGTAGAATCTTGAATTGAAACAAAAAGGGAGGAGTACCAGAAGGCAGTTGATAAAATTTTGTTATGAGGTGGGTACAAGTACAATAGGAGGAGGGTGGAAATATCTTATAAAGGGAACAATAAAACTAAAAAAATGAAACAATATGGATGGTAAGTAGGAAAAATTTAGGAATCCATGGTTTAAACTATAGATGATTAAAAACACATGTAGGAAAGGAATGGAAAGATGAAAATATTCAAAATACAAGGGGATCGGGATGGTGCGGTGGCTAACGTACTACTGGCTTCCCCTTGAGAGGACCCGGGTTCAAATCTTGGATATGGCAGATACTTTTCAATAGTATCCCAAACCCTACTTGGAGGTGCTTTGTGGAGTATGCCCTTTGTGGAGCACTTTTAGCGACTACGCCATCTGTTGGATGGGATGTTAAACTGCAGACCCCTTGGCTTCTTTCCTTAAGAGTAGGCTAATGACACTGCCGGATTTCTCTTCAGCCTTTCTCTGTTCCCATCTATCCCTGAGAGCACAAATGACCTTATCTGTCGGTTGCCGCCCCTAAAAACTACTACTACGCAAAACACAAGGAGACGAAAGTACTAATTAAAATTAATATTTTTTATATTAATAGCCGACTAATAAACTAATGCAAGAAGTTATGAAGTAAAATAAATGTGGGTGGAAACGCAAAAGGGAAAGACCAATGCAAGAATGCCTCAGAGACAAGACAAATAGGCGCACTGGACAAGTAGAGGAAGAAATTGCCGGTAAATAAGAAAGGAAAACCTGGGCACACTACTTGATATGCAACAGGAAGAATATTGGTTGAACCAGAAAAAAATAAAAAAAAAAGGGGAAAGATTACAAAGAAACATATTCTGGTAGAAAGTTCATAAATATAAAGGGAGTATGATATTGATGAGGATAGCTTTGTTTCACGCATACTTTTTTGTGACATAGATAAGAGATTAAAGGAAATGAAAATGAACAAGGCAGCGGAGAAATATCTTCACAAATCTACTCAATAGTTTTAGGATTAAGTGAAAGGAAGAGTTCATATGGGCAGATTTATTGCATTTAGGAGGAAGGATTTTGGCTAGAATACTTAATTAGTATAAATTCCATCCCATTACAGAAAAGAGAAACATACAAGGCGTGTTAAAAAAAATAACGAGAATTTTTTCATTTCATGGGTTTGGAGAGTCCGATTGTCAAACTTTTTTTATTATGTTGGTATACATGCCCCTGAAGAACGACAAAACTTTCAGCTGTTTTCATTGTGGACTTTGTCTGTGACAGTCACTAAGGTTAGACGTGTTTTATGAGCTCTGTGATTTTCGTTTGTCAAAAGAAATGAATCAAAGAATTTGTATCAAATTCTGCGTAAAAAATGAAATAAAATGTAACAAAGTGTGTGAAATGTTAACAAAGGCCTATGGTGAGTCTGCTATGAGTAAATCAAGAGTTTACAAGTGGTATAAGCGTTTCCAAGAAGGCCGTGAAGACCTTGACAATGACGAACACCCTGGATGACCCAGCACATCAACAATCGATGAAAACGTGGAAAGTGAAAGAAATTGTTATGAACGATCGCCGAATCGCAATTAGAGAGGTTGCTGATTATGTTGGCATATCCATTGGATTATGTCATGACATTTTTTCCAATTTTTTGGGTATGAAACGCGTGGCAGCAAAATTCGTTCCAAAATTGTTAAATTTTGAACAAAAACAGCGGCAAATGGAAGTTGCTCAGGAGCCACTAAATGAAGTAAACGACGATGCAGAATTACTGAAACGTATTGTAACAGGTGACGAAACATGGGTTTATGGATATGACGTTGAAACTAAGGCTCAATCATCCCAGGGGAGGCATTCTGGCTCGCCAAGACCGAAAAAGACTTGACAAGTGCGGTCGAACGTGAAAGTTATGCTCACTGTGTTCTTCGATTTTAATGGCATAGTGCGTCATGAATTCCTGCCACCAGGTCAAACGGTCAACAAGAAGTACTACCTACAAGTTCAATGCCGTTTGCGTGAAGCAATCTGAAAAAAATGCCCAAATCTGTGGAAAAACAATTCATGGCTTTTGCACTACGATAATGCAGCAGCTCACACTTCATTGCTTGTTCGTGAATTTTTGGCCAAAAACAATACTGTAATGATGCCCCAGCCTCCATATTCACCAGATATGGCTCCGTGTGACTTTTTCCTATTTCCAAAAATAAAGAGAACCTTGAAGGGCTGTCGTTTTACAGCCATAGATGACATTAAAAGTGCATCACTGAAAGAACTAAAAGCTATCTCAACGATCAGGTTTGAGAAGTGTTTCAGGGATTGGAAGAAGCGCTGGCACAAGTGCATAATCTCTAATGGGGACTATTTTGAAGGTGACAACATCAATGTATAAGAATAAATAAATATTTTGTCCAAAAAATTAAAATTCTTGTTATTTTTTTAACACACCTCGTATATCAATACCTAATTAATGAAAAAGATGCTTGACAGTGTAGGTCAGAGCAAGCACTCAATTACACCCTGGCTGACTTCAATCCCTGTTTGTCACCAGAGAGTTTTAAAGCAATACAAGAATACATTCTCTGTAAAAAGAACATCATATATTCCTGATAGCTTATCTATATCATAAAAGATCTTTGAAGATGAAACCAGTATGATTTTCCATTGGTTCCTTTACTGAAAATATGTATTAAGTATTGGATCTTCCTTTCCTGATCCTTTCAAAGCAATTTATGTAATTTCATCAGTTTACTTTTGAAGAGAATAGACAAAATTTAATTTGCTGCCCATCGTAAACCAAGGCTTACATAGTTTCCAAAATAGATGCCATAAATATTCACAAAGAATTTGATATCCTCAGTAGGAATTCTGTGAGAGCTGTTCAATAAATACAATTTATTAGCTACATAATATAAGGGACAGCAGCAATTTATTTTCCATGTCTTATAATTAGCTTGATGTGTAATGAATACATGGTACACGTTTTAAAAATTTGACTCCAGTAAAATCAGCAGCAGCTATTGCAAGTAGAAATATGTTCAGTTTGACTACAACAATAATTGAGGTGACATGTGACAGTGCATAGAAAGTTTGATTTTTCCCTGAACAAATCCTCACTTGCGGTCTATTTTATGCTAAAGAAGGCTTCTGGAGAGTCTGTTCTCCCCTATAGCTATTAAGAGGTTTACAATGCTTAAAGATGGGAGACAATCAATTACAAAGGAAGGTGAACCAGGAGCTCTAATCACTCCTCTTGCAGAGGTAAACATTACACCACTGCTGCCATTGTGAATGAACATCATTAAATATAATGCAACAATTTCTGAGTGCTAAAATCATTTGTGTTGACTGGGATCCTGGTCAAGGCGAATGATTTTTACACTCTGTATTGTAAAGCATATATGATCCGATTTTGCGGATGATTCTGTTAAAAGTTACCATCTTATTTTACATCTCCCATAGTTTCTTGTAATATTCAAACACTGTTAAGGGCACAAGATAGGTTGAAAATTTCATTTAATGTCACTCACACATTGGCAACACAAATTCTGCACATGAGACGTGTTTGTGAATGTTGGGTTCCATAAAAATCAAAGTGAAATCATGATTATTTCATAAAAATCAATGTGAGGTGTGGTCCTTAACCTCTTGTGGCCTAACTAGCCCAATGTGAATTTCTCGTTTCCAAATGTGAAGAAATGCCTTCAAGGAAAGCATTTTTCAGCATCAGGAGGAGGTGTAAGCAAACAGAACATGTTTCAACTTGCATTAGCTGTCACTGAGGCAATACAAAGGTAAATTATTGGAACTTGTATTACATACTACCTTGAACAAAAAGTTCCCGGAATAACCACCGTGTGGCGCTCCCATCGTTCCGATTTGAGTTCTGTTTTTTTTGTTAAATTGGTACATCTGTTGTTGATATTCCCTTTAAATCTTAGTGTCATAACTTGACATTTGCAAAAGTTACGTAGCCAAGAGTACATCTATCTCTGTGTGTGTTGGCGATTTTTTACAATTGCAGAAATGGATTTAAATTTGCAACAACGAACTTGTATTAAATTTTGCGTAAAAAACGGATTTAGTGGCGCACGGACGTTGGAAATGTTGGAAAAGTGTTTCGGCAACGATTCTCTAAAAAAAACGGTCGTTTACCAGTGGCACGAGCGGTTCAGAAGTGGTCGTGAGTCAATCGAAGATGATGAACGCAGTGGCAGACCATCGACATCAAAAGTCGGTGAAAAAATTGATAAAGTAAAAGAAATGTTGGTCAATAACCGCAAATTAACCATCAGAGAAATAGCGGAGGACTTGAACATTGCCTATGGATCCGCCCAAGACATTGTGGTTAATGATTTGGGTTTCCGTCATGTAGCAGCAAAGTTGGTGCCAAAAGACCTCAATTTCATGCAAAAAAGAGACCGTGTTGACGTCGCAAAAGACATGATTTGCGAGGCTGAATCCGATCCCACATTCATCAAAAGGATCATTACTGGAGACGAGACGTGGGTTTATGAGTACGACACGCAATCCAGACATCAGGCAAGTGAATGGCGTTCACCAAATGAGCCGAGACCAAAAAACCACGTCGTTTTCAGTCAAAAAAGAAGGCAATGCTGACGGTTTTCATGGATTACAACGGTGTAGTGCATCATGAATTTTTGCCAGAAGGCCAGACAGTAAACAAAGAGTATTATTTGGGCGTTATGAGACGATTGCGTGAAGCAATTCACCGAAAGAGACCAGAAATCGTCGCACAGTGCGTCGAGACCGTCGCACAGTGCTATCATTATTCGTAATTTTTTGACAAAAAATGCAACAAATACCATCCAACAGCCACCGAATTCACCTGATTTGGCTCCCTGTGACTTCTTTCTGTTCAATCGAGTTAAAAAACCATTACGGGGAACGCGTTTTAGCAGCCGAGAGGAAGTAATGGAAAAATCGCAGGAAGTGGAACTGATGCACATACCGAAAACCGAATATAAAAAATGTTTCGAGGATTGGATCAAGCGCTTTCATAAGTGTGTTGCAGTCGATGGGGATTACTTTGAAGGGGAAATATAGATTTAGATGAATAAAATTGTATTTTTAATTTTCTGAATAAATTCCGGGAACTTTTTGATCAAGGTAGTATATATGAGTATTACAAATTAAATAAACAATATAACCAATTTTTTACACAATTAATTACACAAATAAAAAAGTTTTATCAATACTCTCTATTGGACAGCTCTTGCAAAGAAAATTTGGAAATTTTTCATTGAGCTTACCAGAAATACGAGATAACTGAAGTTCAGCAGGGCGACAAAGGAAGCATCCATCACCTTCAAGTGCCATACTGTTCAAAAGCACAAAATGGTTACCAGATATGGAAATCAACCTCACAGATGATGCATCAAATGCATTAGAGAACCTCTCATGCAAATATGGGCTGATCCTGATTAAAAAAGAAAAAATTAGTCAATAATTGGCAGGCACAATAATGTTATCCTATTATTAAGAAAGTAAGCTCACAGACTTAATAGAAGTGGCTGACATTTTAAGGTACTTTATACATTAAGGGATGAAAGGCGTATTGAGCGGTAGTGGAATGTTGAAGAGGGTAATAGAGGGGAGAATGTTGGGTAAGCGAGGTAAGGGCAGGAACAGGATAGGGATGTTGGACGGAATGAAGGGAGGAAAGAAGTACACCGAGATGAAGAGGGACCTGATATAGATTAGTTTGCAAGGTGGGGAGCCACAAAATGTTTATTTGATAGTTGTGTCCATCCAAAAACCTACCTTAAACGGTAGATTACCTAATAATAATATACATTAAGAAGTTTCCACACCTTCACTACAATAAGACTGTAAAAAATCAAATTATTCCTCATTATTTGCATCCCTATAACAATGCTTGTTTGTAATGATTAATGTGACAAGAGATATTCACTTAAGGGAGTTAGGGGAGATATCAGTTATGCATAAAAAATATATTATAGCATAAAATAGATTTACATTAGGGAAAAACAGATGAGGAAATGGAATGTAGAAGGATCAAAAGGAAGGGAAAAAAAGGAGTACTAGGAGATAGTCAAAAAAATATGAGTGAGGACATGGATATTGGTACAGTAGATAAAAACGGAAACATCTCAAAAGAGGGATGATAAAAGCTGTAAACAAAACAAAAGGAACCATAAATGAAAAAAGGACAAGGATACCATGGATTACAGATGACACATTCATTAAAGGATGAGATGATGAAAGAACTCTCAGGAAAAGATGGGAAAATCCGTTCACACAATCGAATATATAATTAGAAGGGATGTTCATATCAAATGATTTGTAATTTTCCACGGACTTTATTTAAGATACAACGCATTTAAGCAACTTGCGACATCATCAAGTACAAGTTACAACCAGGCCCAATGACATGTCATAGCCAGGGTACCACCATTTTTCTGTGTGGTTTTCTTTTGCCTTTACCTGAATAAACCTCGACCACAGAGTTTCACTTCCCGAAAATTTTCCAACCCACCCTGAACTTCCCACTCTACCTCCTACACAGCTACCCTTCAAACAAATTCAATGGTAATGAAAAGAGAAACTTTGTAATTCCACATAGATTTAATAAATAAATGTATCTAAATCTATGTGGAATTACAAAGTTTCTCTTTTCATTATGTTAAGTCGATTCCATGAAGTCACGCCCGAGAAAACGAATTAAATTCAATGGTTCTATGTACCCCCCCCCATATTTGATATCCCCAGACCAGATCTATTGCTTAGTCATAGCTAAGGTGCCACCGCCTATCCTTTTCCTAACCAAAACAACCATAACCACTGACTTTGAAGTTCCGAAAAACCTGACCTCCCCTATCTTCAACTTCTCCCCCCCCTCTCCTCTGTCAGAAGGGTACACATTCAACAGCGGTATGAGCAACTTGTACCTGATGATGACGAAAGTAGGTGAAACGTCTTGTACCATAAATTAAGTCTGTAGAAAATTATGAACTCATTTAATATGGCATCAAAAAATTCCACACAGTGAACCCTGAAAGTGTGGAGGATATTAGAGGGAAAATTATAGACCTTAGACAACTAAATTGAGGAGCAATATTATATAGATATGAAGTTAACAAATTCAGCCATAGAAACAGAATATGATGCTGATGAGGTCAGTGTAGGTCCAATCACACATACTTTACTACAAGCTTGACATGGCATTAAATGAAATTAGGCAGTGAGGCTGGATAATAACCCAGTATACAACTTAAGGGTTTCTGAAAAATTGGAAGGAAGATTTTTATGAGCTAATCCATAGCTAAAGGACTGGAAATTAGGGATGGATTTGGCCAGAAGATTGTCAGATCAGTATTAGTTCCCATCCCGAAAAAGATAGAAGCAGTTGTATGTGAGGACTATAGAACAATGAGTTTGATTTCACAAGCAACTAAGGAATGGATGATCAATTAAAGGATGGAGGGTTGAGGAAATCATTACTTTGGGGATGATCAGTTTGGGTTCAGGAAGAAGAGAGGCATACATGATGAGGCAGTAATGAATTACACTGATAAAAAGAAATATAGAATACAATAATCACCTATGCATTTGTTTGTTCTGTGTGGCTAGAGAAGCCCTTCAATTGAGTAAACTGGTCACAATGAATGAATATTTTGCAAACAATAAGAATAGACTGGAAGGATAGGAGAGTTATATTCAATCTCAACATGTCTCAATATGATAAATATATTTCTTAGGCAATGAACGATTTGGATAGCTCCCAATTTCATTTTGATGATGCTTTACTTGTATATGCCAAGTAATTGTTTAGGGATGAAGGTAATTGAATTGTGTATTCATTTCAAATGAAGAATTTCTTAATGTCTTTGCAATCATATGTTATGCATATTTTGTTGCTGGTGATTTAGGATTTAAATATTGATATGAGAGGACTACCCATGCTATTAATTGTGAAACTAGTATCTAGAAGGCTTGAGGGTTGTCATTAAATATGGCTTGATACTTTAAATTTAATGTTTATTGAACATTTATTTGGTTTTGTAATTTTAATATAGCGGGTCGCGGTGGTCCAGTGGGTAGAGCATTGGACTACTGACCGGTGGGTCCCGTGTTCGATTCCCGGGCAAGGCACTCTGGGCACCTGGCAGCTCCAACCAAGCTAGTTGATTTTGCGGGTACCAGATCTTCCTGGGAAACCATAACCGGCACAGGGAAAGGAACTGGCCCCCCTACCCTGATGTGTGATTATTCACATGCCGTCGGGCTTGGTACATGGGTGAGCTCTACCATCACCTACTAAGCCGACCTTCGGGTTGATTACTGTGTTTATGGTTTTTAATTTTCACAAAATGTAATTGTAAGTAATAATCTTCTTTATTAATGGCATTAAATGAATAAGAGACACTGATAATCAACACCAAAGATGAATGATCAATTTTCTTTTGTTTACACTTAAAAAAAATTATTTTAATAAATTTATCATACAAATGGCAATGTAAAACATTTGGAGCAAAGTCATTTTTTAATCATTAATATACTATTGTTTCCTAAGTTATGTGCAGAAAAATCATGAAACTGTGATAAAATATTTTGTCTGACTTCAGAACTGTTAATATGGTGATATCACTGAGCTGAAGAGTGGATCAGAATTGTTTACTCTCATCTCTAAGGTGGAAGTCTGCTTCATTCACTTCATTGAAGAGAACCTTAACCTCACTGTTGAAGAACATTTTTTGAATACTTTTATATCATTGCTGAGCACATTAGAAAATCAGTGAAATCGGCAGAGGATGAGAACCGAAGTACACAAAACACAGGTCATGAGCCATTAGAGAAAGAAGCTAAGTTAAACAATTTAATGGCATGAATTAGAGCAGGGAGAATAGTCCACCTATCATGGAAATATTTTGGAAGATGACAGTCAAAGCAGTACGGGCATCAGAAGAATTGCTTTAGGCAAAGAAGCTTTTACAAGGAGGAAGCTGATGACAGGTACATTGGGTACAGATGTTAGTAAAAGATTAGTGAAAACTTTGAATTAGAGCATAGTTTTTTTAAGGCTAAGACACTTTGGCATGAGGTAAGATAATAGGTGTCAATTGGAGACTTTTGAGATGTCAGTGTGTAGAAGGATGGAAAAAGTAAAATGAAAAGAAAACGAAGAAAAACTAGGTATAGTGGAGGAGGAGGTGTTAGGTCTTGATGGGAGAAAGGCAAAGGAAGTAGGAAATATGGATGCACAGTATTTGATTGACGATGATAAACCATAGATAAAAGGGAGAACTTTGAGCAGGAGTGTTTAGGGGAGGAAAAGTATATGTCTATGCCGAAAACATAAGTTCGATAGAATGAAGACGGGTAGAAAGTATGCAGAATTGAAAAGTGCTAATTGTGGTGTATGGTGTTACATGGTGTCTTGTTAGGCTAGGATTAGAATTGCCGCAAAATACCCAGTGTCTCTCCAAAACTGGTAACTTTTTTAAGGATTCTCTTAAATATATACGCATGAAATAATACTATGAATACATTTTATACTGTCAGTTTTTTTGGCAAATTACTGATTTGGAGGGATTTATGATGCTTCATGGGTGATCAGAAAATAATAACTGCTTTCCCTTCACCGATGCATTAAGGTGGGCTCAGTGCTCATTAAAAAAATCAAATGTTTTGGACATTACTTGAATGCAATTACAAGTTTTTAACCGTTGTAAGGCATTTCATTAATTCATGCATTTGTATTTTCAAATCCAAATAATCTAAATTTGACACATTTTGCCCCATTTATTATCATAATGTTAATGTCATATTTTACATTTATGAAACATATTTACATTGGTATATGTTTTGGAACTGAGTTATTAGCAACATGCCATACAATTGTAATCGATTAGACACTCCTGCTGTGCTCTGATTCTGTTACTGATACATTATTTACACGAAATGCATTTGCAACTTTCATGAAGAACTATGAGACTAAAAGGCTATATTAGTGTTTCGATTTCAATACTGCAGAAAAGTTGATATTGCAGTGCAAGACGTTCATTACAATGCTGCAGGAAGGTAACGATGCCGTTTGGGTACATTTAATGTCACACCTTTAAAACAGTCTAAAATATGCCTTTTAACCTATGGGAAAAATAATTTACACATATAAACGAGATTATGCTTACCCATAATGAAAACCAATATCATGATTTCCCACAACTACAAAGAGATCTGTCGTATCTGGCACTTCAAATAAACTTTGAAACCTGGAAACATAATATGAAAACTCTCTTTCACTGCACCACAGACCTTCATCAAATAAGTCACCTGAAAGAAAGGATATAATGGCGCCCAGTCCAACAAGTTTGAAGAACAAATACAGAAAAACTTAATGACAACGTAAAATCTATTGTATTTCATTGTACTGGCAACACCCATGTTCTCAAAAAATAGCACAAAATGTTAACCAATGACATACCCAAGACGAACACAACATCCGGATTGTGAATGGTCAAAGCAGTCTGGAATGCTCGGTACATTTGCCATTCCCTGTAAAAGTGAAATATATCACACAATTCTATTCAATCTACAGTCTACAGGCATTATGATGTATTTAGGGGTTATCCATCATTTTATTTGAGAAACCAGCTCTCTTGTGTACGATTACTATCTAAACATACCTTCTAAGCTTGTCGAACCAATGCCCATTTCGAGAGCCTAAAAGATGAGTATCAGCTATGATCATTGCTTTGACTGGCTGGTTTTCTGTTTTCATTGGTATGGTTTTGTCAACTGTACTTGGATTTAACTTAGGCCATGAGCACTGTAAGAGAAGTTTCACAATGAATACAAAAACGCCATGTTACATACCATGGAAAATGCCTACCATACAACACTCATACCTGAATGAGGACTAGATAATATACGAGGAATTCACAATAAAATATCAAGGCGCACACAGCCGCGATAAATTTGATGATATAAGCCAATTTGATGCCCATCTTTCACTAATAACCTTACCGAGCACATCTACTAACATTTTTCGTAAATATTTCCATTCGTTTCGACAAAACGCCCAAATGCCTCAAAAGTTAGGCTCTACGCCTGGCTTTTTAATGTAATTTCTCTTGAGAGGATTAAAAAAGCCTTCACACGTTTAAAGTAGACTGATCTAACTACATAATCGGATGAAGCGCTTCCGATTTATTAGTAAAATGACTGTTCCAAGAGGGGCGCCTTCGTCACTCGCTCGTAATACCCTCTTTAGGAAGAACATGAACCATATTGAAAATACACTCCGCAACGCGGGGAAATTTAATTTTCCCTAGAGATCTCATTTCAATTTCTAGTCGCCGATGAATGATATAAGAATGCAAAACAAAACTCATCCCAATTGTCGTTCTACAAACTTGACGATTGATATACAATAACTTTTTCTATTTAAAATTGGCTGCTTATATTCCAATACAACGAATATACATATATTAAGCTAATTATTAACATGAAATTTTCTTTACACATTCGTCCTGCTTCATAAAATATTGTAAAAAGCTCAAGATGGTATTCCAAAGAAAACCATTTGTATACCACAGTAAACAACCCGAAGGTTGGTTTTAAAATTGGAGGTAAAGCCAGCACCACCTAGGAGCTAATTTTACATGTGAAATTAACATGTCAGGGATAATTACCTTTCCAGGAAGATCTGAGATCCGAAAAAAATCACAAACATTGACTGAAACTAAGGGTGGCTATGGGTGATTAAATTCAGAAATTTTTATGTTCCATTGCATGAACTGGAGCTCAGAACCCAGAGCCTTCCATTTACAGGTTAGAACTTGCCCAATTAAGCTAATGCATTTAACTTACCAAATAGACAAGTTACTGTTATGATTTAATGGAACTGAGGTGATATATTTGACATATTCATAATGGGATAGAAATGTGATGAAAACCCACGATACTTAATTTAACTCTTGTGGAAGTAATTAATAGTGATCAAACAAGTAAAACTCGAATGAAATGTAACTGAAAAAGGGAACAATTTTTGCATATGCCAGTTATTTCAAAAGGTAATGCCAATAATATCAGACAGGTAGTTAAGTAACATTAGAATTAATATTTTAGGTAGCAGTTTAAATATCACCTAGTAATGATTTTACTATTAAAATAAATGAGTTTCATTGCTATACTTGGGAGTTCAAGCCAGCAGGTATGCAATTATTGTTCACAAATTTCTCACAATATTATGTCAACAGGCATTTTTTCCTTTCACCTAATAAAATATAACCTTCCTTTTTGGGCACAATGTTATTTTTGCCCTGTAAGGTACATTATGGCTACTCAGGGTTTCCCCTGAACCTTTTGGAGTAGCAGGTGGAAATACTGCATCATTGGTATACAGAATAACAGGGTCATTCCCACCTCCATTCTTTAAACCTACCTTACCCTTGTATCAGTTTCAGATGCATTTATCCATGAACACATTAAATCACCACGGTCCTTTTGAGCATCTTTCACATCATGCTCTATTTCAAACCAGTCAGACAGGTCTCCATTCAATCTATTTTCAATTCTAGTATTTTTACCATTCCATAACTTCATTCCCTGCATATTACCTCAAAACCTTTATCAGATTATCTTAATTTGCAGTGCCTTCCCAAAATTCACATGTTCATATGTTTTTCCATTACTTGCTGAAGTGCAAAAAGGATCCTTACATCATCTATTACACATTAAACTACATTTCACTCTCCAGATTTTGACCAAAGTCACCACCTTCCACTCTATTTTAATTAATATACTCCCTGGCTCCATAATTATAACATGCCAGTTTATTGCCTGTAATGCATTTCTTAAACAACAGAAAACACACCAAACTTTACCAATTTATGCATTCGGAGGTGTTGTGGATGAAGTACTTGGGGGTCAGTCACCTTTGTTTCGGATCTTTCTCGGAGATAACATAAATGCACTATTTGTGGAGGGAGACTAAAGAAGCTGCCATTCACCAAATGTATAGTCGGAAGGTTTAGCAACAAAAAAGTGCTATTTATTATTGTAAGACCTCACATTGAGTATGCCGGGACTGTTTGGGATCCTTTTCAAAAAACATTAATTACAGAATTGAATAGGGTACAGAGAAAAGCCGCTAGATTCGAGGAAAAATTGTACCCAAGGACACACAGCATCACACATTTAATTCAGAAACTGGGGTGGGAACCTTTAGAAATGCGAAGACTCAGGGTGAGATTAAACTTATTACAAAGATATAAAGCATGTGGTTTCACATCCTACATTGGAGATATAATTAGACTGTTAATCTGATAGATTCATATACAAGAATAAACTCCCAGAAAAAGTCTTTGTCTTAATGCCCCCTGTCTTTATGCCAGTTGAATATGTATAGTCTTTTTGAATTGTCGGCTAGGAACGTGTAGGATACTAATCAGTAAGAAGTGTATGAATTGAATTTGTTTGCCCTCTGTGAATGTATTTTCTTCTTCTCTGTATGTAGGTATAGGAATAGATAGTAACCATGTAATGCCAAATTGGCGTTCAGTCACCCCTTTCCACCCGGGGTGCCAGGCACACGAGGAAATATATGTAGAATAGCTGGTGACCTACCACACATCCTTGAAGGGTTTTATGCAAATGTACATTATTATTGAATCATCTCAATTTTTTAGTCTAATTAAGTTTGCAAACATTGAAAGAAGTAAAAAAATGAGTCCTCGGTAATTTGGTCCCACAATAATATGTTGCTCGTTACACCTGCAACTTTTCCCACTACTGTACACTTGCATCAAATTCCTTGGAATACTTTCTGCATCCTAATACTATGTTTGGCTCACTGACTAAAATCACTAACCTCAATGGTAACCCCCCTCCAACCACCATATTCAACACTATTATTTGTTCCCAAGCACTCCTTTGAAATTTCCACCTATCTTCACAACAATCCTATTTAAAAACATACTTGGTAGATTTCTCAAGGTTTTTACTGTTTGTTAAATTTGAATCACACTGCTTTCAACAACTTTAGAATATTCAATATCATGCCTCTTTTTTCTACTCTTATGGCCCAACATTTCAATGTTAAGGTCTATGGATATTTTAACATAGTTCTCATAATGTATAAAAACCACAGTTATTAACTTAAAAGGTTGGTTGGTACACAAGAATGGAGCTCGCCTAATGATAACCACAACGGTATGTGAAATGCACATATCAGGGTGGGAGATCCAGCCACCAGATCCTTACCCTGAGCTGTCTATGGTTCCCCACAAAGATTTGGTACCCAAAAAATCACCCAGCTTGGGTAGAGCTGAGGTTGCTCAAAGGCATCACCTGGAATTGAACCCAGGCTTACCTGTCAATAGCCTATAGGTCTACCTACTGGACTACAACATCCACCATCACAATGTTATTACCAGTAAGGTAGGTTTTTGATGGACAAGCTACCAAATGGAACGAGGATATGTACAATAAAAAACCAGCAAAGGATGATATCAATTTTGATGAGAGCTTTGAGTTCCAGGTCTATGATTGATGATGCCAATTAGAGAGCTGGCATAAACTATCATTCCAAAAAATATCTGTATTTCAATATCACTAAAAACGGTGACTCCTTCATGACAAATCACATATGTAGTTAAATGAAAACAAACTCCTAGGCCACCAAAATAACTTTATCAAATTCATTTACATCAGTCTCTGTTTGTTTTTAGACAACCATTCACATTAACACACCATTCTACAAAAATGCTGAAAATTTATGAAAACCTTCAACTTTACTACAACTAAACAGAGAACTAACACAATTTCTCATATAACATTTCATCAGATGTTGTCACAAGTCAAGGGACTGTTCTAATTACAATCCCTCAAGTACCCAAACACTATGGTAAAAATTGATCAATATAGAGCAAAATATGCAAATCACAACAAAAATTGTATAAAACACACAAACTGTACCTATATGATTACTTCAACTCACTATGAATAATGATTAATGAGGTAGTGAAATAGGACCAAATTTTACATTATTATGAGTAACAATTGCGTTTTTCCTCATGATATGGCAGCACACGCAGGAGTTGAAACCTGCCTTAAGTTAGTTTTAGAAATTAATGATTTCAAATCGAAACATTTTTATCATGCAGTCCCTTTTATCAAATGCCAAGTTCATCATACTAATGAAAGACATACGATATCCACACACCACAATGTGTACCAAAACACGTGAATGTCTTAATGTACAAATTACAATCATATATATACAACAAACTCAGCCTGAACTATACCAAACTCAGTGAACATGATTAAGTGCAAAAGAGGTTCGACCCACAGTAGATTTGTTGATGTTCTGATTTACACATTTATAACTATACATGCACTGTAGGTAAATCCAGAGCTTTAGAAATATATACCATCACATATTTACTTTCAATGTCCATATTCCTTAATTTATTCTAACTCTTGAGGTTTAATGGGTAGTCTCACAACTGAATGGACCCAATATATGATTGTGCATATCTAAGCTTTGAGTGAGCTGAACAGTGGCTAAATTGAATTTAACAGGTCCAAATTATCCAACTGCTAGATTACAAATTAAAATATTCTGATTTTCAAGCTGAATTGAATTAATTAATCAAAAACATAAAACAATGGCATTCATTTAGAATAAACTGTGAAACTATACAATATATTTAAACTACAAGAGACAGCATAAAAGAGAATAACATATTTTGTTATAAAAACCATTAATCAATTAGAAAAGCATTACAGAAGACAACACGTACACAGGCAACTTTCATAGTTTTGTTGTTCAAAGAGGCTCCTCACCAATGTGCACGCATTTCACTCATTGATATCTCCTCTTTTTCATCCCTAAAAAAATTATATAAATAAATTCATTTTACGGGAGCCATTATGAATATCAATGAATAACCTTATTGTATAATCATCATTGAATCTCACCTTTCTTTTTCCCTTTGATGCTTCCCTTAATTTTCTTTCTCTTCCTCGATGCTACTGAGGGTGCTGATGATCCAGACTGAACACCACTTCCCTCGAGCCCCTCCAAAACTTTTGATACACCACCTTCTCCAAAATTTATTACTTCATCTCCCAAAGTTCCCAATGTTGTCAAAGATTTTCGTTTTTTATGACGCTCAACACGTGTAGTAGGCAGACGGGTGAAGTACTCCTCTTCATATCTAACAAAAAAGGATTACACATAGTTTTCTATTTGATTAAATAAATTATTTTTATGGCATATTAAAATTATTGTTGCCATCAATTTGTGAAAAAAGACAATTCTTAAAAACTATTCTTCTTTACAGTTATAGTATTTTAATCAACACTAATACATATTATTTACACAAAAATAAATGGGAGATCATATAACTTGAAATTACGTTAAAGCAGGGTCGCCTCAGCTATTTCTACTTTAAAAATTCCGGCATTCTATTTTTTACTGTTGCCACCAAATCAAACATTTTTGTTTTCAAAATGAAATCACCACTCTCAGAATTCCATGAGATTCATTAGGGGCATAAAAATTATTATTTCTCGCAGTATGAATTATTACCACAGAAATAAATTTGACAAGTTCAAAAAAAATTTTGAAATGCATATTTCAGCTGACCTTTGAATGTAATTATAGAACAAAACCGATTGCTGCCATTCTAAATCCAATAAAATGCATACAAATTTGAAAACAGATGCAAAAAATACAATAAAATGCATTTAAGGTCAACCTACTCAGGTTCTTAAAATTAAAAATGTTTTATTCAATTGCCGAATTTCTTGTTAATGCCTGATGTGTATCATGTATCCATTTATGTATTCTGTTACTTACTCTGACGTGTCTTATATCAAGTATACAGTTGTAACAACTTGATCGCTGGACAAATAAATTGTATTGTATTGTACAATAGAACATTTATCTTACTCTTTCTTGTGTGAAGCATGAGACCGCTTTGAGACAGCAGCTGAAGAAGAGGATGCACACAGCATTGTTGCTTCTTCTTCCACAGGAGCATCTAAGTACTCCTCCCTCAATTCCTGGAGAAAGGCACTACCAAGGGCACGTCGGCGTGCACGCTCCACTTGATGCTGCTCTTTGTCAGCACGGCTCTCCTCAGCATCTATCAGTGATTGAAAGAAAAAGCAATGTATGTTATAGTGAACTTCAACCCTTAAGACATTTCTCTCTAAAGTAACCCCCAAAAACATTAAAACATGACAGTAAAACTACTACCGTAGTATGGAAAAATCCTGAGAACATCTTTCAGCCTTTAAGGAGTTTTAATTAGAATTGTGGCAAACTTCATATCTTAATCTTCTTACAGAGAAGAATTTTAAGATCTGACAATTACCTCACTTTATATAGGCTTTACTGTGGTAGCCATTTCTCAAGGTTTCAACTCACTTTTTCAACATGTCTCAATTTAATATCTTAAAAAAAAACAGGTTAGATGGCATTTCAAAGGAGAGCTAAATTATCTATGTTTTTCCCATAAAATTTGAAGGATAACTGTGAGCAACATGTGAAGTAGATTCCATAGAAATAATAGTGAAACCTCACTTAACAAGAACCTCTGATAACAAGTAATTAACACAATGAGAAAAAAAATAATTGTGAAAGAATTTTGCATAACAAGTGATGAAAAGAAGGGAAGCCATGGACTGATTGCATGCCTGCTATTTCAGTTAGAGTTTAGCAATCGTTCCCTTGGCATTATAGTGCCACTCATGATCACAATTTCTCTTAACTTGTGTTCAGACAATATTTGTGATATTTTTGGGCAAATAATAGTAACTGTAACAAAAATAACACCAAAGAAAAAGCCACCAGATAACAGCCATAAGAGAACAGAAATAACTGTGGGAATGAAAAGAAAAATCATTTTTTGTTTTCACAAAAATGTTTTTCATTCCAACTTCCTTGTCCCCAAACTCTTTCTCATCAAAAGTATGATGTTCATTTTCTGTTTTGGCATTCCCTTATTCAAATTCTAGATGTCAATAATTATAATAATCTCAGTAAGTGTGCAGATTTGATGCGATAATTGTGATGACCTGATAAAAATTTTATTTATAACCTCTAGTGGACATGTGAAAACTACACACAATCCACATTGTATTCTCTGATGATGGAAACTATGCTACATTTAATGCTATTTACATCTCATAAAATGACAAGAAATAATTTGTCAAAAATATCTTACCAAAATGCATAGGTCTAATGCGAGGTGGTACATAAATTCCTTTTTTACTATTTTTTTCATCATCCTTCTTTCCATCATCCTCTTCAGAATCATCTTCATCTTCACTTGACTAGATTTGTAAGAAAATGATAGCAAAAATAAAAAACATTGTTTATCAAAAACAATCCACCATTTCAGTTACTTGTACAAGAATACTAAGAAAATACAGATGGAAATCAAATACTGTTTTAGCACGAAGTTAACAACTTGGTGCTTAAGTTAACAACTTGGTGCTTAAGTTAACATAACTGGTTCCCGATATATTGTGCACTCCTGTAATTCAACATAATCATTTTAGGAAAAGGCTACTGAGTAATTATCATCTAGTTTTATATGCAAGGCAAAGGAAGTGATTGAATTGTCTGAATAATAAGAAAATGACGTGAAAACTGGTGACATGCTAAACATTCTTAATGTGATATTGCATGATTTTACCAGAATTTTCATGGGTATCCTTGAAAATTACTAGAGCAACTATCAAAGTCTTATTTCGGATGCTGAGTTGAGGAATTTCTATTGTCTAAATGCATACTTCGGTACTTTACTTTATAATTGACTCACAAGATAATACTTTCAGGCCTAAAACATTTTCGAAGTAAAAAATGACATGGTTAAAGAGCTTCCACACTACCCATAGGTCACAAAAACATCTCTTTAAAGTAAGTTTAAATGTGCATCAGCATATGCGCATTTCATGGATGAACACATTTTGCTCAAATTCAATGCAAAGAAAAAAAATAGTCCCGCTAACATTTTTCCTCATTTAACCTGAGATTGCAATAGTTAACCCTGGACAGAAAACTGAATTTTTAACATACGAGGGAATTTGCCACATAACATTGAAATGAAATCAGGAATCCTTACTTAGCATTACTACTACATCATATGAACATTATTAGACATGTTTTACTTTCACAAAAGCCAATTTCAATAATGCCACCACAAAAAATACTCATGGAAACCTTCTTGTCAGGTAGTAGTTTTTTCACCATGCACAAAATTTGGTGTCATATGGGTAATTGAGAGACTAACCATCTTACCAAGACCATAACAGTCTTGAACATTTCAGACCAAACCATCCACATGCTGTAAGACATTTTAGATTTCATGTAATTGCATGAATTTCCTTGCATGAACCTGAGAATTGATTCACAAGATGACGTCAGTCGGTTACACTCGGAAAAAATTAAATGCCGAGACATTTCACAGCATTGGATAAAAATTTAATTTGATTGGATAAAAAGCAGTATTGGATAAAAATTATATTAACGATTCACTAATTCTTACGAGTTACTTCTTATAAGAAAGTTATCCCATCAGTAACCTCTGTGTACATAGCCATACATGAAGACTTGAAAAGTTAAAATGCTACACATTTATCCTAACTTCATTACCTGTAATAAATGAGATGGAAATGCAGAGGGTGGCATTTATTATTAGCAATAATGTATTTTTATGATTGGAGTGTTGTTGAGAACATGGGCGCTACTGAAATGTAAAACAATCTGTAGTCGTAAATTTTCACTTAAAGTGGGAGCTCAACCTACCATATCAAGGAAATTTTCTGGATGAGGTTTGTATTGTAGAGGATCATTAGGATCCATCTTCCCACTAACAGCTGTTTTCACCAACTTATCGATGTGGTACTTTAACTTGTGTTCCATTGGTCTCATTTTCTCCATAACAGTTCTAATTTCAACTAATCTGGCTGTTAGAAAAAATATTTTACAGAACATGTTGAACAAACAATTGATATCAGAAACTGCCATAAATAGCTGAAACTACAAATTCTCAACGTTAAGCTGGGCATACCAATAGCAGGATCTCCTTCTATTTTTTCTCCGGAACATTTCCGCAATATCACATACGTTAGGTTAATGAGGTAGCTCAAGAGCATATGATATTTGACTTCAAGAAAACTCAAACCCTATAAGCAAAAGAGTAAAAGCGATAATAACAGAGTCAGTTCATATCATATTTTAAATTGAAAGGCTTAATTACCAAGCATAATTTTCAACATTTTAAAGTGAAGCTTTGTAATGTCATCCCTTAACTTCTTCTAATGTATTCTTTAAAATACATAGAAGGCTAGGAAATACAAAGATTTTAATATACACATTTACTCCGAACGCACATGAACATTGTGAAATATGTTAATACATTTTTTAGAAGAACAGTATCAACTTGGCAAAATTAACACTACTAACAGTTTAACTGTCAGACAGGAATGATTTCGAAAAAAGGAGTTGTACCACCCAATGGTCTTATATATGAAATTTAATACCTTAGCCGTAGAAACTTCTCCTCGTTTAACACGATCTAGCATATTATCAACTAACTGTGCCACTTGCCGAAAGCTATGGCCCATTTCCTGCATTAATTGCAGGGCCTCTGGAATATCATGGCCTACTATTTCTTCCAATGCCTAAAATATAAAAATGTTCGAGAATCGTATTAAATCTACAATTTTTCCAATAAAACTAAGGTAATTACAAAATCGACAATTTACAACAAAAAGTCAACCTAAAGACAAGAAAATACAAACATCACATTTTGGTAAAGGCCGCTGTCAAACAATATGTTATTTTACTTTTCAGTTAACTCTAGCTCATAAATTACCTGAACCATATTAAGCTAATTTGAAGTCAACTCTGCCTCCGGAATTATTGACGTTTGCTGTGGCTAACAGCACGTGTTAAAAGATCAAATCAGTCATATGTAACCCAAACCAGTCCAGCGTGTTTCAGCGTTATCCTTTCTCGCCATTCTGCATTTGATCAATTGTAACTTTAACTTTGGTAAATTAATGTCAAAATATGGATTCCTAAATACTTAAAAATTAAAATTAATATATATTAAAATAAATTTTATTGTATTTGAAATAATTAAGCAAAAAACTGTATTTACAAAGTTTGGAGTAGTACTATGTTCCGTCGGGAGGTTCTGGGTTCCATCATACGCGGTTTGTTTCAAGCCCGTTTCAGGTAGCTCAAATCCAGATATTCCAAATATTGTCGGAGTTTTGGATAACTATTTAATATGCACACTCTGTGTTATGCGTAAGTAAAGGAATTAGATATTTAGGATATCCCAATGAGACAACCGGAGCTCTGAAATTTGGAAAATAATATGGTAAAAATAAAATATAATTCCCGCAGAGGGATTCAAACCCGCTTATCTGGATAGCGTCAGAACAAGAGTCGGTTTTGTGGACCAGAGAGATGTAATTTTTTTAATATATATTTTTTAAATGTGGATATTTAGAATTTCTCAGGGCTTAATAATAGAATCTTCTCTCTTATCGCTTAATATCATATTTTCATACACACAAGGACGGTGGTAGGAACGCCAGAAAAAGCAGCACCTGCATTATCATTAGTAGCGGCGTGGTTTTGATGAGATCGTTATTTATAACAGAACAGGATACATTATCGCTCACGAAAACTTGGGTATTATGATTTGAAGGCACGGGTATACCTACTCCATTATTAACACTTTCAGATATATAATTTTCAACCTTAAACCTATATTTACGAAAACGTACATTTTTGGCTGGGTGTATTTCTTGTATAAATCGTGATTAAGGTCCAAATCGGCACCTAATAATATCGAGCTGCCATATTCATTTCTAGTGTTTATTTATCACGAAAAGTCATACTTTTTAAATCTAATCTTTATGTTACAAAACAAAAAAACCACTATCGACACCTGTCTTAATACGATTGAGGTAAAATCAAGCATTATGTGGTACACGAAAGCAGTTTGCTTTGTTGTTTTCATCAAGTCTATTTCCAAATACCTAAAAAGTTTAGAAATCACGAGTGTCATATTTTTGTTATATTACTAGCATAATTACAACACTCTTCAAGTACTGCATTTTTTTGTCGAAATTTTTCAACAATTCCTATTCGCTGCATTAAGTCTTCAGATCTCGCATCGCATTCTTATTCATTGGTATTTTCTTTTTCTGAAGTATTTCCACAGAACTTAGTTTCGACCGCATTCAGGTGTTTCGAAATTTCCTCCAATTTCTTCGTTGTCTAAAATATTTGGATCCTAATTCACAAGGTCGAGAAGCTCATGGCAGATCCGCGTGATCAGAAACATACGAATTATTAATCTGTGCTCTCTGTCCAGCAAAGCCTTCACTCTTGCAAGATTTTCGTCACTTTTGAGGTCGATGGGTGTCCTGAACGTTCGGCGTCTTCAACAATATCTCTACCCTCCCAAAACAACTTTTACTACTCAAAACATCCGATCTACCCAGGGAGTTATCACCGAATGCTGCTTTGAGCATGCCAAGGGTCTCTTTTCCGTTTTTGCCCAGTTTCATGTAAAATTTGATGGCGTAGCGCTGTTTCAATGACCGGTTCATGTCGGAGCCTAACGAGGTCGCACTAGGTTTGGCAAACGAATGATCCGAAAAGGCTGGGAGCCAACTGCCACCGGCCTTTCCTGAGACTCTCCTCCCTCGAGCCCAGCCAGAGAAACTGCTGCTCGTCTACCCGGAAAACAATAAGTCATAATATTTTTGGGACAGACACTGTAGAATACAAATAGTTGTTTTCCAAAATACCAAAATGAAAATTTCAAGTAGCCTCAGTTGCGGCGCGCCGTCGAATCGAAGTAGCTCAAATTGCGAGCAATAACCGAGAGAAAACTTTTGTCTCCATTTGGGTTTGAAAGGAAGCTCAAAGCGGCAAAAATTTTGCCAATCAGGTCATGCTGAACAACGTAACGCCGCATTTTTAAAAAGATTTACGGAGGCTGGATAGTGAGTGCTAGACTAGCAGGCTCGCTTCCAATGCCAATGTTATCTGTATTTGCTAACCACTCCAACGCTGTTGGAATTGTCGATAGCGCACCGAAATGAAATTCTCGGCTTCAGCAAGGCACACGCCCCGCCACGCCGCTTTCTCCCCATTTGTTAATCGCCTCCGTTTATTGCGTATATCTATAAATGACCTTCTAGTTCGTCGTTTGAATTCTTTCATTTCCTACTCTAATTTACCTTCCTAATCATCTCGTCCCTAAATCATGGTTTCCTTGCCCTTCCCCTATTTATCGTTTCTATAATTTCGTTTACATCTATCGATAGCCCTTCCTCACGATATTCCAATCTTTCTTCTTCTGTGGACGTCCCCTGTCCTCAATCATTAATTTGCCACTGCCTCCTGGAACTCCTTTTGCGTTCCGGGCCTACTATATTCCAAAGAACTGCTGGAGATGTCGTAGACACTTTAACCCCTTTCATGGGGATAGATTTTTTAATAGCCGTCCACTTGGTGGTGGTTTTTTCTGTGGATAAATACATTTTATTTTTGGTTAATTATAATATTATTGACTTGTTGTCAAGAGAAATTGTGAAAATTTTTTTTAACTCTCAGGATACCTGCAGCTCCTCCAAAGCTATTTGATTTTTCAGGCACCAGATCTTCCTGGAAAACCATAACTGGTACAGAGAAAATAATTGTGTGTGAATTCAGGATAGGAGGCCAGTTCAGGGCCCACTCACTGTACTTAGGCTTAGTACTGAGTGAACTCCTACATCACTCACCAAACTGACCTTCGGGCTGATTACTGTGTTTATAGCTTCAAGTTGATATCGATCATGTTCACAAAAGGTCTTTCCATCAGTGATGAATTCAAAACTTATCAATTTATCTGATTATATCCAGGAAAAATATTCTTTGCAATTATAATATTTATTTCCTTACTCTTTTCTTTACGTGCCTTTTTCCAAAATTGTGGGGGTAAAGGAATGTCACTTCCACCCATTGATTTTTAATTTAACAGTAGCATTAATGGGCACGAGGTAATAAACTTGCTTTGAACCTAAGTGGCATTGAAATGTTGAAACAAGAGTATAAAATGCAATGGCCTAACAACACCAATAATAAACCCTTGTACCTCTCAAAATATTTCTTTTCATGCAACATCGTTGTCGCCTGAAGCTTGTTGTATTTGATCAACTAGCCACAACAGGGAGTAAAATTCTTCCTGTGGGTGAATGCCCTCCACTCCCCCAAAAGCAAGGGAAGTGTTATCAGGAATGCCCATTAATTGCTAATCTACTTGGGGAGTTGGTATTACCCTAAACTATTACAATTAAATCTTGCATAAACTTAGCTTCTATCACCAGATACTGACTCAACATATGATATTTTCATGCGTTTCAAAAGCTTCAGGCTTAATATATCCTTGAAAATAAGTTAGTGGAAGACACATGAATTGTTGACAGCCTGCACCAATGAGATAAGGGGTTTCTTGCCCAATAGACCTGGAACAACCGGTTATTGGAGAAAATAATAATCGAGCACAAAAACATAATTCACTACATGGAACATTTTCAGAAAATTTTGCACCAATTAAAATTTTCATTGTCTGATATTGATTGCTGTTCCTCATTCTGATTAGAGGAGAATAGAGAAATATCCTATAAGTGTTCATGGAACAATATTGTGGATGTTATAATTAAAAATATCACTGAAAGACAAACCAATGCTTAAAAATTTAATTTGCCCAGCTTCTTAGACAAAATAGTATTTTAGAAATGTGAAGCATTGTTTCTTAATTGACTCCATATATTGCAATTAAGAGAAAAGCTTTTGGGGACTAAACACATTATAGATTGAATTGCTACAGCAAACAAATGTTTGAATTTAACCAAAATGTACATGCATGTTCCCTGATACTACGTGGTGTTCTATCCATAATGAATAGACTGCTCTTATTCCTACTTCAAGCTCTTTCACAGCGAGTTATTTGGATTAAATAAAATACTTAATTACCTTAGCAGCAGCCAGGGCAAAAATATCTTCCCTGGTTTTCTTGAGCACTGTAAATTTCTTGCTGGAAGAATATAATACCATACCAGCATGTTAGGATGGCCTTAATTTTATTTTTGCTGAAAGAGAGTTAAAAACCAAGTTGTGTTACAAGAAGTAACACCGGATCTAACAACATATCTTTTATACATTTCTTACTGCTGATTTATGTTACTTCCATGAACAATATTTTAGATCCATTGCTAGTCACGGGTAGGGAACTGATTTTATCAAGGCTAGCAATATATGGATTCCATGACCTGATAGTGGGGAATTTAGAATAGGTCTCTACACAATCCTTAAGCCTCCCTCTCAGGTCTCAAAATCACCCAACAGTACTGACTAACCTCATGATTGCTTTTATAACACTCCCTCCCCCACATCAATGTCTAATTCTTCATGATATATCATTGGCCTCCCTCTCCCATCTTTTATCATATGACATTTGAGTTGCTGCCAGTACCTGACCATAAATTTGCACTGTGCATTAAAACAGTGTGGCATATACTAAGGAAATAAAATTCTCTTGGAATACTGCATTAAAGGGAATGTAGCATTTCAAAACTTTCATCATTGGCATTTTTTCTTATCTAGAAGAAAGAAAGGGAACAATAAAATTTTTGCACCCCACACCTAACTCCCTTATACACATGTGACTCATGAGTTGGCTGATTATATGCTTACAATATGCATGCCTGTAAGATCTACTTTGCATTTTATTGAGGATAACTTTTGCCCATTCAAAAAATCCATGCACGTAAGTAATAGATATTATAATAGACAATGACATAGGCATTTCTGTTTCAGAAACGGAATTTTATGCATGTACATATTTAAATTATCATGGGATATGAAATTAAGCTTACAAAAACTTCCCAAAAATTTGGCTTGTTTCACTTTTGGAATTAGAGTTGTTTTTCCAAAAATTAAACTTTTTTTACTTGGTTATAATTCCTCCCAGTAATATCCATGGCAACAATGTCAACAATTATAAATTCTACATAAACAAGATAGGATAGGTTGTTTCAAGAATGGCATTTTCTATACACACCATACATCATAATGAATATTATAATTTATTGCTATCTTGTTATCACTACACCAACACACAACCATTGATATGACATGTGCATCTCTTGAATAGATCTTGGAAGAAATTGTTTATTCCAAAATATATTTTATGAAGCAAAAATAGGAGCACCTTCAGCCTTCTCAAAGTTGCGACAACAATTCATCTAATGAAATAATATTACCGAGAATAAACCAACAGATAAATGTAATATTCAAGTTCAAATACTTGTCAAATTAAATTAATTCTCTCCACACACATGCTGAGATGATATTGATAATCCTAATGCCACTCACACATAAAATTAATAATATACCAATCTTTCATGATGTAATTCCTTCACCAAAATCAGATTTGGAAACTTTTGCCTTTCTATGAACAGTCTCGAGGCTTTAAAACAGTATATAATGAAACTTCCTAATCAATCTCAATTGTGAGGCCAGCTAGGTTACTTTGAGGTATGAGGTTTCAAACATCAATTGCCAAACTCAACACAAAAATATTTTTATTAAAATGTACATGCTGTGCACTAGACTCAAACAAGATTATGCATGACATGGCAAAATCACCTTTTAAATCCATCCATTTACTAGTTATACAATTATTTGTTGCAAAAGCAATTAAAAAAATATTTTATAATTATGAAAAACTTATGCCAACTCAAGATACTGAATTCACTCGCAAACTCTTTATGTAGAATTATACATCATAAGTAATCAAGAAATACATCCACAATTAAAAGCAAAAAAATAATGATTTGTGATTGCGGAGGGCGAAATAGCTATTGACATACTTGGTGAAAGATGAAAACCGCTAATGGAATTATCACTAATGATGTACCAATTAATTTCAATGGATGGCTCATAAAAATGAAACAAAAAGGTGCAAAATAAGAAACAATCTAAGACAAACTTGTGACATGCAATTATTCCAAGTCTTTTGTTAACGTTTAGTTATAGTTATTGTTGCCACAAATTTATTATATTTAAACCACATGCTTTAATAATTTTAAGAACCACAAATTAGTTATCAAGTTTGTCAATTAACCAATGAAAACAACCAACAGATCACTTCACACACCAACCTTCACTTCATTAGTAAATTTAATACTAGAATAAAAAAGTTTGAAATGATAATTCCATTACATACAAATGCATTTTATTCCATTCAATAGCATACAAATAGCATTACAACAAGTTACTTGACAAAGCAAAACACAGGCACCTGTGGTAATCACACTCTCCCACCTACCAAGATGTGGAGCAAAGGCTTTCCTCACCTAAATATATCTTTAAAAAAGGGGGAACAGGACAGGCAGATTTGAAGGACCATCCATTGCACCCAATATGCATTGCATAAAATGCTTCACATTAGTGGATGAACGTGATTAGTTTAATGCCAGGCATTACAGGAAAAATTTAGAAACGAAACTGGAGCAGATTGACTGGTATAGTGTAAAGATATATATATATTGTGTATGAAATTATACAAAATATATTTCGATTTTATAATTCAGAAAAGGGTAGTGGCATTCATACAAATATATGAAATGGATTAACCAATCTTTATCAAATGTGTCGCCAAAGTGGTTTATTTCAATAATATTTGACTAAAGACCTATATTATATGGTGTAAAATATTGGGAAGCTACAAATATAAAATTTGACAAACTCCAAATTAGTTCACCTCAAAGCTTATTAATTATATTTGCAATTGAAAATAAATATTAATGATTATAAAATCTCCAAAAATAAACAAGCATTATTAACTCATGTTAACAACTGACTTAAATGCATATATAACTTCATTTTAAAGAGGGGCAATGTAAAAATATCAATTGGTAGAAAACATGCGTATACATTTTTAAAGTTTACTGATTGGTTGAAGAAATGAAAAACTACACCACAACAGACAAAATTTTCTGTATTTACCATCAATGTAGGACAAATAACGCATATAACATTACAATTCTTCACTTCCTTTGGCTGAATAGAAAGATGGAATACTAGCAACATGAATTGGTCACTTTTGGACAAAATGAATTCAAATGAGGCTAATGACAGGGGTAATTTATAAACCTCTTAGTGCATTGGAGGCAATTTCATAGCACCACAAGGTAAGCATTCTCATAGGAATCTTTCCAACCTTTCTCTCTGTACCCTACATAACATTTCCTTCTCAATCAGTTTCCAAAAGTAACTGCGAAAAGAAATTCTTAACCATAGCATCTCATTAAGTCTCACTTTTTATAATGATAAAATAGACTAGAAATAGTTATACCAAAAACTAAACCATTTCAGTCCTTGCTGACTATAAAATAGTCAGCACTAAAGTTGATAAACAATCCTATGTACAAAGCACTTACATAAATATATCATTCACTCACTCTATCACACATGTGTAACCTAATACCAAGCAGGAAAAGCATAACTAAAATGCAAAGACACATGGCAAAATCTAACCATTAACATGTCGCAATAAAATTTTATACCATTTGCTGTGTCAGAGAAACATCAATAAAACAAAAACATCCAGTATAAAAGTGTATAAAAGCCAATGGGCTATCTCACATTTATGAATTTGACAACTTCATACTATCAGTTTTGTCTCTTTCCAAATAGCCCATGATAACTTCATTTACCACACATTCAAAACCTAAGTGTTAAAGTCAAAGAACTTTAACAGATGACCATTCACTCTCTTCATTCGATCAGCTTCACTGGGCCCAAAACCACTTGCCACATGAAGAGCTTTCATGTGTTACATACAATATATTCTTTGGATCTCTTCTCATTTATAGAAAGTCATATTTTTAGAAAAGTTTTGCACTTCAGAAATGCTTTTCTATACTAAACATATTCTTTCAAAGTTTTCAATTCACAATCATCTCTTTGAAATATTGCCTCATAGCTCCATCTATAATATGTAAAAATTTTTGGCAAGGACATGAACACAAAATGAGGCTGTAAGGTTTGGTAACAAATGGCTAAAATTATTTCAGCAATTTTAATTAACATGTTTAAAATTTATAAAAAAATAAATACAGTGAAAAACGTTCACAAAATGATTTGTGACAGAGGATTTTGATCAAACCTGAAACACTATAGCATAAGAAGAAAAAAATCATAGCAGACCACCATTTATCAGGGAACTTTATAATTTTCCCTTTCCACCAAATGACCATCAAAAATTGTAGTAAAAGTGTTGAAGCCTGAATAAAAATATATACAGGGTGAGTACAATTGTAAAAGCCGAAGGTTTCAAACCATTTCCTCAGCAACTACATGAATTGATAGACAATGCCATTTTTGTAAATGGGATCCTACAATTTTGATATCAATGTTACTTCTTATGGCCTTGGCTAAAAAAGACTTTTTTAAGTCTATCCAAAATGATTAGCTGCACACCGTCATTACAATTTGATAGTCATTGATTTATGGTACTCAGATTAACCCGTTTTGGTCACACCTTTCAGCAACATCCATTAACAAATTGTGTCCAGCTGGTTGGTGTGACCACTATGGGTCAAGAGCTGCTGTGAAATGTTTACAACATTAACATGTTTTAACATGCACTCATAGTTGTTTTACGTTATCACATGAATAACTAAAGAAATCTGCATAAATGAGGATCTAAAATAGGTAATAAAATTAATTAACCTGAAATGGTGATGTGGTTAAATGATGCAGACTAGAAAATTCTGAAGTGAATGGCTGACCTAAGCTTCATACAGCACTTCTTTAAGCAAAATAATGAACACTGAACATTTTTCACTTCACAAAACTAAGTGAATAGTGATGAATGTGCATGATGTATAATGTCAACACAGTAAAGAAGCTGGTGAGCTAAAGAGGTAATTTCATTCTGTGTTTACATTGTAGTTAGATATTTGCTTTAATGTAAGGCATTGCAAAATGTAGGAGCCAAACTAATAGGAAGGATGTCACTGTTAGCACAATTACATTAAAGCAGTCATCCTTTCACTTGTAGTTTAACCATGAACTGTAAGTCAGTTGTACATTACTATAACTATGATTCACCTGTGGGGAAGGTACACTTCACACATTTTATTAATATTCACCTTTAAACACCAACAATCACTCTTACGTCCTCTTCTGAGCCCATTTGAAATCATCAGCACGAGGGCGACAGCCAGTAACTGTTTGGATTATCCACTCCAATATGACCCAAAAGTGCACCTTTTCCAAGGGCCAGTTTAGCCACCCAGTAGTGATGCAGAAATATGTCTCGTGTGGTGCCACATGATGGGTTCGATGATGCCGCCTAGGAAGAATCAGCCTATGATCTTGTAACCAAACCACCCAACCCGGCAGACCAAAGTATGTATGTGACCATTTGTGGATCTAAAATTATAAAATAATCAGTTTTAATAACAATAAAAACTAAACCAAAAGTCATTCAATTACAAATATAGGAAACAAAGAACATAAATACGAGGCGTATTCTTAAAGTAAGTACCGTTTGCTTATATTTAAATATTGGCGCTTCAGAACACAGTTTTGCTCCTGGAGCGCCATCTACTGATTCATTGAGAAGCTATAGCAGCATTTGTTTTGTTTCAGAAGTCGTTTGCTTGTCCGTGCATGCAAACAACAATGTCCGCGACAATCATTGATCCCGCCAGCTGTGAAGTGCGTTCTGTCATACGATTCTTGTATGCAAAAGGATTGTCGGCTGCTGAAATTCATCAGGAATTATGCCTAGTTTATAAGCCTACAGTTATGAGTGAAGGAAAGGTTAGACAATGGTGCTGTGATTTTAAAAATGGACGAACAAATGTCAATGACGAAGAGCGAAGTGGTAGGCCCAGTATTCTGACTGATGAAATTGTTTTGCAAGTGGAACAAAAACTGCGATGTGATCGTCGATTGACAATTAATGGCCTGGCTGAACAATTTCCTCAACTTGGACGCACTACTGTCTACAATATTGTTACGGAAAACCTCGGATACCACACATTGCGTGCAAGGTGGGTACCGAAAATGCTCACCGACCACCACAAAGAGCAAAGAATGTCCAGTGGACGAGAGTTTTTGGGTCGTTGGGAACTCTTTAAACCACCCACCGTACAGTCCTGACCTTACACCCAGCGACTACTTCCTCTTCTTGCACTTGAAACAGTGGTTCAGTGGACAACATTTCGAAACCAAAGAGGAACTCAAGAATGGCATTGTCGATTGGTTCAACCCTCAGGCGGCGAGTTTCTATGCAGAGGGGTTAAAGAAGCTGGTGCAACGGTACAAAAAATGCTTAGAAGTGAACGGCGATTATGTAGATAAGTGAAGTAGGTTTGTAGCTAACTAAAAGTGCCAATAAAATGTGTTTCATATGAGTATATTTTTTCCTGTGACCAAACGGGCCTTACTTTATGAACACGCTTCGTATATATCTACACATACACGTATTTTAATACAAGATAAGGACATGAAGGAAAGGGTGCAAAAACAAAAATTACTAACACATGTTATGGTGAAGAAGATGGATAAAGATTCATTTTAAACATAAAAAAATTGGATGAGATTGAGCCAAGATCACCGTTCAAGTTGTCTGAGATCAAGTCTGTAAATTGTTTTTCAAAATGAAATCAACCTTTTTCCATCTTCCTAACATACCATGTGTTTATTGTTTTTGTTTCCTATCCAATAATTGTTAAAGAACCAAATAATAGTTTTTGGTTCCTGTCAAACCTTTTGACCAAAGTATATTTAGGTTTCATTTCCAATGCCATATTGGGTAGGGTCACACAATATGTATAGAGTGAATTTTTCTATGATAGAAAATAACACACTATGAAATTTGTTACAAGTCTTTTTTAACATGCTAGTCATTAATACCAAAGTGAAAAAAATCCACACTAACACAAAGTGGACATCACTGAAAATCTTAAGGATAGCCAATAGCCAATAGACTCATGGTGTCTCCTTAAAATTAATTAATTACCACTTTAATCCCTAGATTTTTTGCTCTCTCTTTGACCCATATTGCCTTTGCACTAATGCTTGGCTACTACTGTGATTGGCTGGTCCTGTTTTTTTAACCAATCACACAATCATGTACACATGGTTCACATTTAAACCATTCACTTTGAAAATAACAATTTTTTTTCTATGATGAATCAGACAATTGATGATCATTGTAATCAAACTAACTAAAGAACTCCTAATGTAACATTAGTTTGGTTCCATCAGTTTTATCTCAATAACAGTCAATATTCACTAAAAGTGCCAACTTCAAAAGAGAGTATAAGACCTTTCATTTGTCACTGGTTTTCTACCTTGCTATGGTAAATAATTTAGAGTAATTAATTAAATGTGATAAAAAATAGGAACCATTTCCATTTTAGTACATAAAATACTAAAATAAAATCAATACACACCATTAAATAGAACCTGTCCGTCTATACTGAGATGTTCAGAGGGGCGATTACATACTAATATACAAACAGGGTAAACAATTTGAAGAAAAAGATTTAAAAAATTACATAGAATAAAAATAATATCACTTCCAAATTGCCATTAATGATTCCATGGATTTATTTTTCATGAGATTTAACTGAATTCCTTGAAGTAAGATTTGCAGAATGTAACCATATCATTTATATGCATTTGGGTCAGTACATTGTCTTTCTTAGGATACAAAGAAGGTACAATTCATTAATATCTTTGTAAGTTAAACTGTTTTTGATGATGTTTATATTTAACTAGAGGTTCTTACAATTCAGGAAAACAGACAGCAAAAAAACAACCAAAAATTAACACTAGATGACCTGTGATTCTTTTAAAATAATATATTCTCATTTGTACGCAGTGAGCTCCTGGGCAAATTCAGGGAAGCCACTTATTTTCTAAATTTTCATTTCTGACCATTTCAAGATTTTCTTTATTGAGTGGCCACTGTGACATTACCTCTTTACAATGCATTTGGTTTGGTGGAATTGAGACTTCCTCTTAAGTACGAAGTAATTTTGCCATTTTACTATCACAAATTACATAAACATGGATACTAAGTATACTTAATGGATTAAAAGCAACTTTTTGAATAAAAATGCATACACACCTGATTAGTCATGGCTACAAAAATAGCCAAGAGGAAGAGGTAGCAAATCCAGGAGAACTTATGCTGAAGCTGATCTTCTGGCAGGGTAAGAAAATCCCAGGTGATAAAACCCAGAAATGGGATGGTGAGCATAAAGTTATCACCATTAGTTTCAATGAAGTCATGCCTTGTTATGGATGTTGGATCAATATGGTGTTCCCTAAATGGCCTTAAAAAGGCCTATGAAAAATGGGTTAGGTAGAATTATCATTTGCTTCAGGAAATTTAAGATCTAAGTTTTAATACAGAAAAGGAAAAATATAAAATATATTGCATACAAGAGTGGAATGTAAAGGCTACTAAAAATAAAATGACTACAAATGTATTGATTGGAAGAAATCTATTTTCCATTGGAATACAAGATGAATATGAAAAACTATATACAGGAATGTAATTCCTAGATATCAAATACATAACACTAAAAATTCACTTAAAGTGTATATATCACTACCAGTTGCAAGCATCACCTCATTGTACCTATGATGCATTTCTACAACAAATTGACTTAAAACCTATTCCCTTCTTTGAGACTATTAAGTGGTAAAAAACTACATTAATAACTGTACATATTAATAACTCAGACCACAAGGAAAGTTTATCTTTCAAATTTAAAGTTAAATATTTAGGTTCTGGTTAAATATGGAAGAAATTCTTTCCAAGACTTTTTCTGAAATATAGACCTGAATTGCCAAGGGTAGCAGGCCAATTTAGAAAGAACTCAGGGTTAAGAATAAACAAAAATAACTCCAATAGATGTGATGGGAATCCAAAACACTCCCCAATCTTAAATAAAGCTTTCAGCAAAGACTTCACATATGCATACACTGGTAAGTTTTACACTCATAAAACAAATTATGTCGCCAAGGTTTAAGTACATCAACTATATGCAGCAATAAATTACTCATGTCATAGAACTTGAACAGAAAGGCTATTGATATATTACAAATTCAGTCATTAAAAAGTAAATAATGTTGGTGCATCAAAGTAGTAATAACTAGCATACTTGATAAAAGGTTTGAGAGATAGTTGAGAGATAACAATAAATTCTTTCCTGTGGAAATACACAGTCTTTGATTCTTTCTTTGTGCTTTATGAAATATATAAAAGGTTGATTTTTGTGGGGTCATTCTTTAAACATCAGAAAGCTCACCTCTAATGTTGAGCTTAGAGGGTAAAACTTATCACGGAGCTCACCACACTCCAACACGAGGAGGATCAAGCCAGACGAAGTCAGAAAGGAGGTGTAGTTAACAAATCAAGGTGCTTCCTTATCTAGGCTGAAAATGAACAAGTTTGGGCAAAATTGCCAGCACTAAGATCCATGATGTGAACCTTTTCCCTTTCATTGCTCTTTGCACGTCTCACGAATATACTACACCTATAAATTCTTGAATTTTACTGTGTATTACCCATTTCCTAAGGTAATGGTGGATGGTGTAACTTCGCAGAACTCCTTCATGATGCATAGAAAAGGTACCGCTGCTATTCCAATAAATATAACTTTATTGCCGGTTTCTATAATGGTGTTCCGAAGGGTGCTGCGTGTTTGGCTTACCTCCAATCCTCTATACTCAATAGAGGAGTATTATGAGCTTGATTTTACTAGCCTAAAATTATAAGGTTTAGTGTCTATGTGGTGTGGCTAGTGTCAGTTAAGGTGTAGTATTTAGTGTCATATCTATGTATATGTTTTTTATTTGATTGTATATTGTGCTCTGTAGTGTGTTATTATGTTCCTGCAAAAATGACGACATCCACCATATGTAAATATGATTAAGATGAATAAAGTTTATTATTATTATTACTATACAAAGTAGATACAGTGGGCTAGATGATGATATGCATTACCAAAACAGTTCACAATGAAGTTGTATTTCATGAAATAGCAGAGTTACCTTTTCCACCCACCATTCCCAAATCTAATACTATAATTAATGAGTTATGTAAGCACATTCACAAAAAGATTTTGACAGCACTATAAATATATATTAAATTAAATAATATATTCCTCAAATTCTCCCATAACAATACAAGTTTGTTTACTTTATCCGAAAATAATCATGGATCACAGTTAATTTAATAACAGAAAAGTTTGCCTGAGAATGGTTCCTGAAAATTTTTCAAACAAAGAAATCCAATTATAAAAAAGAAAAATACCTTTTCAGCGATCAAGTTACAGTTCATCCACCAAACTGGCTTTCTGAAATATGAGTTGCAACCATTTCTACTAAATTTTATCTCATGAAGGCTTCCAGCCCTACTTTCTACAGGCTCTGTGATCCTATTTCCTGTATGGTAGGGAAGCATTTGGATCATAACTTAATTTAAATCGGTGATCAGACAATTCTGAAATAGCATCCTTGTTTCAATGTACAAATCAATGCCAACCTAAATGCACTAAAAAAAATGGTTGTTTGGCTCCCAGCTGTTCCTGAAAAATAATAATTTTAACTTACTATTTCCCTAATTGGTTGCATATACTAAACTCACATATCACTGATACAACATTATGTCCAGTCCACAATGCACCCAACAACTCAATGGGTAAAAGTGAGATATCGTTGGCAATGTTACACTAGGCTGTTGTGTAAAATCTCATATTATGCTAGCATTAGGTAGCTATGCTAGCTAGCTGTGCAGCCTAGTATCATACATTGTTTCAAGGGACAACTGTTTCGCACCCTATTCTGGAAGCATCTTCAGGTGGACATTTGTCCACGACATGGTTCCATGAAAGGGAGCAAAACTGCTATCACCTGAAAATGAACCCAAAGACAATACACTTAGAGGATCACTACAAGTACATTAACCATTTTTATATGATTTTTGACACGAAACTTTGACAATTCCTATGCTATTACCCTAAGACATCCCATCATTTGATTACCCTAGGATGATGGGGCAAGGCCCTGAAAATTCCCTGATTGACAGAAATCCCTCACAGGTCACATATTTTATTTATATATACGAATAAAAATATATATATATATATATATACATATTCAAACACGAAAATCCCGCCATACGGCGAACAAATATTATCTTCACACATAGAAATTGATATATAAGGAAAGGGGATAGGAAAACACACACACATATATATATATATACATACATACATACAGGGGTAGAGCATTGGACTACTGACTGGAGGGCCCAGGTTTGATTTTCAGACAAGCCGCTAGAGACAGTTCAACTTTCCGTGATTTTTCGGGTACCAGGCCTTCCTGGGAAACCATAGCTGGCACAGGGAAAGGAACTGACCCCCCTACCCTGATGTGTGAATTTCACACGCCATTGGGCTTAGTAATAGGTAAACTCTACCATCACCTACCAAACCGACCTTCCGGTTGATTACTGTGTTTATGGTTTTTAATATATATACATAAATAGACATGCATATACATGATAGAAATATATATATATATATATATAAAAACCATAAACACAGTAATCAACCCGAAGGTCGGTTTAGTAGGTGATGGTAGAGCTCACCCATGTACCAAGCCCTATACGGCGTGTGAATATTCACACATCAGGGTAGGGGGGCCAGTTCCTTTCCCTGTGCCGGTTATGGTTTCCCAGGAAGATCTGGTACCCGAAAAATCAACTAGCTTGGGTGGAGCTGCAGGTGCCCAAAGTGCCTTGCCCAGGAATCGAACCCGGGACCCTCCGGTCAGCAGTCCAACGCTCTACCCGCTAGACCACCGCGACCCGCATATATATATATATATATATATATATATATATATATATATATACACATATATGTGTGTGTGAGAAAATGTATTGGTACCTTTATCTATCAATATTCATGGAATGAGCTGGAGGATTGGTTAAGGAAGGTTATCTCTCAGGTCTGTCCAATAAATATGCCTACTGAGGCCATAAAAACTATTTTGCAAAATTTAGTCTACATCGATTTTGTCCCCTTCAAAGTACTCTCCATTTGTTGCTATGCACTTATTCCATCTTCTTTTCCACTGTTTAATGCACCCTTGGAAGTCCTCGGCTGATAGGGTTTTTAGTTTTTCTGGGATAAGAAAAAAGTCGCAGGGGGTGAGATCTGGCTAATTAGGAGGATGATCCAGAATGGTGATTGAATTTTTTGCCAGAAACTGGCTATCAATCAATGCTGAATGTGCAGGTGCATTGTCATAGTGAAGCATCCATCCATCATGTTGAGTCAAATTTGGTTAAAATGGTGTGCACTGTTGATTTTCCTAAATTCAGTTTATCAGCTATTTTTCAGATAGTTTTTTGATGATTGGTAAGGACAAGGGACCTCACACGATTAATGTTGCCATCAACACAGGTGGTTCAAGGTCGTCCCGGCCTTGCATCATCCATGGGGTCTTGTCAGCTATATTTGAAACGCTTCATCCACTTGAAAACGGATGTTTTCTTCGGAGCACTATCACCGTAAACAGCTATCAACATTTCAGTAACTTTTTGATAACTTTTACCACACTTCACCAAAAAAACTTGATGTTGATTCATTGCTCTGTGATCTCATCACTTCCATTTTGGACAAACAGTAAAGACGAGGACAACAGAAACTAACATAACTGGCACCATACACACAGCTTGACAATCCACCAAGCACAGATGGCTCATTGGGTCTCAGGCGCTGCTACTGGGCGGGGCTATAGCCCACATCATAGCCGCCAGATTGCACCAGTTCGTGCATTTATTGCATAGACCAAGTACACTTTTGCTTTATGACCAATGTGTGTCATACAGCATCATTCCTAGGAGACACTCATCACATACATGATCTTCAAATTATGTCCGTTTTTGACTTGGTATTGATTGCCAATATGATGGTGCCTTTTCATGACAGTGGTACTCCCATAGAGGGTTGCAGAATTGCAAAGCATTGACATGTATGTTAAGGTTTTCCTCAGAATTTTAAGGGTTTTCCTATTCCCAGTTTTCAAGGATTTAAGGATGCCTGACCACTCTATAGTACCAAGATGGGAACAGGGAACAGCTACTCACTGAGGAAATAAGTATCCTTTCTAAATCTATTTATTAAACTTTCAGTAAAGTTGTTTTGTGGGACTCAGATATTTTTAAATAACATATTTATAAGTAAATACTTTTGGACAGAAAGCCTTAGAAAAACCTACTATGTACCAAGTCACTTTTGGAGACAAAAAGGGAAATAATGATATTTTTGCACTGATTATTTGTTTTACAATAATCATTTTAATTAAGGAAGTAGATAAGAAAAGCACAGTTTATAATCCCTTTTGTGAGTGCCACCTTTCCATCCTTTAGATCCTTCATAATTTAGAAAGTAAATCACCAATGCTATTAAAAACTTGATGAAATCATCTACTAGCAGTGAAATATCATAGGATAAAAAACTGGAAATACCAGACAAAGCTTTAGTCAACACAAAATAAATTATCTTAAAATATTTTTAAATGAAATTCTAACGAATGCATGACACATTATTTGGCTGCTATTGTGAATACAAAATGTATATAATTTTGAAATGCATTAAATTATGCGAATGAAGATGATGCACCTGCAGTAAAATATGATTCACCACAACAACATTTTCTGTGTTATGCTACTTTTAGAATTTTAAAAAACAAGTAGTTACTAAAGTAATCACAACATTGAGGTCTCCGAGTTTTTTTAGAAATTGATAGAAGCATTTATTTTCAATAATTTATGCATCACGTTAAAGTTTGAACGGTCCTCTATCTTTCTACATAATTGCCGTTTTGGTAGGCACCGGGGCAGTTTTTGCATGCCCATTACATACTAGCTCCCTGCCATATCATTGAGGTATTGGACCTCTTCATTCACCAGATCATCATCTCTTGTTATTGATAAAACCTGGGTGTCCCACCTCACACTTGAGACCAAACAGCAATCATGTGAGTGGCAGCATTTCTCTTTACTCATGGCACAAAATGATAGGTATTGTGAAACACTTGAACAACTGGGACAATTAACTCATGTCTGGAGAAGAGGAATACTAACACAATGTGTACTCAAATGGGTTATAACCATCCATTCCGTTAGAATTTTAAAGTGTAGTTTTTGCACATGCATTGCTTTGGTAAAATCATCATAACTTTCTTAAACATTGAAATTTTGAATGGAACTTTAAATGTAATTATTACAGATAATTTTAGAATTTCCTATTTGTGTGATACTTCATGAAACATTTTCCTTTGTGGAGTAGAACATCGCAAGAAGAGCACACATACCTCATCTCCTCCTCATTTTGTCAAAGTACACACTTTGCATCATCTTCTGTAGTATTTTTTCTCCCTCTTACCCTCAATAGGAACAAGATGATGTTTGCTAAGGTCTCTCAAGAGAAGTTATGGGTGATCCCTTGAAGGAACACACTGTGTTGGCTTATCATTACTCTCATTCTCCAAAGATAACCCGTTTGGCTCCTCTCTACTCAATGCCCACTCTTTGGTGGTCTGGAGCAGAGAACCTTTCAATCGAATGCTATTTGACTCAAGAAGTGTTTTATAAATCCTATAAGCATTTAAAAAAGCACAATTAACAAGCCACACAACTACCTTCTTTGATCATTTCATTGTTTTTCTCATGATCAAAGAACATGACGAATACATATCCACCGTATCTATGCCTTTCATGAACTTATTCTATTTCAACATGCAGATAGGTGTTTTGATTGGCAGTCATGTGATCTTTCAACTGTGTATTACCCATCCTAGTGCTGTGAATAGTACTAATCATCCCCATCTCCCTTTTGTCTTTCAAATCACCAGAAGCACTACACCTTTACAAAAAAATATGCACTGTACCTTTTTCACTGTTTTCGTCTCACTCTTCAATGTGGCAGGGAGCCCTCTATTTGACTTGATGGTTGTAGTAGATATTCCTGATGAAGTATTGTCTTCATTGGCAATCTTATCGGAGTCCCTTTCACTTATCAAGAGACGAGTGTATTTTCTATTTCTGACCTTCACTACAATATCGGATTGAATCACTTCTGCCCTGATCACTCTCTTCGTCATACTCTAATGGAACATCTGACAAGTCATCGACTTACAGATCTAATAAAATTCTTTCCTAGCGCAAAGCACTCTCTTTCCTATACGATGCCACTGCATTGAATATTCCTTTAAATATTTTGAAAAATACAGATCGAGGAAACCCTCTTGCAAGACAAACCCAACACCAAAATCACAATTCACCTGAACCCAAGGAAACAAACTGTTGAAGGCTCATTGAGAGAAGGAAATAAATAGAGCCATAAAAGACTGGATGATTCATTATTGGCCCCCTCATTCTTTTCATAACGAATGTTTACGTCGATGGAGCAGAGCTGAAAGTGCATTCCATTAGCCGGGAGTAGAATATGCAGGCAATGGTCCTTGAGGCAATAGAGATAAGGTTTCTTGCTGATAGCTCATCTAGAGCCATTTGGATAAACACTCAATAAATAATGAGGCAAGGCATTGGGGTACCCAAGGAAGAGATGAAAGAAATAATACCTCCAAAATGAAGAGGGATGACGAATAAAATTCAACCTGTTGAAATTGAATTTGTGCACCAAAACAGAAAAATGATCCGTATTTAAATACAGTAAAACAGCTTATACTATCAAAATTACTTATTATTATTAGGTAATCTACCGGTTAAGGTAGGTTTTTGGATGGACACAACTATCAAATAAACATTTTGTGACTCCCCACCTAGCAAACTAATCTATATCAGGTCCCTCTTCATCTCGGTGTACTTCTTTCCTCCCTTCATCCCGTCCAACATCCCTATCCTGTTCCTACCCTTACCTCGCTTGCCCAACATTCTCCCCTCTATTACCCTCTTCAACATTCCACTACCGCTCAATACGCCTTTCATCCATTTTTCCTGCCTCCATAGGATTTCTCTCAACAAACCCCTCTCCTCCCCCACCATTTCTAGTACTTCCTCATTTGTTTTCCTTCCGGTCCATTTCACCTTCTCCATTCTTCTCCACACCCACATTTCAAAAGCCTCCAATCTACGTCTATCCTCCTGCTTCAGCGACCACGTTTCCGCGCCGTACATAGCTACGCTCCATATCAGAGTTTTTACGAGTCTTGTCTTAACATCCCTACTCAACGTCCCCGTCATCAACTCCCTCCTCCTTGAGAAAGCCTCCTTGCCTAGCGCAATTCTTCTCCTTACATCCCTACTACTCTGACCGTATTGGTCCAAAACACTTCCGAGATATGTAAACTGTTCTACCTGCTCTATTTTTTCCCCGCCTATTTTAATATTTAGCTTAGCCTTTTTCTTTCTGGAAAATCGCATAACCTTTGTTTTATTAATATTTATTCTCATCCCATATTTATCGCACTGAACCTCCAATTCACTCAACAATGCTTGCAACCCCTTGGCTGACTGAGCAACTAATGCTTGGTCATCAGCAAACCTAACCGATTTTACGAATTCCCCCCCGACTTTCATTCCTACCTCCAGTTCCTCCCATGCCTCTTTAATCATTTCCTCTACATATACGTTGAACAGTACCGGTGACAATGGGCAACCCTGCCTTACACCTCTTCCTAACACTGCCCATCCGGACTCTCCGTTCCCCACTCGCACCTGAGCAGTCTGAGACATGTACAGGTTGCGGATCAGTCTCCTGTCCCTCCAATCCATTCCTATTTTCTGCAATACACACATTAATTTTTCCCAATTCACTCTATCAAACGCTTTTTCGAAATCTACAAAACAGGCAAAAATGTCCTGATTGTATTCTATATTCCTCTCGACTAGTGATCTCATTACTGCAATGGCATCACGCGTACCTCTTCCTTTCCTGAACCCAAACTGATCATCCCCTAAGTAATCATTTGCCTTACTCTCTATCCTTTTGTTGATGATCCTGAGAATAACTTTCTATAGTGCCCATCATTATATTCTTGGGAATCATAATTGAGGTGGTTTCCCGTTGCCTTCCTCAATAGTGTTTTTAACGTGACACCATCACTTAATGGCCGCCCCACTGGGGTCAGATGCCATTGCAGCCGCCTCACTGAGGAACAGACGCTGCGTGGACTACCTTTCGTCTGGCTCCTAACCTTCGACCTATCTGGCATGGGTGACCCTTCCAGGAGTAATTATTATTACTCCCGCCAGCACAGCTCTAGGGGTCATCGGAACACACAAGCCCTTCCACCACGACAAGGTTGTAGTCCATGGGAGGGCAAAATTACTTAAAGAAACCAAAAATGATGTTATGACTGTTCTTATTAAACAACAAAGGGCAAATGAAAAATTACCACCAAACATGTAAATAATGCTAATTAAAACATTAAAATAATGCTCCTAAATGACAAGAATTCTAGCCATCCAACCTCAAGGGGTTAGGAGGTAGAAGAGACTCCATAGTCTCAATTTGCCCCAAAATAAAGATGACTATTTTTCTACCTATTTCAACGGTTGGGTTTTAAATGATGAGAATTCTAGCCATCCAAACGCAAAGTGTTATGCAAGAGCATAAGTCTTCTTCATCGCAATGCTTGCCCATCGAACCATTACTCTCCTGTAACATTTGGAGTGAAACAATGTGCTCCAACACTTCCATACTGAAATTGAGGCAAACTGGTACGATATGTGCTTACAAAAAAGGCCCCAGTGACTACAAATATGCTGATTTCTAGAAAAGCAGAGGAATTTTTAAGCCTTAAAATATAGGAATAGATGAAAATAAAAGATTCCCTTAATTTGAAAAAATAATTGAGATTACCCTGATATTAATTGCACAACAACACAAGAAAATTAGATTGATATTTGATTCGTAAGGAAATTATCAATTATAAAATATGTTACTCACAAGCATTGTATAAACCTTAAGCCACATGCTCAAAATTTAAAACTGCAGTAATGACAGTGAATAAGGTGTCTGTGATTTGATAGATTAAGTTTAAATTATCTTTATTTAAAAAGCATTCTTTGACTACATTATTATGCTTCATAGAACAATTGTGATAAAAATATTGAAAACGAAAAAGGAGCACGCAATATAAATTGTTACTGCATTGACCTGAATAAGATATAATGGACGTTTCCCAACTTTCAAGTTAAAAATGACAGCTCATTTATTTTCGAATCGCAGTAGTAAATCCAAACACTAAACGCAGCCCGCACAACATCAGTGGTATGCCGGTTGCATTTAAGATTTTGTTATTGATCATATGGAATTAGCACTAGTGCAACACGAGCTACTTGCTCTGACCAACTACTCACCCTCTTCCTGTGCAATTATGATAAAAATTACCATATTTTCAGGAGCTTAACATATCCTGTTCATGGTAATCTTAAGTTTGGCAAAATATTCGTACAAATGTACTTAAACAAGCTTGCATGGATGAAGATTCTAACTACAGAATTAATTTGAAGTCAATGTCTAGTGACCATCAAAAAACTTTAAACCGTATTCAGCTATGACCTGGTGCTGCTACAATGCAATTTTGTATCTACTGTGTATTGTCACAACTGTGCTGTTATAAGAATAATTTGTAAAACCTTTCATGCTTCGTTATATGAATTCATGTAGTATAAGGATTTGAGAAAGAAATAAATTACATACGGCTGTGAAACTTATGATATTTTCCCATTACTTATCTTTCGTTCCTAAAAAGGAAAAAAATGTCAAAATATTTAATTTACCAAAATAACTTTCTACATTCTTACATTGCATCTTTATGACACATAATTTACTTTTTTGTGACACTGTTAACTCTAAATAATCTGATTCAGCATTTTGTGATATTTAGGCTTAGTAGATTAGAATTAACATTATATTTAGAAAACTTCTGGCATATCGAGGCTTTGCTCTAAATCAAAATCATAAATTTTCTTTATCAACCACATGGAATTCTTTAAAATGACCAAACGTTGTTGAGGTTATACTTAATTCGTTAGTTAAAAAAATCCCAAGGGTTGATGACACAACTAAGGTCATATTTTTTATAAATTGAATCAGATACAATGAAACCTAGCTCAAAGAGAAATCTGAATAAAGAGTAATTTTCAGAATCAACAATGTTTAAAAGAAAGTGATGAGGAGAGAGGAAGCCCCAGATTGATTGCAATCCTGTTGCTTCAGCTTGTGTTTAGCACTCATTATGTTAACATCTTAGCTGTTTAGGCATCACTTGTGATTTTTTCATTCAAAGAGCAAAAACCCTAACAAAAATATCACCCAGTAAAAATTCACAAGAAGACAGCCATTAGAGAAGAAAAAATAACCATAGAAACGCAGAAAAGTTAAATAATTAAAAAGCAAGAAAGAGGTATAAACATGGCTGATCTAGCACATGCACACAATTGTAAAATCAATAGACATTAACACATTGCACCATCCTTAAGGACAAGACTAAGAAGAGAGCTGCTTTAAAGGGAGTGACAAGAATATGTATGCAACAGCTACTTGTCCTCACGAATGTTAAAAGTTAGTTTCTCATATGGATAAAAGAGAAATCAATTGCAATGCAAAAACTATTTGTATTTAATGAGATGCCATTGCTGATTTGAGAAGTTTAAGAGAAAAACCAGCATCCACAGCATGATGAGGCATGATGAAGTATCAAATGACATTTTATATTTATCAATCACAGGAGAATTCAATAATAAAAAGATGATTACCAATTATTAAAGTTATGTAAGAGGCTAGTTTAAACAGTTTATGCATCATCAATGCTGTAAATTACAGCTATATATGTTGATTTTTTCAATTCAGAAAACTGGAGCCTGAAGTAATTGGCAGTATGGAGAAGAGGGAGGCTCACAGTGTTATTGAGTTCCTTAATTTGAAAAGTTACAGTGCCCGAAAAATCCACTATGAAATGATAGCTGTTTATAGAAATGATATCCTGTCATACAATACAGTTGTGAGGAGGAAAAAGAATTTTAAACTGGCCACAAATGTCCCTCACAGATAATCCAAGAAGTCGAACACCATAACTCACAGACGATGCTGCCACAGAGAAGAAAGTGGTGGACTTCATCCTATTAGACCGAATAACAACCATATTCATGAAGAACTACACTTGTCAAAGGTGCCAACATGCTGGGTTCCACGACTTCTTTCCAGAAGCAAGCATGGCAAAACCAACAATTGCGACCAAGGAATCACTGGAAATCAAAGTGATGTGGCTTTGATATTTTGCCAAATCCACCCTATTCTCCCATTCTCACCCCAAGTGACTTTTTCTCATTTGCAGAGCTCCAAAAACCATTACAGGGTTGGAGATTTGACAGCAATAATGAGGTAAAATGATAGTTTTCAATGCAATATGCTGAATCAAGCAATGACTGCTGTCAAAAGATCAAGAAATGCACGGAGAAATATGTCGCTCTGGGTGGTGACTACGTAGAGAAGTCTAAATAATAAAAAATAAAAATTAGGTTTCCATCTTGATTATTCTTTAGCAATCATTAAACATTTACGTTTCTCAAGTAAATGTAAACCTTAGCAGTCCAACAACTCTTTTAAAATAACTGAACACAAAAATGATTATCAGGAATTTTCAATACATGCACCAGTATTCTATTTTTAACAGATAACTTATGGAATCTCTTGGCTCTCCTCCTCCCAAATCTCATTAAATGCTCTCAAAAAAAAAGACTTTAGAATACCATTCTGCTTTGAAAATTTTGAAAGTGGTTTTGGAAAAGTATTATACCATTGCCATGTGCTCAAATAATTATAACAAAAAGGTTATTGCACACAACGCTTAAGATTTAAACACAGATTATTGCACGTGAAAGGCTCTTTTTGTATGCCCAAAGCTGAATAGCAGCTCAATCTTGTATTCCGAGTTAGGATGATAGTTCCTTTACCATAGACACCTTTGATTTACTAGTTAAACTTTTAACAGAAAATCACACAGGTTAGGCTTGCTTACGTAAGGCAAGAAACACCATTACGATTGGTACCTAGAACTCCCTATTGTTTTCAGGGAAGTTCAGTAACAATCAAATAATGGAAACGCCCTAAAATATATTATTAAAAATATCCACCAAGGTATTTACTGAAAATAAGGAATAAATTAACAGCAGGGTGAAAATTCACAATTTTCAACAATATAAGACACTTTAATTGCTAACATAATACCTAAGCAATAAATGCACAGATGAAATAGCTTAGATAGGCTACAAAAATCCACAACATATAATCAATGCATCGAAATATGCTTCATTGAGTAAAGTGAACAGTACTGGAGAAATCACTATACAATTGGAGATCATTCGACATGGATTGAGTTCCCTGGCTACGAATTCAGTCATAGAGCAATTCAACCATAGCACCAACCATGAGAAGAACAATAAAGAATATTTTTCACTTAAATTGCTATAATTACAAACCCAGAACTGCCTCAACAAAATTTACATTAAAAGGAGTTCATGAATGAGATACTAGGCTACATACAAATCTACAAAAAGGATATACAATACTCTTATTTTATTATATTAATAAAGGAAAATATTTAATTGCTCGATCCCAATATTCAAAAGTATAATACATATTAAATTTATTCATAAATTAATGACACCCCTAAATCATGCAAGTTACAGAGCAGGACACAGGTAATTCCAAGCCTGGTGGCAACCTGGTACTAGTAAGATTGGCACCATCATTGAGACTAGCTTCATGTACAATGTTCAGGGGTATACGTATGGTGGACTTTAGTTGGCTTTGTCCATAGCCTACAAAAATCACCGTGTCCAGCACTGTATAAAAAGGATACAATATCCATAAACCAAACTACATTATCTATCTATTATTAAGAATACAATAGTTCAACATTCTTACAAAAAAATAACCCCAAGGTTCGTTCAGAAATTCGAAATGAACTAATGTTTCAGGGATTGAAAATGATTTTTTAACATGCATACTTGACAGCAGCTTTTCATAGAAACTAGTAATAAGGAGAGAAGGCACTTTTAAGGGAGTGTAAAAATGACTATGTGCAACATAGGTTTGCTAAACCCAATTCGGCGAATAATGCTATATTTTATTAACTTTTCACACTAATGCCGACCTCTCTGGATGACTTGGAGTGCAACTGCTCCTAGATCATGACGATGCGGGCGTATCCCGCCAAAGATGTTTCAGGATATTATCTCATTCTTTTATCACTCACATCATCCTGAATACTAATCTGGAATAAAATAAATCCCTACAAAGCAACAACAATGAAAATTCATTTAAAAATTGCTCACATACCCACCCTAGCAGAAAGAGGAACTAATAGATCTTTAGTCTTAATAATTCCATATAATGGCTAATTTTAAATGGAAGGTTCCTGAATGAAAACTCCCACCACTCAACTAAATTACATATTAATGTAAAGAAATCCCGTTTTATCATCCATAAGTATATCAGTATCCGTACATTAATTTTAACTGGCTCTTTTGATTGATAAAGCTAGTTAAAGTAAATAATGAAATAAGCAAACTCATTTATAGCAAGATTAGTTCTCTGGATTTATCGAATTTAAATGAGCTTAGGCAATTAGGAATGACAATTTCAAATATTTTCAAAGAATTAAAAGAATAATAATCATCTAAGAGTTACAACAATTTTGTACCCCTACAAATTTTATAGTTGGAAGAAATTCAATTTTGCAATGAATCTTACCCATGTGACTGATTTCATCTCCTTTAGATCGCATTTCTTTTTCTTAAATTAATGGGACAAGACACCACATTTAGTCTTAAATGCACTGACCGACATTAATTACCGACTTGTGAGTACTTACCTTAAAATATATGCCTGAATTGTTATTTAATTTCACTTGCTTTTTCATCAAAAAGAGCCAATGAATACCCTATTTCGCTGAACTCTTGACAACTTTAATGTGGCAAAACAATCACTCAACATTTTACACTTTTAAATTTTCGTATTTTTCAATTGCCACAAGGGCATTCATACGATAGCAGAAGATAGCTACGTTAGGTGATTTACTACATACCTTTCCAACTATAGGTAATTCCACTGATCCCCAAGTATCTGCTCCCCAGTGAATCAAGCCGGAACCGAGATCAGCTGTTATAATACCACACAGAGCAGCTATCAATATGGTGCTTAAGTTTTCAAGTCGAAAATGAAGAACAATGAAGAATGTGTTCACAACCATAAGGGTGATGCATATTCCAACACAGATGCATTCTTGCGTCCGCTTTCCTGTTAATTGCAAGTTATAACGATTAAAATATGAAAAGCATCACTTTACTCAAAGTTTGGATTACCAGCAACGGTGCATGCATTAAGTTAACATTCTGTTAATCTCTAATCTAACATTTTCAAAACATTTCATTTGGAAAGGGTATGGGGGTTCAACTAAAAAAAAAAGTGTACATTAAACTCGAGGAATAAATAACCCAAATTCTTATCTTAAATCTATCACTATTTCGTGTCAAAATTAAAAAAAAATAGTAATGACCGGGCCTACTAAATATTTCGCAGGCAGAAAGAAAATTATTTGAACGTCCCACAAATTGCAATTTTATCATTCTAATATTGGCAAATACTACACCCCGGCTTTTAGCCCAATAATCATAATGCTGTTTCTTTTTGCTCTAAACAAACATAGTAAATTATATGTATACGTGAGTTCAGACACAACTAAAAATGGGCGTGAGCAAACAAATATTGAGAAAGGCCGGCAGGATGATATCTCCCAGATCGTTTAAATTCAAACGTTAAAATGTCACCACAAAACAATTACCCATCGCCGAATCCCAAGCTGAACAATTTATTACGGGATATGATTTTCATTCAAAGTAAATAGATATACTGCTCACCTCTGCTATATAGATTGGCTAACTCCTGAGCTCCTTTATGATTAGGACCCCATCGTGGTTCAGAAGTTTCCTCGTGACATACGGAAGAATTCGCGTTAGGGTCATCTTCTAGCATGGAATTTTCAAATATTTGTTTTTCTGTCTTCACTGGTGCTAAGAAGTTGGACGCCATACTATAATTCAGCTATGTATGAACCAGTCGTTGGCAACTCGGCTTATATTTAAGATTCAATAGTTTACTTACATGAAGATAGAGCGCGTTGATTACTCAAGTAGTTACTTTTTTATATGTATAGATGTCGGTAGTGACCCTACTGCTGATGTATTCCGGACGCTAATTTTCCGAGTCGTGAAATTCGAATAAATACTTTTGCAAAACTTGTATTTTTTCTTCCTGATTCCTTCCTTCATTGAAATTCTTTGGACAACTTGAAATTGTGACTTTATTTTCTTTATTGGAAGGAGCGAAGGCCAAACATTTGTAAAAATCATTTCTCATGTTGTGGGTAATGGTGGTCCAGGGCGTAGAGCATACTACTGACCGGAGGGCCCGGGTTCGATTCCCGGACAAGCCTCTCTGAGCACCTACAGCTCCACCTAAGCTAGGTGATTTTTCGGGGACCAGATCTTCCCCGGAAATTCCATAACCGGTACAGGGAAAGGAACTGGTTCCCCTACCTTCGTGTAAGAAACGCCGTCGGACTTAGTACTGGCTGGATTCTGCCATCCCCTACCAAACCGACCTTCGGGTTGAATACTGTGTTTATGGTTTTTTATTCTAATGTTAATCTTAACATAATAAATAAAATAAAGAAGCATTGACATTTAAGTTTCTCGCTTATGAGAAGTAGAAACTCTATCGTTTAAATATTACAAGCAAATAAAGAACTTTGTGTGTATACGTAAATATAGTATTAAATTCTCTGTCATTGGGTTAGTTCAGGAATAAGTGTTGAAGGAACCAGCTGGTATAACTGAGTAACTTTTTCGGGTATGATTTTTTCAGTTATTTACTTAATATTTTATACTTGATTTTATTTATTTTTCCTATACAATTTCATGTTCCCGTGTTTGTCCAAATATATTGGGAAATGTGTGTTAGTGAGCTATTGGTGACCGTCAAATTTGGAATGAGTTTATATGGATCTTTCGTTTGATAATACAAGTATATCACTCTAACTTTTTTTCCTCCATTTTTGTCAGTCGGGAACACTATCGTGAGAACTGCATTAAATAATACATTCGATGAAAACAGAGAATATATTTAGAACACTGTAATATATTATGAAATGAATATCCATTCCAATTTCCATACAAATTTTGTGAGGATTTATGTCTGCCTTAAATAACCATTATTTTTCATAATTTGTGTGGTTTGAATTCAATTAAATTATTTATTCTATTTCATTTGAAAGGTTGCAACGCCCACTCTAAAATGTAGAAGGGACAGCAACCTGCAAGCAAAGTATTAAATAATTTCAAAGTTTTAAAAACCTGCCGCGCCCCCTTCCAGCCATTTGTGAGCGATGGGGCTGCTATCTATCATCAGATAAGTGAAAGATTTGATACTGACTGTTTAATGGAAGTTACTTCGGGTACGATTGCCTTCTTCAACTGTGGTAGTCAAATTAGGCTCTTTAAATTTTCTATAAGATAAATAGTGGTTTCTATTTTATTATATATATTATTATATAGCTTCAAAAAACCTTCTAGTAAAAACTATATTTCTCTTGTTTCCAATAATTATTAACAGTAGTTACATTGTTTTACTTCACATATATCAAATGACGCCAATGACCTGTTTGGATAACCGGCGAGATCAAAGGAGGTGCTAATGCGACCCACCCGTATTCAATCTAGAGGTGGGCCGAATGATTCAATTTACTGATTCGAGTCAATTGGAATGCCTCACCTCAGTGACTCGTTCACTTGAGTGATTCCTTTGAGTCACCTTGGACCACTGCGTGTTGCATACCAAACGAAAAGTACCGATTAATAATATTAAATAAGCCAGACAGGAAATAGATTAAGTAGGAATGGCCGAGGCCGCTCGACCCTTAATCAGACCTTTGAATTATCTTTTTTACCCGGCGACAGAAAATTATGACAATTCCATTGATCGCACTTCAATGGAGGCATAATTTTAAACATTCCTCGGAAAGATTAATTTTACGTCTATCATTCGGTACAGCGCAAGAATAAGACAAACTTATGGTGCCAAAATCACAATACTTAACTACTTCTTGAAAACTTCTTTAGCACTAATTTCTTTATTGATTGATCATATTTCACGCCCTAATCCTTTCATTAGAAGATGAGCTATTATATATAAACCTCACACATCCTCTCTATGAATCACCGACACAACTTCAACACTTTCCACCTGTTACAGGTATATATCCCCTAATTTGTAGCTCTAGTAACAGAAATCAATTGACTTTACAACTATGGGAGTGCATCAAATAGTTTGTTTCCAATCCATTATTTCTAATTCACAAAACTAATAGATTACTACTCATACAGGGTTCGTCCGGAAATAAGTGTACTGAGCTCAGGAAAAAAAATTATTACACTTTCACATATCTTAAGCTAATATTCCTCAAAATAGGACCCTTGTGAATCGATACATTTGTTCCAGCGGCGTTCCCATTCCTGGAACGCTCCCGCGAAGGCATCATCGAGAACCTCTCGAAGACACGTCGTCACGGCCTCTTTGACGGCGTCCAAAGTCCCATATCGCGTTCCTTTCAAACTCCTCTTTATCTTCGGGAACAGAAAGAAGTCCGGTGGTACCAAGTCCGGGCTGTAGGGCGGGTGCGGCAGCGTTGCCACGCCGTGCTTGGCCAAGAAGTCCGACACGACAAGCGCGGTGTGAGACGGCGCATTGCCGTGATGCAGCCGCCAGATGTTTTTGATCGCTGGCCGGACGCGGGCGACTCGTTTTCGAAGCCTGTCGAGCACTTGGACGTAAAATACAGCATTTACAGTTTGTCGTTCAGGTACAAATTCGTAGTGGACGACTCCCCTTTTGTCAAAAAAGACAATGAGCATCATTACTTATTTTCCGGACGAACCCTGTATAATAGGTGAATCGCCTGAGGTGCCCTCTCGAAGTTCGTAGGAATTAGGAGCGGTGGTCCCGATGTAATTTCACTCCAATATAAATTCTGATATCTTAATAGAGCACAGAAGGCCGCGAGTTCCGACTGTCAAATACTTTATATTCTGAATTTGGTACCTGTCCACTCACTTTTGAGGTTTTTCGTACGTACATGCATTTTCTGTGGAAAATTTCGACATGCCTGTTGAGAACAGCCTAATCATATCACTGGTTAAACTTTGCCCTAAGAAAAGCTGTCATGATATTTGGCTAGACACGCTCATTTTACCCAAACCCTCCTTGTGTTTATTCATATACATTTCGGAAAATATGTTGGGCATTTGGCCCAGTCTACCTCGAAAACTCGGGATAGTGAAGTATTCATAAGGACATTCCCCTGCCCCCTGAGCAAAGAGAACTGTTTATGCCACGAAGGATGCAATTAGCCGGGAGAGTCGTCGGAACCGACTGCGGGAAAGAATGATTTTCGAAGGGACAAAGTAACCGACACCGGCTACACCATTGAAAATGTCTTTCCTCTATAAATACGAAGCCAAAGGCAATACGAAAGCACAACCAAAAACGCTATCTCAGACAGGACCTTTTTAAGATCCCGTCGCGTTTTTGTTGAGGGGATAACCATCCGTTCGAGAAAAATAGGGTCCCCTTGTATGTACGAATTCGGGGTTAGAAGAAGCAGATATTTTATTTGAGGTTTATACGATATAATACACATGAGCCAATTCAGTGGGAGACCACACACAAGTACCACCAGGAGGTGCCGCAGTTTTGAATTAGGCAGTTTTCCTTGCCGAGTGGAGGGCAGTCTGAAGTTCACTCGTTTATGCATCTGCAGAACTGTAGATTTCAGCTGGTGTTGTTACAAAAAGGCTGAGACGAAATTTTTATTTCTCTGTTAGGCTGTCAAAGACGTAATTCCAATTGATCAGAGAGTGACGAGTGAAGGGAGAGGAGTGAGAAGTTGATTTGGAAAAATAAGGGAAGGTGGTCAGAACAGGAATTCTCTATAGTTTAGGGAGGAAGGAGGTTTGGAATGCCTTTCGGCAAACAATGTTAAGGATGTCGCCTTGGTGATCAGAGGAAGTTGGGAAGTGGGTGTTGGTGCAAGGAGCCGAAATGTCAAAGTTTCTTACCTCCTGCAGCCTAAAGAGTGTCCTTTCCGCTGAGTTGTTAGTGCGGGACCCCCATTTGCAGCGCTTACAGTTGAGGTCTCCTCCAATAACTCATCTGCCGTTGATGAGTGCTGATAGGGTCTCAGCGTCTTGGGTTTCGAATTTCCCAGGCGGGGGCGATAGACGGGCCAGATGTTTAGGTTCAGGGATCGCGTGGAGTGTCACTCCTGCTGCCTCCATTTTCAAGAAGAGTGGCGGCGCAAGTACTTTTGTGCGATGCCAAGGTTTCTCTTGGCCGGTTTTTCCGGTCGTTTCTGACTTGAAAATATCTGAAGGCGTAAAGGGATTTCTTCTCGTCCTGCCAGGATTCTTGAAACAGCGCCACATCCGCTTTAGTGTCCGTCAGGAGCTGCAGTACTTCCTCTCTCTTTTGGGCGATGCTGTTAATGTTCCACTGGACGACTCTGATATTTGACAGAGCGGTAGAGGAGTTCATTTTAGAAATATCAGAACCTCCCTTCTCATTATCCAGAACCAGTCTTTGAGGTAGAGTCATCCATTAGTGTTTGGATGAGTCCTGTCAGCCAAGACAGGGTTTTACCTTTGAAAGCTGCCAGACTCGGACAAATTTTGTTGGTTCTCCGACAGCGGAAGGATGAATGTCGGGATAGTTGCCTCTGTCGGTGGAGCCTGAGTGGTGGTGCCTCTGCTACTCTACGAGCCTTTTAGCTTGTCGGCAAAGGACTTGCAACTTGGGCATCCTCTGTAGTTGGCGGGGTGAGGACCCCCGCAGTTTGCATAGTTAACAGGTGTCGGACACTGGATGTTGCCCCCTGCTGATCCGTGGTTCTCGCCGCACCTATCACAGCGGGCGTTTAGATCACAGGTTTTTAATGTGTGCCCGAAACGTTGATAGCGCTTGAACTAGGAGGCCTCGAAGAGGGGCAAAACGGCTCCAGGATTATTTTTAACCCACATAGGTTCGTTTGGGCGAGGAACTTTTCCTTGTCCTCATTTTAAGGGGAAGGGATGGGTGGGGGGTTTAGGGAGGTCTACATTTGCGTACTTGGTGCTGGATTGTTGGATTTGGCGCACTGCATCTTCTTTGGATTTTTCTTTTCCATCTCAGAGACGAATGTCCCAGATGGGCATTCTTCTCATATTGACGACTTCGTCTGCGCAGAATGTCCTCGCTCCCTTATTTTGGAGTGAGGGTGGATTTTTTAGACTGAGTACATAGTTTACCGCCCCTACCACCGAGCCTTGGTGGTACGAGCGCGCTGCAACGTACAATCACGTCAGGAAAAATTAATTCCGATACCTTTTATACAAACCATGTATACCGAAAAGTAGAACAGCTGAAATTTTAGGACATCCTGAACATGTAGTATCTGACTAATAACAGAGCTAAGTCTGGAGAGGAGAACTAATGAAAGAGACAGCAAATAAAATATATTATACAAAGGGTACCGAGAATTCAACTTGAATTTTTACTTCTTTGTTCTTTGAAGGTAAAGTGTAGGCCAATTTCTCGGGCCGAAAATAAACGAATAATAGATCCTGAAGGAATCAAAGATGTATTTCCAATGAGCGACCACAGAAAGTAATATCAAATATTACAGAACATTTATACCTTACTGATACTTTTATAAAATTTGAAGCAATTAAAGTATCTATCTATTGAATTGGGAGGAATACACCCAATATAGGTACATATTTCGCAGAACCCGAATCGAACATCGTTTGAAACAAATTCTCACTCATGTACATATTTTCATCATTACTTAGCCAATAGTTACTACATTTTAAACACTTTTGACAACCAAGATATAAAGTCATTCTAAACTTTAATCTGAAAATATACTTCGAATTAGCCACTGTCTAATAATCTTCCACTATAATGCTAGAAGAAACCTTTTTTAGACATCTCTTCAGATGCTGTCTATTCTCGGGAGATAACTTTAGTAGACCATGCCTTCGACTCCTTTTCGGTAAGAACCATTCCCACAACATCAGGAACAATAGAATTTATTATTATTGGTCAAAGAATTCACATATAATTTATCCACTTGATCGAAAAGAGGCCGTAAAGAAGGATGCAGAGAATTTGACTGGGAATGGGATGTTGAAGACTGAGGGAAATGTTTTGGGATAAAACAGGCCGAGGGTTTAAGAAACGGAGTAGGGCTTCTATTAAGGCCAGAAACCTTTAGGAAATGGGGTAACTAGTTACTAATTTTTCTAAGTTAAAGAATGTAAGAACGAAATATCCACAAATGTTTAACAGAGCGTATTTATTCATGGTTCGCATAGTCTTTATAGAAAGAGGACGAATATATAAGGTCTGTTCCAAAAGTAGTACGAATTATTTTTTCCCGGATTGTTGGATGGACGTACGACGGCTTCTCTGGCTGGAATCGAGGGAGGGGGGTCTCAGGAGATCGGTGATAGATGGTTCCCAGCCTTTGCGGAGCGCGGATCGTTCGTTTACGAAACCTCTACAACGCGAACTCGTTATGCTCCGATTATTATTGGAACAGCGCTTCGCCATCACATATTGCGTGAAACTGGGAAAAAAGTGGAAAAGAGACTCATTACATGCTCAAAGCAGCATATGGCGATAACGCCATGGGTGGATCGGGTGTTTTTGAGTGGTACAAGTTGTTTTGGGAGGGTAGAGAAAATGTTGAATACGCTGAACGTTCATGACGCCCTTTAACCTCCAAAAGTGACGAATATCGTGTAAGAGTGAAGGTTTTGTTGGACAAGGATCGCAGATTAAGTGTTCTCACGGCTTCTGATGCACTTGGCATTCCTTAAAGTGAAGCGCATCCACTTCAGACTGAAAACATGGGAATGAGAAAGGTGTGTGCGAAGTTGGGACCACGAGTGCAAACAAAAGGAAACTCCCAAGCGGATCTGCCAAGAGCTTTTCGACCATGAGTGAGCATCCAAATTTTTTAGACAATGCCCCACCAGAGATCTTTATCTTCCCCCGCCTCAAATCATTGTTGAAAGGACGTTATCACGGCTCGGAGGAAGCGTTACAACAGGTTGTGACAAGGGAGCTTGCTGGCGACGGTGTGTGGACGCATAAGGGTGCTACTTCGAAGACTTTTGAGTAAATGTACCAATTCTGGCAATATATTTTTTTAATCGACTCAGTCCTATTACTTTTGGGACAGACCTTTTAGAATGTATGGTTTTGAGATGTAGTAATGGAAAATGATGAATATATGTTGACAAGGGAAACGAGGAATTGATAGTCCGATGCATCAGGGAATGAAAGGAAACTACTGGGGATATTCCTTAAGGTGAAAAAGCAAAGTGAAGGGTATAGGGAGTTGTAGCGGCCTGTTGAAGGATGTGAAAGGAAAACCAGGAGGAAGGGGAAGCCAGGGAGGAAAGGGAAACAAAGGTTAATGCATGTCCTATGAGGGGGTAGGAACGTATGAGAAACAAAAGAACAAATTAGTGGATGAAAATAATATTTAGGCAGCAAAAATTTTGTACAGGTCCGAGAGATTGTGCTATAGTCTTAAGGAATGATACAAATTCTACCTCTTTATGATTTATAAAGTTATGGAGAAATATATGAAGTTAAATTTTATACAACCAGCGGCCTAATTCAAGCTTTTCTAGCCAATATCGAATAAGAAAACAAGGGTTTTTAAGATTCTCTGCGTCACTAATGATAATTTCCATTTCCTATCCTCTGCAGATGATTTTCAGGGTTCATCATCAAACTACTCCAAAATACGGTTCATGATCAATCAACTACTACGAAGTTATTTCCGCCAGAGGAGAAGAAAAGTTGGGAAATCTCAGTATTTACACAAGGAATGAGGAAAATCCTTGGTTAAACATATAATACAGTAATTTACAGTCAAATGAAAGATTTGAACGCGATGAATCGTAATATTTCAAACAAAATGTAGACATGACAGAAGATCAATATTGCCAGGGACCCACGGCAAAATACATGAATTACTGATTTTTAAAAAATTCAATATACTTGCAGGTTAAACGCCCATTCTCGACATCTAAACCAAAAAGGTGAAAATAATTTTCCCCCTCTTGTTTTAAATTTTTTAATGACTTTGGCTTTCGATTCCGGCCTTATGAACTTGTTCTCTAGCTCTTTTTATTTTTTCTACTCAGCATTCTGTAGAGCGTGGAGTAGAAAAATTCAAAGGATATAGACAAGAGAAAGTTCATAAAGTCAAAACATTTTAAAACATACCGGAAGACTGAAAATGCAAATTTTCACATTTAAAAATAGTCATATGACATCATTTACATGCAGCAGTTGTGAATAATGAAGCCAATGGGAAAGTAAGGATCATTTCCTCAGATTTAAGGAGCTTTCAGTGCAATTTTAAAATGGTCAGTTGCTCGATCAACAGTCACTAGGAACAGCTTTTAAATAAGTAGTTAACAAAACCCTTTAATTCAAAAGATTTACCTGGAAACAATATTTATACCCCAGCGTCTTTGATAGCACACTGGTGAACATGCACCAAGGTAATATCATCAACAATAATCCCTAACCCATGAACGGTGAACTAATAAATAGACTGATGAATATTTCACATGTTTTTTAAATATTTTATTTTAAAATAGAAATAAACTGTATAGTCAATTATGTGTATTCACAAAGAACTTTTGCTGAGATCCTTACAATTTAATGCAATTTTAGTAACATTAATGACTACATATTCTTTCCATTTTTGTTCAACTGCTCAGTAGCAGAAATAAGTATCAATTTGTGTTTTATTTACAGAGTTATGAATTGACCCTTCATAATTCCTGTTTTAAACACTTTGTAAATTTTGGCACATTACTCTGTGTCTTCATCCCATGGAATATTTGAATTTTCTTTCATAAGTGAACCAGTTGGTACCTCAGCAGGGTCTATGATTGTAGATGACTGAAAATCATCATCCAAGAACTGAGAATGATTTGGCCGTCGCCTATATCCTCTTCTAGGTTTTACCCTTGCTTTCTGATTGAATTCAGTGCACACCACTGCTGCAAATGGTGTATACATTCTACAGGGGAAAAAATAAAAATTTACCTTGGTTACTAGCTAGTGAATGTGGAAATAAAACATTTGTACAAATTTTACCCATCCCTCAGAATTAATTATTTCATACGTTTAACTTTCAAATATGACAGTTTATCTCCAAGCACTCCAATGGTGTTGATAATTAAGAACAGGTTATCTGGAAGAGTTAGGGCTATACAAATGAACAATTAAGATAAAATTTTAAAAAAATACAATAGAATTTTAGGGTCAGCCAAATTAAAAATTTTATTATTTAAATCTTTTCATTTTCTGAATTCCATATGAGTCAGTAATTTTATGAAAGAAAGGTCCTAATAGCTTAATATATTTGGTGTACATGGTTTTTAATCACAGTATGAATAGAGAGTAGCAAAATATTTTAATGAACTTTCAATAATCTCTGTAATACATGAACTTTGTGAATTGATATATTATCTTTTGACTGTAAAGGATTCCAACAAAACCCAAATGATGGACCATTTTCCTCCTCCTTATGGTGTACCTTCAGGTTGCTTACTCAAGGTTTCAGAAACTTGAGCCATACTTATTTGCTATTATGAGTTTAAAGAAAATTTTTATGCATAATGTAATACAAAAAGATGTTTGAGAAAGCTAGAGCAAATTTTGATCAATGTTTCTCAACCATGTTTAAAGATCTCTATGGAAAGTATGTATCTGTAAATGATTTTTAAATATATGGTAATTTATGCTACATAACTACCTACTTATTTTAAAAGGTTATTGAGGTTTTTAACATTTTTCAACCACCCATATTTTGTGTTCTTAATGAAAGCGGTTGTAATGTTATTAGCAATTTCAAACCAAAATATGCTTGCATTTGCATTCTATCTATGAACGGTTACAGCTAACCCTGATACAGCAACATCTCTCGCATTTATTTAATAGCATACCTTTCAATATAATTCCAAGTTGCTCCAAATTTATTTGTGGCATGAAGCATCCACAGGAAAAGAAGAACACTCAATATTTGGGATCCAAAGGTTAAACCTGAGGGTGTTGCCAGCCATTCAGCCAATTGAAAAATGTGGCTTTCCTTGTCAAAACCAAGGCACATACAAATGGTGGCCAACTGCAATAAATTATAGTCAAATTCATACAAATATGTAACTAACACATGTTTTTTAATGGTTGAGAAGTTTTGCTGATTGGCTTTAAACCAAAAATATATTTTGAAGAATGATGGTGAAAAGTTTTGTAAGTGCCATGCTCGTCTGGCCAATTGCACCTTACTTACTCGTACATTAGAAAGATAAGCTGTTGAAACTTGAATCACAACTATGCAGTTCATTTCATGTAACACTAAGAAAAATAGATGGCTTGGGCATAAACACAGCTTGCTCATATGTATAGAGATAAAATCAAAGAAGCCCGTTACAGGAGAGAAAGGATTATAATTTTATCGGATACATGATTAGAAGGAAAAGTAATGAACACTTGAAAATGGAATATAGAGAACTAAGAAGGTTTGGAGGGTTAGCTGATATTCTTCAGAGAGTTCTAAAAATATGATTCATATCTCAATCGTCATCTTCATATCTCTCGTTAATTTCTCAAAAAAACAACCTCTCATGGAAAATTGTTTGAGATATAGTTGAGGCTGATACTTTGTGGGATTGCATCATAATGAAAAGGAAGTAACAAATAAGACCATTCCCACAGAATAGAATTTTTATTGCCAACTAGTTTTGCCACTTGTAGTATCATCAAGACAAGTAGGAAATTCCACTCTATGTCCATTAGTCCCATTTATGCTACAGTGCAGAGATACTAATTTGTAATAAAAATTTTTTCCCATTGAAATGCAGTCTTACTTAATACTTTCTTTTCATCACTCAAATTAGTTGTTACAATAAGTTGCAGACATTTTGTGACTAATTCAAGTTGATCTGACACTGTGTCTATATGCTAAGTATATAGGTAGGTATTGTCTATTTTCAGAATTTCCAAAATAAATCTATCCTCCAATTTTGAGCCCACTTCTCAGAAATGATAACAATCAATCAATACAACAATCTAGTTCCACGGCATTTTTGGGACTTAAACTAAATGACTGAACTTTGACTGGCATTCTCACATCATGGATATGAACAATAAAATAGCAATAGGAAACTTCATGATTCGTAAATTTGTTTGAATTCCCACTTGGGATGTCCTAAAACAAGTATACTATGCCAAAATCCATTCATATCTGTCCTATGATGCAATCTTTTAGGGAAACACTAGTGTTGTCACTAAGGCCTTTTCCATGTGAAAAAGGGCTTTGAAAGGTATGGCTAAGTATCCAGACATCCTGGAAGGCCATTGTTTTTAAATTCAAAGTTAAGCATATACATTTTTTACAATGTGTTGCTTTTAAAAAAATCAAGGTTTATTTTTTCCTAACTCATCCGCACATTGCCACTTAACTCATGATAGAGACATTATACATTTAATTCAGCAGTCTTGTGCTGTGTTTAAAATAGGTATTCATCACCTTTTTAATGAACTGTCATTGAATATAAAAAATAAATTCAGCTTTAAAAGGTATAAAACTGAACTTAAGAAGCTACTATTAATCAAGTGGTATTACAGTGTGGATTAGTTTATGAGTGATAACTTGTGATTGTCTGCTGTGTTACATGTAAAGGTGTGTATGTAGTATTTCAGTTTATTTTTCTAAATTTTACATGGATGCCACTGCTATATTTCATAAAAGTGAGTATTTTTGTTCACTGTTCTAATTATATTTTCCATATATCTCATGATTATGTTCGATGTTACATGCCTGACTAACAGGAAAGTATAATAAATAAATAACAATTAACTATCCCAATTTAAAATTGGAAAATTTCCATTTGCATAAGTATATTTTCATTTAATATTTAAGTTGAGTTTCATGAGAGACAACAACTTTCATATAAAGTTGAGATGGCTTTCAGAAAATGAGATTTTTATCATCAGAAATATGTTTAACTGCCAAATTAAATTCACATCACTTTAAACTCAAACAAACCTCCACCAAACAAATGCTTTTATCTGTCTGTGTATTACTGGCAATATTTACATCATTACCTAGATATTATGAAATGATTGAATGTGAGAATTTTAGAGTACAAAAATGATTCACCTCAACTAGAATCCATGTTTGAATCCTGAAGTAATACATGAAGTTTACCCATATTTAGCTTGCCTTAAATCTCCTTGGTTTTCAATGAAATGCAGCCAGAAATTAATAAAATCAGTCAATTATACTTTAATTATCAGGCATATTTCTCTTTTTTGCTAATACTGTATACATTTTGTTTTTTGTATTTAAAAAAGTTATTTTTTGTGACGCAGACTTGATGTTTGTGGTCAAGGAATATTTACACTGAAAGGTGGATTCTAAAATGTGCCACAATGTTTTTCCCATTAAAGTGACTCTACTAAAATGGAAAAGTTACCTTGTGACACAACATATTACAAATCAAGAAACTGACTCTACCCTTGACATAACACTTTTTAGTGTTAGTACCCAATTAATAAAAAAATACCTATATCTTCTAGCCATGCTTAAACTATATCCGTTTCACATAAATGAAACCTGATGACTGTGTCTATGTTGAGTATAAAAGGTTTATTTAAAGGAGTTAAGTCACACTGGTCAATTTTTGGTTTATTTTCTGATGCTTATTATTAACAACTACCACCTCCATGTTCCCCCTATTGAATCATATCACTAAGTCATTCCTTGAATTCAACTCCAACGTTTAATTTCATCATAAGTTGAATTAATTTTTGTTTATTCATTGGTGTCATTGCATTATTAAGTAGGTTTCGTATTAGTAATATTGAATGTGACCTAGTCTTATATTCCACCAGCATAAGAACTGAAAACCATTCATCTTTAATGGCATGATATAGCTGTTCAATATGTAGTATATTATTATCCACAGAAAATTTACAAAGATGTATATTCATCACATGAACAAAGATGAGAAAAATGATGACTATATTGAACATTAAATTTAAATTAAATTAAAATAAATTAAAACAGTTACCTTCTCCACTCTCGTAATGAATTGCTTGAGATGTATGCCATGAGCATTTAAATCTAAATTTTAATTTTCTTTATTGCTGAACATATAAGTGCATTCATGTATTGCAATAACTTGAAAGAGTTTCATACCTCCTGCAAGTGTGATTAATTCTTTCCTTACAATGTATCATGTATGAGGATGTTTGCCTAATCCTAAATAAATGTGTTTATTATTGTTGTTATTATGGAATTATCTTGAATGTAGGTATTCATACCCTGAATATAACTATCTGGCAAAGAAATTTTTATTATTCATTTGATGAGTTGTACACATTCACACTGTCATATGTAAGATATTAACCTTTTAAAAAGTCATAACTCCAAGTAGTTTTAGTGAATTATAATATAGCGTAAGCAATTATGATGCCAGACATAAATTATCATGATTGTACATTTCTCAATTTGTAGTGAATTCTTGTTAGTTTGAATTAACATACAGAATTAGGGAGAATATCTATAGATGTTAGCAGAAATAGTGGAAGAATGCAGAGTTTTTTTAAAATTCGACTGTGTGGATTATTATGAGGTACCTGCTTATGAAAATCATTAAGCTATCAACTTGCTTCTGCAATTTGAGAGGCTTATTTGACATGGTTGGAGCCTCAGACATTTATACTATTAATAATCTTGGCCATGAATCCACAGCTAACGAGGATAAGCAGAAAATCAATGCTAACAGAAAACATATTAAAGTCAATTGGCTATACCATTTTGTGGTAACCATAACATCCTGATAGATAATTAGAACTATGTAACGCTTATTGGAGTACACAAGAATATATTATGCTCAGCTTAGAAGACGATATTAATTGCCAAAATGCCATAAATTCTCAGGAGTACATTAACTCTATACACTCACCCATGATGAAAATTCCTTGTTAATGATGGTTTGCAAATCAAGCAATGGTAGCCATGCAAGTCGGAATGCAATATTTGTGAATAAGAGACTAGCAAGTGCCTGAAAGCATTTAAATTAAGAATTAATTTAAAATGTTGACAAAATATATATGTACTTATATAACTGAGAAGAGGTATAATGGTTGTGAAGAATACTCCAAAAATCGTCTAAATATAGAATAAATTTCCTCCAGTTGATCTTTATTACTGAATTCCCAATTAAAGATTTTCCACATTCTAATCTGATACTTTTGTAGGGAATTAGTTTCCTCTGAAGGAGGAATGAAACATCAGGAAGGATATTACTCTCAAGAATTTTGCACCCCTATATTGAAAACATATTTAGATAAGGGAATTTATAACTAAAATTTTATTTTGTTCATGATACATACAGCTGTTTCACTGCATATGGGGACATTTTCACCAGAACAAAGCAAGAACAGGGATATGGAACTTGAATTGTAGTAATATAAGTTAATGTTTATTTTTACTCACACAACTAATCCTAACGGAGAATTTACCCGCGGTGATTTATTACGGTAAGGATATATGATTTTATGCCATCATTAAAGTCACTTGCAGGTTTCTCTTAGCTTTTTTTGTATAATAGACAAATCATTACGTAATTGCGTCGTAGAACAGTCAAAATACATCGTAATTAAACTACTGAACATATAAATTGTTTACTAATTACCATGTAAATGTAAATCAGGGCATTCGGAGGACGTTTAAGTGACTTCGGCCATATAATCCACTCAGCCAAAAGTGAACAAACGGTAAATACAAACAATGCCGATTCAAAAGAAGCCACATAGAGATGCTGACACATTCCAATAACGCAATATGAATAATAGTGGACATAAAGGCTTGGCCCAAATATCGCAAGCCATCTGAGAACAGCAGGGTTACTTATATAGAACATGTTATGGAGTTCCTCGCAGTTTGTTCATGAAAGGTGAACCTTAAACTAAAAATTTTCCGTTTCCACACACAAATAATGTTTCACAAAAATTCTCTTTGGCAAATATGAACGAGGTGGTCTTTCGTTACTAACCAACATATTTTCATTGTTGATTCGATCCGAACTTTAGCATCGCATCTTTCGTTACTAAAAGATGAAGTGGGAACTACGGCAGTTATAAAAAATAGCAGTGGTGATTCCCCAGCATTCTTTTAATACTTCTCAAGAGTATTATTACACTAAAATAGTATTCCCAAAATTCGCTTACATCCAGTGTAAAAATTTTGGAAGAACTGCACCATTTTCCTTGAATCTTCCATAAGTAATGTGAAAGTTATATTTGAATAGTTACACCTCACAATTCAAAATTAATGCCCACAAAACGTAAAAACGAAATTTGTGCTTCGATCAGTTAGGTGAGAAACTTTACATTCGACATGTCATCATGAACTACCCAAATGTTAATGATGATTATTAACACGAGTACATCGTATAAACATGATAACTCATACATAGACTACGGTTAAAGTTTGCGCATGTTATTGGTATCTTATGGTTGGAGGAAGTTATACTAATACAAAAAAACGTAATGATAACATTAAAAAAACATAAAAACAGTAATCAAACCGAAGGTCGGTTTGGTAGAGTTCATCCAGTACTAAGCCCTATACGGCGTGTGAAATTTACACATCAGGGCAGGGGGGCTAGTTCCTTTCCCTGTGCCGATTATGGTTTCCTAGGAATACCTCGTACCAGAAAAATCACATAGCTTTGGTGGAGTACCCAGAGAGGATTGCCCGAGAATCGAGCCCGAACCGTCAATAGTTTAAAGCTCTACCCCTAGACTACCGCGACCCACAATGCTAATATATCGAGCACAATAAATCTGCAGTTGTGCATGAAAAATTGTGAACAAACAGATTTGAATCTATTCCAAAAATAATATTCCTGGTAGAAGAAATGAAATTACAGGGTAAAATAGCAGTACGCCCTCCAACAGTTTTTCATTCAGTGCCTTATTAGTCATCAGTTTTGAAAAGTAACTGGGCTTCGATTGGAGACAAACTTTTGGACCTATGCCTATTTTTATTTAAATCGTAAAATAATTACACCTTAGGCCAAGCAACTCAATATATATCAGTAGGTGATCGTGCAGTAGGAATTGAAATTTCTGTAATCCCCACCCACCAGTGCACAGCTGTTCTTAGTCATTAAATTGAGATAATCCAAGAAACGAGAAAATTACCAGTTTAAACTAGTAGCTGGTCTTCAAGTTTAAATGAAGGACAAATCTAATGTCATGGTCTGACCAGAATTTATGTTATGAGAACAAATATGTATATGAAATTTGACAACAATATAATCAGAATGTAAATTTACAGCTTCAATTGCTTAACATTGTGTCAATGAAAATTTTTCAGAAATAATACAGCAAAAACAAGTTTCAGCTTAAAATTTCTTGAACTCTTATCGTAGCTAAAAGGTGTGCATAGCTAATTCAATTTTATGGCTGAAATCCACCATTTATTTAAAAGGATGAATTGTATGAACTCAATGACAAATTCACATTGTTTGAAACCTACCAACTGGCTCCTGAAAGATTTGAATGCGGAAAAAAGTTATAAACATATATTTTATTACATCATAAAGTAACAGAACATATATTTTATCTTAAAGAGAGAGAAATCATTTTCACAGTTATGTATACTATTTTGATTTTGTCATTATGAATTTATCATTTAATATTAATTGATTCCATTTTAAGAGACATCATTCAATATTTATAGTTGAATATGAAAATTTAATACAGATAAACCAAATGGCAGAAGTATAGACATGTAAGTTGTGAATACTCGAGAAACATTGAAGCACAGTAATAGGTATTTAGATATTTTTATGGGAATAACCTTTTACAGAAAGAAAGACAAAAAAATGTATTCGTTTCACAATTATAAAAGCATTTACACAAGGGTACAAATCCCATAAAGTTGCATACTTGTTATTGAGAGTTAAAATATAATTTAGAATTAAAGAAGAATTTTGTTTTGCAATACACGAAAGGCATTTTTAGATGGTTTACAAGTATGCAAACATACCTAGTTTGGGAAATCATAATCAATCGAGAAAAACCCTGTTAAAAATTGCTAAATAAAATGTGCATATGCTGATTCTATATCGATTTAAGTCGTGATAAATTTTATGGTACAATAAAACAAATTCCATCAGAAAGGAATGAAGGTATGAGTTACTAAATAATGAGTCCTATCAGAATATTGACAGATTGAAAGAGTATATTTCTTGGCTTCACTTGCCAACCAGAATTAGAGTTCAAAAGGTTAGTGAAGTAATCTTCTGAGACAAAATTATTATGTATAACTCAAGTGTGTTACTTTGAAAATATAGCTGATACTCCAATTAATTCAGTCCCGCATTATTTGAAGCATTAAAAATCTGTCAAATGAATATCCACTCTACAATAAATGATGTAGTTCATGGATGAACATGGTAGAGAAAAATGTAGAATGAAAATTGCAGACTTTTTGGAAATGTTAGGACTTTAATAAATTATTTAGTTACTCCCCAGAAAAATCAAATATAAACAATGATTTTCACTTATCTCACAAAATAGGTCCATTCAATAAATTATTCCTATGAATCATAGCCTAGAATGCTGGGAAGTGATGAGGTAAATAGTATTTTTTTCAGGATTATTGGAAACATAATATAAAGAAGATTGGAATAGCAATTAACCCATTACCTTAGTAGATATCAAATTTGTTCCTAAGTAGGTAAATTAGAAGTTACTGGCATTCAGAAAGGACATGAGGAATCAGAAGTGCTGTAATGTTATTAAGTATCCTTATATCGAGATGGTAACTTAACATGCTAATAATAGCTTCTTGGGAGTTGAAGATAATGTACAGCTCATAAGTATTTTTCATTCAAGTGACTTAATACCCATTCACCATAGGTCATTCTAATAAACATTTCCAAATCCTTGAGGGTTTTATTTTATTGATAATGGCTTCTGTGGGGTAGTTCATCAATGACACCCAGTAGGTCATTTCATTTGGGCAGTTATTAAAGAGCCTTCACAGTAACCCTCAATAAAACAAGCATTTCTAGTTCCTTTGGGTGCTGGGGGTGGTTTAATGAACAAGACTTGGACTAAATCTTACTCCAGGAATGACTTGCAATATGTTGTTATTAACATTACAGCTATAACTTGCACATAGCAATACAATTATTTATGAACAAGAACACATATTTGATCAACACTGCCAACTGAAATAATAGGATTCAAGATTTATGATCTTAAGTCAAAGAAGACAATCTTAGCATATCAATTTTTTCAGTGGAAATGACTTACCAGGGTGCTATGAGTTAGATGATCACTCAATTCTCCCTAATTGTGCTAGTCTTCAACATCACAACGCCTCCAGAGATATTGACAGTTTAGCAAATCTTAATCCAATATTGCTATTCTTTTTGCTGAACACCACAACATCCCTCATCATAAAAAGATAGAAATACAAACAAGGTGTAGTGCCTTACGAGACTTTAAATGTAAAGTACTATGTGAGTATTTGGACAGTATGAACCCTAAAGCGTTCTGGTCATATGTTAGGGAGGAAAAAGGGAGTGAGCAAACTGTGGCTTGCTTAAGAGATTCTAATAATATCATTCACACTGAAAGTGGGGAAAACTTTACTGATATTCTTAATAAATTATTTTAAAGCATTTTCACGAGTGATGTTGCCACCTTTCTCAGATACATCACATACTGAACTCATGGGAAATATTGTGCCAGATGAACAAGGAATTATCAAATTGCTCAAAAATATTAAAGCCAACAAATCCCCAGGTCCCAAAAATATACCAGCTAAGGTATAAAAACATTTAGCTCCTAATATCACCCCATATCTCAAAGTTATATTTCAAAAATCCCGCACAGAGTGCTAAGTCTCCAAGAATTGGAAAACTGCACATATAATGCTTATCTTTAAAATTTGTGACAGGGAGGACCCCAGTAATTACAAACCTATTTCCCTCACTAATATATGTTGCAAAATTCTGGAACGAATTATTGCCAGTTCAATAATGGGATATCTCAATAGCATTAACTTTTTAAGTAACAATCAGCATGGATTCAGGAAAACCTGGTCATGCGAGACTCAATTAGGACTATTTACACATGACTTACTTTTATTGGGTGATAGTGGTAGGCAAGTGAATGTGATCTTTTTGGATTTTCAAAAAGCATTTGATAAGGTTCCCCATGGTAAATTTATTCCTAAATTGAAGTTCACCGGTATAAACAAGGGTGCAATAAATTGGGTTGAAAACTTTCTGTCAGAGAGGGAATAGAGGGTAGTTTTTCAGGGCACTAGTTCTGACAGCATACGGGTCACCTCATGTGTACCTCAAGGAAATTGTAATCAAGGAAACTGGACGTTGCTTTTTGTTAATGATTTGAACCACGAAATAAAAAGCAAGAGTAGGATGTTCGCAGATGACATGGTGATTTATTGGGAGATATCTGGGGATGAGGATCGTTTAACAACAGTTTAGGATCTAGATTGCATTTCAAAATGGTGCACAAAATGGGGATTGTTATTACACCATAAAAAATGTTTACTGGTAAATTTCTTTAAAAGATTAACTGGATTTATTTTCAAAATATCTTGGGTTGACCTAGAAGTAGTTAGCACAGTACAATACCAGTGTTACTCTAACTAACAACTTAAGTTGGAGAACCCACAAACATTAAATTTGTGGGCAAGCAAATAAAAAACTGAGATTTATTAGATGCACTGTTGGCGGAAGTAACTATAATATCAAGGAACACTGTTTTCATGCTCTTGTAAGACCTCACTTAGAATATTCATGCAGTGTATGGGATCCCACTGAAAAAAGTCTCATTTAGGAAACTGAGTAGGTTCAACATAGGGCAGCCCATTTCATTAAAAACTATAATGACAAAATGAAAAGCATCAGAGAAATGCTTCTGGATTTGGGTCGGGAATCATTAGGACAAGGACAATTCAATGTTAAGTTAAACTTGCTAAATACTCGTGAATTCAGAGCTACATGTTTCAGTACCAAGGTCTATCAAATTATTCACTCTCCAACATACACTGGTCGCTTAGCTCAGGAATATAAAATTCATGAAATAGATGCCAGGACTAGCAGACTCAAGGACTCCTCCTTCCCATGGACAATACAGGATAGCAACTATAGGGTTAGAGATAGCAAAAATCCCACTTGCCACCAACAGCATTGAGGGAATAATTGGTTTTACCCAAATGCATGCACTTTCACTAATATTATGTATTTTGCTGTGAAAACCCTTTGCATATGACAGCATGGAACTGCCAATTAATGACTGTATTGCTCAACACCACATAAATACCCCGCGATCCACCAAAAAGAAGTACTGCTGGAGGAAGTGCTTAGAACAATTTCACCTGCCTTTCTTTGTTTTCAAGCTTCTCCTTCCATTCTCATTGTGGGAGGGGGGTGACCTCATGCCCTCTGCAAGCAGTGACATTTGTGGTGCATCACATTCTCTACCTGAGACTTGAGGGGTGGAAACTATGAGGTGCACGTCCATGAGACAGCAGATTTTCTCCCTCCTAGAGACATTTAAGTACAAAGCTCATTCAGTCAATTCAAAAACGTAAGTCTTTCTGTGATCCACTGGACATAAATTCCTATTACTCCAAAATTAAGCACTTCATTATGATGCGTTTGGGTCCCATTAAGTCAATTGCTAAACTTGTTGGTCTTGTCCAACCACCGCTAATAGCATTGTCAAAGAATATCCCTCTTCTCTCATCAGTATTTCAACAAAGGCGGTCTATGAGATTAAAGTTAACTTTTGAACAGGGAGGCACTTTCCTCTGATATATTTGAAGAACTGCAGGAAATGCTTTGGAAGTTATTTTAATGGAGTCATCTGCTAATAAGAATAAAAATGCACATACTTCACAGTATAAAAATCATTAACCTTGACCAGGATTTGAACCTGAATCCCCTGAGTTTCTAGTAATTCACTACATAAGAGGACACCTTGATAGCCTAATTGGTTAAATCACTGATCTGGAAAGTATATCAGAAGAAATTGGATGCAACAGAAATGGGGATGTTAGAATTGATTTTTGTTAATGGATTGGTGGTGTTATTTGGCAAGACAAAATTAGAAAAAAACTAATGGGGGAGAAAATTAAAGAAGTCATGAGAGGCTGACATAGTTTCGAGATTTTATTATAAGATAGGAAAACTCCATAAAAGGATGAGAATTGAATACAAATGTACAAGGGAAAAGGTGGCTGGACTGCACAAGGTAAAGGCCTTGAGATTTGAATGATGTTGGGAGATTTAGGAATTGTGAAGTGGAAGAACTGAATGATTAACTGCTTCCTCATCTATGCTAGCAAACTTTGCTATCAGTTATTATTTATTCAAATTTAAAGTTTCCTTTGCAATTCTTGTAAGTTTTCCTTACCTCTCTTTCTTCTATGCATGTAAATAAACTTCAGTAATAACAATAATTATAGGAATAAAAAACTTTTAAAATATTTCTTTCACTTAATTATTGCAATATTTACATGTTTTTTTACAAAATACACACATTTGTTCTATAAACTTGTGAGGTATAAAATAAAAAAGTTGGAAAAGATGATCATGACACTTTCACAATCATTTTTAAGGAATACACATTCTCCAAGTTCTTCTGAGACCACTTTGAAAGTCATTCACTCTTGGATTGTTATACATAAATTAAAACACTTTAGCACCTTGGAATAGAGTTCACATGTCCTTTTTGAAAAAGGTTTTCTGGAGAGCAGCCTATATAAAAATTATTAATCAAGCTAACAAATACTACTTAGCTTTGATCAGGCACCTAATCAATTCAAATGAACATAGTAATATATGTATATATATATTTACATTCTGCCTTTCACAGCATCTGCTGTACCTCCATTAGGAATGGAATGGAGCAAGTAGAAGTTGAGAGCAGTCAGCAAGGCAGAATAATTCACAGCCATTTTTGCAGTCATTCAGTAAAGAAATTCCACACAACTGAAGATTTATTTTATTCAGAATACATGTATGGCACTGGGGGACCATTTACACCAGGATGAAGGAAATTGCACTGTTTACCATTTCTACAGTAACCTGCCCGGAAATGCTTGCAAGGTGTAACACGAATATTGCCTCTTCCACCACGACCTGCAGGAGGATAAAATGCTATGAGTCTTTGAAAATATAGGACTATATTAAAAAAACAACAGCAAAATTTTAAAATTTAAATAATCTTCATAAGTAGCATGTGCAAACAATAGAGATGATATACATGATGAATTAAGTTCAACTAGAAAGCTACCAGTAAAATTATTGTCAAAGGCATAGGACAGAAAATTAAATGGCTTTGGGGAGCTCAATTTCTTAGCCACTTATCTAATGATAGTTTGTTATGGAAAAACATCTAATTACTTTTGCTGAGAAAGGAATATGTTTATGAATTTACAATGAGTACATAGGTTAAAATGTGTGAGGTAGACAAAGTTTTATCTAATGTTTACAATTCTTGAATCAAATTAAGCTAAACAAAATAATTTCCTGTGATTGAATTTTTATGAAAAATCTCTACAGCTAAAGAATTAAATTAAATATTTATGAAATTTATTGAAAATAAGTGAGATTCAGAACTTGAAAAAATGTTTGCAACACATTAAAAAAATATTGGCAGGATTTTGTGTGAAACAACATATTTATATTCCATAACAAAGAGATCATGTAATGAATTCACTATACTAATGGGGCTGTAAAGAATGACAACTAACTCCTAAATACTTTAAAAATTTTCCCTTTAAATGTTGAGTATGCCTTGTCATAAATCCTACATCCAAGATTATGCAATATTTATTTCTTTCTATTCCCAATGAGTCTCAAAGAAAATTTAAAGAATAGTTATTTTAAAAATTAAAAGGAATTATCCTTTGTTAACCACTAATAATTAAATTTTATGTAACAGTATTAAAGCTGAATTGATTGTTTCATAACCCCTTTCCTAATAGAACTTGTAAATTGAATAACCCGACACAATCACCAAATTCATCAGTGCTAACTAACATATTTAAAAATGCATTCATGTAACCTGAAATTTGAGTAGTTATATCACTAATTAGGTCTTATACATGATTTTAAGCACTTCTCACCTCTTCCCATTTCCCAATTTCCTCCTCTTCCATGGGGAGGCCCATTTGGCCTAAACCAAGGTCCACCACGAGGTGTAGGACCACCTCGTCCACCCCTAGAGCCACTACCACGGAATATTGGAGGATGCCCATACATAGTTCCACCATGAGGTGGCCTCACAGTGTTTGTAGCACCTCCTGCGTAGTTCATTGGTGGCATCATATAACCAGGCCCTCCCACAGGATTTTCTTCCATTCCCTCCTGGTACTGTACTCCATAATCCATCTCATATCCAGTAGTATTCATTTCACCTTCTATTTGTGGAACATTATTGCCTGCCATCCCAACCTCAGAAACACCACTTTGCGCATACATAACCATGGGCTGTGAATCTTCAACAGGAACTACTTTTCCATCAGCAGTCTAGAGTAATTAAAAGAAACACACAAATGAGTAACTTGGAATTGTGAAACAAGGTACAAACACTTTAAAAAAATTTGGTTCTAATGAAAACAAAGAGTATATCTGCATTACATACCCTCCAGTCACCACCTGCACCAGCAACACCCTGGATGCCTGGATTCATCATGCCAGCCATTGGAAGCTGTTGAGAATTTTGCTGATGCATCATAGGCCTTGGGCCAGACATCATGACATGAGAGGCCCTTTGATGCATGCTGTTATCCACACCACTGATCTGAGCTCCTGCCATAGCTGGTCCACCCATAGTAGGAGTGGTGAAGCCACCATGGATTGGATGTGTTCCTATTTGGTTAGGATGCATTCCCCCTCCAAATGGACCTGACATTCCACCTCCAATCATTGGATGGCCCTGAACCATGTGGGGATGAGGGTGTTGAGCCATATAATTGGGATCATTGCGTTCTGTCATCCCAGGCATCATGGGAACTGGCACTGAGGGCCCGGAGGGGCCTACTGCAGGAGGACCAGCTGAAATGGGAGGCTGCAAGCTCTTTGGCTCAGGCCATGGAGTTGACTGAAAGTCATTGATGCTGTCAGGATTTCCTGATGCATCATTAAGGGGAATTATTGCTGGATCAGTTGTAGGATGCATCTCATTATCTGGCTCAGATGGAGAATCTGGTATCCTGGAAGAAAAAAAGAAATAATATGATTTAATCACCTCTACAAGTATTTTTTCACAACTCACAATAAAATTTAAATTAATCTAATTTTGATCCAATATTAATTTTTGTTTCCAAGCTAAAAAAGAGATTATTTATGAAAACTAATCATTTACCAATTAAAAGATAAACTTACATATCTCTGTGGAAGTAAAGTGACTGAAGCACAACTTTTTCACGAGCATACTGAACATCTTTTTCACGGCTTTTGCTTCCAGGCTCTGCCAACGGTGGAGGCAATGTAAGGGGGACGAGGGTCTGCCATTGCATTCTTTCTTCCATAATATCTTCATGAGCTACAAAAATATGATGGAAAATTAAAATTAATTCTATGCATCGACAAATCAACACACTATATACTGGTGAATTTTAGGTGAACACTTCACTCAAGAGCTAAGCTTTGGTACAAAGAATTGATTTTTTTAAAGAATTTAACCTACCAAGCTTTCTAGCCATCTGGAAGGCCTCTCTTTCATGTGTTCTTTCCATCTGCTTCATGTCCATAAATGTTTTGGTCACATTTACTAAAAAAGACAGAAATTTTTATTAATTCACGAAGAACACAAGTTTTATACCATAATCATAAAAATGACACATAAGAATGAAATTAAACCACAAAGCTATCCTTATTTTAGCATTAATAGCTAGAATATATTCAGCTTCAATATTCATACATGTCTATTCATAATGATGACACAGACAAACGGTAAAAAATTTGATAAAGATACATATTAAATACATCCATTACACTATTAAGAATAATATTGCAATTAATGAATGAAAATAGTGTGATCATATAGTTTTTCTAAGCCAATATTAGCTTGACAATTTTAGGAAAAATACAGACAATACCAACACATCCCCAAAATGTTAATTCAAACTAAATGTGGTTCTTATGGTATCAGCTAGTAAGGTAACCATTGTCCATCAATTGCATATTAAACGATTACAGTGCAAAACTGCAACATAACTATAAATTTCCCAAGAAAAGAACATGACAATGACTAGGAATAAATATCTAAATGTACCTTAGCCTTATATTTACAAAGCTGGTCTACTTGAATGAATACCAAATAAGGTATATGGCTACGCAAATGATAAAAGTAATGACATTGTATAGCAGGGTTGGCAAAGATGTTGGATTTTGAAGTTCTTTTAGATTCAAAGATTTTACAAATACCTACTCCATTTTCCAGAAATACTTCTCTGCATGTTCTACATAAATATTATCTCTTTAGATTCTTTGAAATCTCTTACACTTTCCTGATGTTTTTCTTATTTCTACAGCCTTTGCTAATTTTTTAGGGGCAGATAGGAAATAACAGACAGCCAAAGCCTTTATTCAATTTATAAGTAAAATAGAAATCAGTGGGAGAATAAAAAATTATCACAACAAACATTTTAACCTTCCTGGATTACTACTATGAATGTAAAAAAACACTGCGACAGGCAATCATTTTATGCAAATAACGTTGGCAACTGGCATCAACTCTACAACTTCAAATTTCATCTGTTGTTATATTATTTTATTCCAACTATCAAATAATATCTCTATTAACCCAGGTAATTTCTTAATTCACTATTAGTGATTTAAATTATGGTATTTACAATGTTTTAGTAAAGTTTTTTGCTTCAAAATATGGTTAACTAAAAGGGTAATGTGTGGCCATAAAATGTAGAAAACTGCTCCATACATTACATCAAAGACAGTAGAGGTCTTATACAGTAGTATTTCAGTAGGTTTTTAATAGATACTGACACTAATCACTTATGCGCTCCAAAGGGCTTAGTAAGACACAGTAAAAAAAAACAATCTTACGACCCTTTTGTAAATATTACAAAAACTTTTACTTTAGCTCTGCATACTTTCTTCTTCTCTTAATTCCACACAAATTGCCTATTCTACTTATCCCTCTACATCACTTTCCCAAAATGTTCCCCTCTACATTAGTCTTCAGTATCCCATTGTCTCTTAGCATCTCCTGCAACTACTAGTCCTGCTTTCATAAAATTTCTCCTAATAGCCATATCTCTTCTCCTATCATCCTTAAAGCTTCATTGAATGCCTTCATATATGTCCATTTTATTTTTGTCCATTCTTATTTACTTTCCAAGAGCCTCCAATCTATGCTTATTATCTGGCCTCAATGACCAAGTTTCTGAGCCATACAAAACTATGCTCCATATTAAAATTATCATTAGTATTTTCCTTGCACCTTGGCTTAAGGTGCCTTTCTTCAACACTTGTCTCTTTGTTAAAACCTCTTTACCTAATGCAATTCTTCTTAGAGGATCTCATCACACTTGTCCATTTATGATTAATTCTCATCCCATATCTATCACACCAACTCTGAGATGCACTATTTAATGATTACACCTCCTTGGATGACTGGCTAATGCTTATAATTATGCTACATAAGCACATAGACTATGACTAGATGTATTAGATTTGCCTCTATTTCTACTAATAACATTTTTGTGAAATATCAACTAAAATTTGAGGAACAATAAAGAAAAATATTTCTCTTGTAAAATCATCATCGTAAATACCATTATTACAACTTTTACCCCGTAGTCAATATGGTATAAATATTTCTTCAACTATATTCTAATGTGGAACACTTAACCACATAACTTTCAAAATTTATAATTAATCAGAAGAATGATAATAATAGTTTATTAATTATGTTTTGCTGCATATTGTATACATCAAAAAATTATCTTTTATTGCAGTCACTTCCTTTGAAAGAGGAGGTTAATTTATAAATTTTGGAGAAGTCATAACAGATTTCTTTCCAGAACACAAACACATGTAAATACTACAGCAGGCACACACATAAATAAATATAAATATACACATTCATACACAAATACATAAATTTTCCACTTCCAAGAAAAAAACAAGAAACCCACCTCTTTCAGTTTCATCTAATTCAAAGTAGACAACCTTTTCCAACTCTCCATCTTCTTTCCACTTAACAATTTTTCTATTTTTAATTGACGTCCTTTTATGGTAAATAAGGATGCCTCTAAGACCTTTACTTAATGCCTCCCTTTTCCTCCAATTATCATCACTTTCAGCAGAACTGTCATTTTCATCTTCCTCCTTCTTAATCCTTTTTCTGGCTAGTGACATATCCTGCTCAAGTTTCTTCTTTGCACTTCTTGTCCTTGAATCTTCATCAGAAGCATCATTTTCAGCAGATGGACTATCCTCATCCTTAGGTGTTGGAGTTGTAGCTAAAAAGAGCAGCAATGAAGTCAATGGCTGGGTATTAATTTGTACAAATACAAGTTTCCTGTGCAAATGTTGATTATTAAATTCACCACTGATAACTATAACACATATAGGGAATGCTAATCAATGATAATGTTAGATATAACAATTATGAGCCTACTTTTATTGAATACAATTATGAATAAGATCAATTATAACTTACACCACACTTCTACACCACAGAATAAAGCTTCACAGATATGGGTATGGGATATAGAAAAAAAAATGTTATTGATAGGGTAAATATTAGGACGGTCATGCAAGCCAAATTAAAAAATAATCATAAAACAACATACAATCTAAATTAAGCTGTCTTTCATTTACACAGCATAGAAATTCCAATTTATCAGTTTAGGAGTTGTTTTACTTAATAAATAATTTAAAAAGAAAGGTAAATCATGACCAATGATTTTGAGCTTACCTCTCCTTTCTTCATCACTCAAATTTTCTTCCTTCACTTTCTTTGCTTCATCATCAGTTTCCAATGTATCTTGATAGAACTATTTAGATTAAAAAAGAAGTCACATTTCAATTATCACAGAAAATTATGATATTGGGTTATCATGCATGTACAGTGCTCTTACTGAAAAAATTGATCAAAAATATTCTTTCAAGACAATAACTTGTCAAAAAAATGAATTCACCTTGAAAGATAATTTCATTGGGGGAGTTTTCTCATCAGGTGAATGTGGAGGTGTTCCTCCCAGTGCTTCCCCTGGCTCTTCCTTCTTATTTTCACTTTCTTTTCCTTTGCTCTTGTCATCATCTTTGCTACTTGATGTTCTGCGCTTTCTACGACGTGGCTCTTTCCGTGACACAGCCGTTAAGGCATCCATGAAGACATCACTCTCTTGCAGAAAGGCAACAGATGCTAAAATTATACAAAATTAATGACCAATTAATCTTTGCAAGTCATTTAACTGTCTTTGAAATAATGATTTTTATTAATTATACTGCATCATCTGTGGCTTATTTCATGTTCTGGAGTGGGAATCACCTGAAAATTTAATTAAAAATAATGGGACAAAAGACAATGGTTAGATAAAATTTGTTAAATGGACAACATATTACCACAAATTAGAAAATTTAATCTTTCCAGCATTATTTCAAAATCAAAGCATTGCCATTTTTTTAAAAAATGGTACATATACATAGCTAGTTCAGCTATAAATTTTCATTATCCATCTCTAGATTTTCCAATTAGAAGAAAATCTGGTTTCTTGAATATAAAAATGAAACCAAAATGGAATTTGGGCATTCCAATATCTTGGATGATTATTGCTTTCACTTGTTACTCATTTTCATCCAATTTATATATTTTCATAATTTTCATACATGAATAACTTTAGACTTCACTCTACAGGATAGGGATCAGAATAAATAATCAAAGCAATCTTATTTTAAAAATTTGCTTTATTCATGTCAAAGAAATACATTCACTTTCATACAAAATAAGGGGTTCCATTTATTATTATTTCCTATCGTACGTCCTAAATGAAGCCTTTCCAGTATTGTCTAACTTATGGCATTCAAACAGTTGATAATGTATAAAAAATGTAGCGACTTTAAATATAAAAAAATATTAACTAGTAGGTGTACTTAGGGCAATATACGAAAGGATGTGCACAAAAATAAAATATGATAACATTTTTTTCATATAGTGAAGTCAGTCATATTATGGGCACCTTCTGATTTACAGTTTTTAAGAACTAAGAATCACTTTCCAAAGTTACTTAAAAATTATATATTTATGGTTCATCACAGCATTCATTTTCATGGCTAAAAATTGAGATGTAAACTCATTATAAATAGAAGTGTTGTGTCTGGCTACTTATTGGGCAGTCCTAGGTTCAATCTCACGATTCTTCTGGAACCACAAATAAATGCAATTTCTGAGATGTTAGATATCAGACTATATGTGGTAGTCCTGGAAGAGCAATTCTCAGACCCAAAGAACTTGATAGTTTGATATCCTTTTCTTCAAAAGGCACATCAGAAATTTTACACATAGTATATGAAAAAATATATGCAGAGCAAGTTTCAGATGAGCCCTAACCCCACTAATCAAAATCATCTGTTATAGAAGATTGAGATCTAACTTGGTAAACTGTTAGAGTGTGCCAGCAGTTTGCATTTACAGCCACAGTATTGTTCGGATAAAAAGCTAATATGTCAGGTTTTCTAGAAAAAAGCAGTAATGAGATTCCCTTCTGCCATTCACCATTTGATTGATAAAAAATATTATTCAGAAAGCCAGATGTTTCCAATTTTACCATGGATTCGCTTAACCCCAGTATTATTAAACAAATGTCTTAAGAATAAATTACAATGCAATGGAAATTGCAATTTATCTATTCAACATTTTTTAAAAACCTTATTAGATCAGTACTCCTATCCTCTATGTACCTGGGGTGAACATTAATGTAACTTCAAGAAAAATTTATATTATAACGAGGTTCACTCTTTGATACAGGTATTATTTGAATAATAATAATCACTTTAGTGAATGTATTTAACACCATGAGGGAAACTCAAGTACCGATTATGGTATTATATTGTTCGTTATTGAACAGGGATATCAAACATCACATCATTTGAATATTAGATCACAAACTTGCAAATGGGTGAAGAATCTCATCACCTAACTGCATTTTTCTTTTCTAACAATAGTTATAAGTCATACCTAACGAATTTTTTCTAAGTTTAACATATGATTTAGGAATACAGTAGAACAGAGCCACTTCAAAATCTAATTTGAAAGCAACACTGGCCCAAAAAACTTTGAACTATTGACGATTACAAATAGGATAGAGGGCACCCAAACGAAGAAAAAAGGGGAAACAAAAAATTCCATAAAACCTCATAAATATTCATTGAAAAACATAAATTTACCGATAAAATAATATTATTTTAATTCAGGGGCAATTGAGGATATAGCCAAGAGATCAAATATTTCATAGAAATTTTACAGATTGCATAGGTATATTGGGTGCAATCCTGAAGCGACACCCCCCCTAGCAAAATCAAGCATCCACCCATTTGGAGGTTAATTTCCATTTTCCTTTCTTTAGGAAAATCTACCAAAAGTTTTTCCTCTTCTAGGCGAATTCTGAACTAACTAATACATGAAGTACGCAAAAAACGCAAGTTAAAATAGAAGCAACCCAAACTCTTTGAAGAGGTATGTACAGGCAGAAAAATACAGGACGTGTAGGGAAAAATTGACCTGATATTTGTTAATATCATGCATTTCAAACTCATATTGTGAACTGTCATGCGTAAAATAGAGCGATAATAAAGGCCCCGATCTACAAATTAATATTTGTTGATAAAAAACTCAATGTTCCTGTGAGGTTAAACTGCTACGAATTTTACGAATTCCGAAACCGGCCGTAGTTCAATAGTACCTCTCAAGACTTGGCAATAGTACGAAAATTATATGTCGAGGCCTTGCTCATTTATTATTTGGATATCAAGGCCACTGACAATCGAATTACACATATAATTAATGACGTACGTATAAATGGGGTTACGAGCGACCACGCATAAAACAGTAAATATGTTTTAAGAACGTAAGTATTTTCCTTTTAGATTAACACTGGCCTTATCACAATTAGGCAATAAATATATCCCGAGGAATAATAGAATGTCAGGAAGAAGCTCTTATGGATAATGAATGAAGCTGAACCATTTATTATATTTCATGATCTTGTTTTATTCAGAAGAACGAAAAACAAATTCTCATGGTGGCAGCAAATGAATTCACTAGCATTACGATCGCGCAAAAATCTCGTCCATGTAAAAAAAGAAGTCTCAACAATGCTAACGCCGTCTTGGAATGGCCGGAGAAATCGACCTCTCTTGAGCTTCGCGGATTTGCAAACATAATTTCGGCCTTAGAACTTAAGCGTTCCGTACCGAACACGGCAGAAACCCAAGGATTATTGCGTCACGTGCCGCTCGACTTCTTATCCCGTCCTTCACTATTTTGTCAGATTTCTACGAGAAGACTTGAATAAAGCTTTCGATCCTGCTGCCAATTGGTTTGGCATTCGTTGGATTCTGTTTCTGGCAAAAATATGGTCACAATACACTACTGTGAATTACAAAAAAATCCCAAACTTTTTACAAGACGGTTTAGCAACGGTAATTTGCATCGTACATATGCGTTGACCATGAACGTATCTCGGCGATATAAACGGAGAAGGGAAATGGTATAAGTATCGCGACTCAGGAAATAATACACAAAGATTTTTACATAAGAGACATCAAAGCGAGCTGAAACCTAGATCTAAGGTTACACATTAGCAACAAATCCAACATTAGCCTACGTAAGATTAGATATTTAGTAAAAAAACATTCTACATTATTACACCGGACTTCACACTAAAAATATTATGCGTTACAATCCAGGGTATATTCTATCCTAAATATGGAACATAAAAAATTGAGTGAGCCATGAATCACAATCTCTATTTTAAAAAAATTGTCTTACAATTCAAATCATCATCGCAAATATGTAATGGATTACAAGTGAAAACTTATTTCTGGAGACCCGTGATCAGAAAATTCGATAAATCAAAGGGAAAGAAGAGAACTCAACCGGATTTAATCATAGAATAGAAAAATAGTCAATCAAATTTCGTCGAAAACAGCCACCCTAACGCCGGGAAAGAGCCCTTTTGACCCATAATCTAATAGTTTCAATGCAAATCATCTCCAATTACCTCAGCCACCAGCCAAAACGAACTTGTATCCAAGCCAACCTACCTAACATAATGAGAAAATTGCGCATTGATATCGGAGATTTAGGACTCCTAAATTTTCAATAAAACTTCCAATAAATCTTTCTATAAATAGCAATATTGCCGAGAGCTGTTACTACTTTTCTATCGAGAAGAAAAATGGGCCAGAGTTATTTTCAATGGTTAATCAAATGCTGGTTAATCATTACTGGGGATTACAAACACGGTATGGTAGTTAGCTCAATACTAACCATATTTATTTCTCCCATTCCGACGACCCAAAGGGTAGCCCTAGAATGAGTTGTATACAGGCATTTTCATGAATTTCAATTGGGTCGTAACCCGTAAACATGGCTTTATGCATAAAAGCTGTTAAAATATAGTAGAGGCCCATCATCATCAGCATTTCCGAACTGGCCCGAGAAATCAATTCTTACGGCACAGATGCCTCGTTCCGTGGACGTGTATATAGGGCAATGATGCAAGAGTTAATTTTAGTGAGGTAGTCACAGAACATCGACGAAATTAGTCTCCACAATTCACATGATCATCGAGCAAAATCATCTAATGATATTCAAAGAAAATTATTCAACACATTACCATTTCCGTTTAAAAAATGTAACTGACTTGAATTAAGTGTAACATTATGCTCCCGTGAGATAATTTTTTTGATCGATTTTTCTGGAAATAATTTGCTCATCAATTATCGCAGCTGCTTTCGATGTTCGAGGTATATTGAGTGAGAAGACTCTTGATTTAATCTTTAGATTAGCTGGTATATTTTCGTAAACGTAGGCACCTGTTCACAGCAAAAAACAAGGCACCCACAATAGTTACTGATTTCCGCATCCTTTTCATATGAAGACTAAACATAAGAATTTCAGTAGCGGTATTCAGATTCGCCGATGGCATACGGACAAACTTGCCTATTAAGTTGGCAGTACATTCGATCGACAGCCTAGTATTTATTTCAGGGAATGGAAATAAAAATGGAGTATCTGCAGTTCTCGAGGCGAGTGAATTAGTGGTTGGAGTTTTGAGGTTCCAAGCCCACGGAACACTTTATTCTGGATCGGTCAAACAAAATATATGCGAAGTAAATTTCCAAGTCAAATGGGACATTTCAACTTTGCGTATAAAATATACGATCTCGGTTCAACGGAAAATATGGAATATTTCATGAAAAGTGTTAGTATGGCAACCTCAATCAGTATTAATATTTACGGCAGTCTGCACGACAGAGAACCAAAAAGTTAATTATTTTGTTTTACGTTTTTGTGTTCTACATTTGATTTCGCTCAGCACTCTATTAGGTTTCATAATTTAATTTGTTGTGAAAATATCATTTATTCGTTCGTATCACCTACCATGGATTATCTCACTTAAATCACTCAATAAAATCAAGGTTAGTCTCTCTAATATAATGAGGACAAAGAAATTAGATCGGCTCTTTCAAAATTTGATAAACAAAATATGATTAAATCAAGATTTTTCACAACACGCTTATTTCTAGGCTTGGTACGCAGCCAGTACTTCTCATCCAAGTAACGCTAACGAATAGTAATGCGGGCTCGACCAACAAGTAGTCGTGCAGGAAGCAACACGTAGGAGGGAAGCCTCGTGAAAAGAATGTCTAGTTTACGCTGTGGCAGCCGCGAGGGGGATACTACGAAGGTTGACGCCCTTGATGAAGAGGTTGGCCGCGTTGAGGACGGTATTTCGTAACGATGACAACGAATGGAAGGCATGTGACAGAGAAAGAAATCTATTAACAGACGAAAATCAATAACTCCTACCTATAAACCTCAAATTGTATATAACTGTGGAATATGGTGACAACGAACAAACCATACTTAAACAACGTATGTTCCGGCGGTGCGCTTACCGACTGCTCAAGCCCAATGAGCAGTAACATTTATTTTGGAAATTTGCTTAACATTTATCTTAATGCGCTCTTTTACAATTATGCAATAATTCTACAAAGACTGCACGTATTCGCAAACAATATCAACAAAATACGAAGTTATTCACGCAACCCCATGAGATATTCTAATGTAGGATCTTATTTAAAAGAAAAATTACCACCATAATGACCATCAAAGTTAATTTTGGTAATTTTTAAAAAAAGAACAATTCCGAAGCCACGTAAATTAAAAAAAAAATTCTCTTATCCACATTCTACTCAGATACTTGCTTTAAAACAGCGGAGAAAGGACGCTACAGAAAATGGATAATCCCCATTGTTCATTTTCTTAATAAAAATTTTCAATTTATTGGGGGTTCATAATAGGATTATTACATTTTCATCAACGGCATCAAATATCTCTATTTTTCTTAATGGAAACTGCTCTCCCATCGCCCTGAGCCAATAAAACTCTACCCTTTAAGTACATAATTTAAACCTAATCCACAATAACAACACTATTATAGGCCATAAAATATTCACAGCTGTTCATATTTTCAAGTTGATTGCACATAAATGTGAGCAAGAATTTTAAAAATTGCAATGAACTTCAAAACATTTCGCACAGACTTTAGTTTTAACCAATTGTATGGAAAAGAAGTATTGAACGAAAATTGGGAAACGCCTGAATTTTAATATTTAAGCCATCCAATATGAAATAATAAACTACATGTCTAAAATTTGCTTGCTTTAATGAATGAGTTGGCATAGCACGTATGCTGGTATTCTTAAAAAATAACACCTTACAAAAATAAAGTTGCTGCTATCGAAGCTGTAGCTTTCACTCAAGGGAACCACATAATTATTTATGTAAGTATAAAACCTTGGTATACAGTCTTTTGTTTTTTTACCAGCGAATTAGAGGCTAGCCATTTTCATTTAGAAAGCCTTTATTTAATCAAAGAAGCATACATGAGAATTGTCAGCAGTGGACAATCCTGTTACCTTTATAAACTCAGCAATCATTTGTCATACTCAAATGATGCAGCATGCCTTTGCCCTTTAACACACGTGATAATTAACCTAGGGAATCTCAAATGAAAAATTAGGGGCAACTGAAGTTCTTTGTAACATCCTTTCGACTTTGTGTTTTAGGATTAAAATGAACTAATGGACATTATAAAAAGCAAAGGCATACAACTTCCAAGCTTACCTTCTAGAACGGCCAAAAACTCCAAACCTGACAATCTCTTCACTCTATGGTTTTCAGCATGTGGTGACAGAAGTATGAAAATATTTTGTTGTGGGTCATCAGGACTCTTCAAGACTCAAAATTGTAGCTTAGGCAAGCAAATTATCTTTCCCGAAGTTTTTGGATTTGAGTTCATTCATAATAAGGTAAATTGTAAGACTTATGAATTCTTACTAAACTGACTTAAGACCCTTTATTTTGTTTAATGTCTGCTACTTTTTCGGAATGTATTCAGTTATCCTCATTTATTATGAGAATTTACCTAAAATATGTGGCATTATATAATGTCAACAAAATATGCTGGAAAAATTAAATTGTGAGAATTATAGTTTTTAAGTAATGAAATAAACTAGTTTTGTACTTAAGCATGAATAAGGTTACTTCTCCGTTCTCATGACAAGTTCATCAGTTCACAACCTACTGCCTTGTCAGGTTATAATTACTGCATTAAAAGAATCTCCTCAACCATTCTTAGCATTCAATTACTTGGGGAGGCATGAGAAAAAAATTTCAAATTCAATAATGATCTAGTTCCTATACAAATAAAAATCATTTTACAATGAATTAGTGAAGTGTGGAACCTTAAATTACTCCTTACATGAAAGACAGCTCAAGTTGACCTGAAAAAAATCTAAAAAAACTTTGATTCATATCAATAAGTCCAAGACTGGAAACCACTTTCTTGGCAATAAATTTAGAATATTTAAATGAAATTCATCCATAATCTCATAATTCATAAATTGTGGTAATCTGGTCTGGAAAAAAAACTTCATCGGGAAGCAGCAAATAAATATTTGAAAAAATTAACAGTATTTGAAATCAATAGAAAAAACATAACTACTTCATCAGCAACCACTATAAACTAAAAACCCAGAATTCTTCTCTGCAACAGATGAATGGGACTACACCTGAAATGATGAATTTGATAAAAATTTTAGTCAACAGTGCCATTTTGGGACAAAATGTACACTACTAATTCGGCAGATAAAATTGAATATACACATTTTAAAATATAAAGAATTCTTAGAATATAGTACCTACTTTTTGAGTTTACTATTACATCAGTAAAATAATTGATAGTAGCAAAAAAAAACAGCATTGTCATTACTCATAGAGGTAGTGTTAAGGTATCCTATACTTTTGGTTATCTTCACAGACTAACTTCATTACTGCATTGACTTGCATTTTTCTTGCATTTTTCTACAATTTAAAGTCAGAAGATTTTGATAGTCCACTCTCATTTTCAAGGAGGCTTTTAAGGTAGTGGTGGTAGAAGCAATAGGTCAATAGCCTACAGTGAGGATCAATCGATTAATTTGATCCATTTATTTATGAATTACTCCCTAATGGCTAAGCTCAAGTTACTTAATCATACAATAAGTTTTACAACCCAGAAGGTTGAGAAAGAAGAAGAACCAATGTTAAACTTGAAATTCCATTAGTGTGAATTTAAAGGAATCTTTTATGACTACATATTTAAAGATGAGTTCATTGAAATAATCATTTCTCACTATGAATGAGAAACAGTGCAAGTGAAACTCATTGCAATGAAAATTACACTGTAATCCCTGAGCAAAATTTTGGGATTATATTACTTTAGTGGACAATACCCTAACAAGCTCACAACCTTGTTAAGTAATGACATGTTTTTTTATCATTTTCAGTGTATAAGTACATAAAGGAAAACGACATGAAAACCATAATTGTTTAGTTTTCTTCTGGTAGTGTGCCAATAATTTTAATAGGATCATCTTGAAAATGCACTACCAAAGTTTGACATCTACAAGTGTCTAGTAATTCAATTCATTCCAATATTTTCATTGAAAAATGAGGTCTAAATTATTTTAAACTATCGGTTACTATAGCAGCCATTTGTTTAGGATTGTCTCTGATATGTTTGGTGTTCACGTGGTCTCCTGACAGTGGCTCCAACAGGTGAGTAATGAGGTGAAAGGAATTTTAATGTTCTACGATTCTGTGCCAAAATGAAGTATTTCTTGATCATGCCAATTATTTGCACCATTGTGAAAATATGCCATTTGGTAATTGTCATCATGTGTGGAATCTGGGTGGGTATTGCAACAAATGTGATGTTTGTGAAGTTTTTTCGTTCTACTTTTCTGGAGATTGATTGGATATGTCTTTAAGTTACGATTAAGCTTAAAAAAAATGGGCTCACATAACAGTTTGGTTTATTCATAGGCCTTTGCTTATTGTTAATTTTTAACTTTCCTTCATGCGTTTTTAGTAGAATATCCAGGAAGATTAAAGAAAATTAATTATGAGCGTATATTTAGATGTATATTATTATGTTGCAGAGACCTAACCTATCATTTAAAATTAAAAAGACCTACAAAATTTAGAAAAAAACTTTGTTTTCAATTATGTATATATCATGTGATAATCCTTACGTATTGTCTCACTCTAATCAAATATTGTCCGGACGGTACATTTTTTCTTTGATAATAGTATATCTATAATCAAATAAAAAGTAGCTAAACTGGGAACTTAATTTCTCTGAAACAAAAGTAATGAAGTATTCTACATCATATTTTTGGCTATTCATCCCAGTATATTGCATATGTAGTTCCACAAGGACACAAAGAAGAAATGAGTACTCGGGGAGAAATGAAGCTGGGAAGACGTGATTGATTTCCAGGCTGTAATTATAATGTGTGCTTACATTGACGCAAATAGAAATTTAACCAGTTGCTCATAACCACGAGACTAGGCATAGACATCGGGGAAAACACCCACTTATTATTTAGCAGGTAACCATAAATTTTGAGTAAAATTTGATCAATGGATAATTGAACCTATCCGCTAGGTTCTGTAACCAAAAAACACAGCAACCAAAAATCACCAGTGTGATAAAGGCTGTCGTTGAACGATACAGTTGGTAATCCTAAATAAATACCTATAACTTTGAGAGCCCAAGAACATATTCTGTTTTTTTATAAAAGTGGATGGTAATGATCAGTTCCCGAGCATAATACAAACTGGTGGGTTGGAAAATGGATGAGGGGTTTGGGGTTGACCCAGTTGCGTTCACTGTGCAAATATAGCAGACAGACCTCATATACACCAGTGTAATAGACATTGCTCGGCAGGCAAAGGCAAGATTCAACCTTCTGTTAATTGTTGTTCAATTGAGTGAATTACATTTTAAAGTGAATATAATGTTACCTCCATTTATAAAGCAAATTTTTAAAATTTTAAATGACCAGCTGAAAACATGTATTTCTAAATCAGAAATTTCATTATATCTGAGTGGGCTATTAGAGTAAGCAATATTTTTATTTGAAATTGGATAACTTTCATAATTTTATGACAGCTTTTTATTTGTCTTAAAAAATTAATCCTAAATGTTTTTATTTGAAAGTGAAAGATCTATCAGGAAGTAAAAAAGGAAAATCCATGCACACCATCAATGATGTCAAGGAGATTCATTAATAGAACCACGTAATATTCAAGAAAGAATGCATAGAGGAACTTATGGTAAAGATATTAGGCCATCAAGCTTAAATATAGAAAGTACATGATGTAGATGGGGATACCTTAGGACCAGGTATAATTGATCGCAAGATAGAAACGAAATCGATTAAGGCCATGGGAATGGACTCCTGTGAAACTAATTTAAGGTTAAAGAAAATGTGGAAGGAAGAGGTTTTTATGGGCAAGGGCAAATTTGTAGCAGTTATGAGAAAGAAATTTGGCAGGAAGATTTCATTAGACCAGTGTTAGTTCCCATCCCAAATAAGAGAAAGGTCATTTGTGAGAACAAATAATTTGACTTCATAAACATATATGGTACTTAAGATCAGCCATAAAAGGATGGAGGGCTAATGACCACTCAGGGGATAATCAGTTTCAGTTCAGGAAAGGGAGAAGTATGTAATTAGATGAGTTCCTGAAAAGAACATATGAAAACAATCAGGATGTATTTGTTTGTTTTGCTGATTTCAAAAAGGTTTATGATAGAATCAATAGGGTAGAATTGATGAATGTATTACAGAAAATAGGGGTGGATTGGAACTGGATATATGAATGAAAGTGCGTGGATTATTCAGAAAATCAGTTGGGTTTGCTGATGATCAAGGCTTGGTTAGCTGGTCAGCCAAGGGATACCGTCATTGCTGAGCACATTAGAAATGGGATACATGGGATGAATATCAATGAAGGCAAAACAAAGGTTGAGGTTTTCAAGAAAGAGGTAAGCTAAGTTAAACGTTAAAATAGAAGGACAAATAATAGGTGCCAGTGGAACAGTTTTATCTGTCTTGGAAGAGCTTTCAACCAACATGGTCACAATATTAAAGATATAAGAAGATAAAACAGTTTCTGGCGTAACATGGCGGAAAATCTTCAGACTGACGTTTTTATAAATCAAACCACTTTGCTTTTCCACATAAACTTTTTATTCTCACAACCCAGGTTTCGTTATAGCATAACATCATCAGGTGATGATGATGATGTTATCTGATCACCTGATGACGTTATGCTATAATGAAACCTGGGTCGTGAAAATAAAAAGTTTATATGGAAAAGCAAAGTGGTTTGATTTATAAAAACGTCGATATAAGAAGAATTGTGTTAGGTGAAGAAGCTGTCATAAGAATCAAGAAACTGATGACGGGCATTAAGTAAGGAGGCTCAGAAAAGACTAGTGAAAAATTGTGGTGCATGGCTTGATGAAGATCATAAACATAGCCATTGAAGCAAGATTATACAAAGGTTTTTCAGATGTGGGTGTGAAGAAGGATGGAAAAGGTAAATGGATGGATGCCAATTGTACCAGAGTACCAAATAATAATAATAATTATCGTGACAAGCATTAGGGAGTAATCAGGTAGTACTTTGACAACTATTCCTTGTCCTATGACATTTTAATTTTCTGGAAAAATTAAAAAAGCTCGACTCATTATATAGTCCCTATCCACCTTCAATTTCCTTGATGTTTCCATTTATTCATATTTTAACTCTTTTTAATGTATCACATAAATAAAAACTCGATAAAAAATTTAAGTCAGCATGACACTGAAAGATTAACAAACTGTCATTCATGACTGACATGTTTCCCATACAAAGAAACAACAAGCTTTTAAAAGTGAGTATGGCATTCAGCAATATTTAAAGAGTTAATATTGTTTGATTCAAATGTGGTTAATTAAAACAAAAATTTTTCACATCCAAATTTTGTCTACTCTCTTCCTGGTATGGAGTACATTTGTTCCACTTATTACCTCATAATGCTCTTTTCTAACTATATTTTCCCATTGCTGCTTTAGATATGAACGGACAGCAGTTACACCTTTGAATCAGTTATTTTTTAATGAGATGTTAGTACAGTGATGTGCGATATAAACAGTTTAAGGTTAATATTAAATATGAAGGCATGAACTAAATTTGTATAATTGATGATAACCCAATTAACCGTTTGAATCTTAATTCATCAAAAATGGTCAAATAGGATTAATCTCTTAAAAACATACAAGAATGTGGGTTTGCACAGAGCTTTTATAATCTTGTTTAACTTCAATTTTCATTTTAAATAGATTTAGATTATTTGGTTTCACAAAATGTGGCATATCAATTCCTAAAATAAACATACTTTAAAACAAACTTTAAAAACCATATTTCTTGTCCAAAACAAATGATATTACCAGTTTAGATCAAGAAATACTCTCACTCAAAAATAATCATTACAAATAATGATACACATACAAAAACTAAAAATCAATCAAAGAAAAATAAGTGTCCAGAAACTATGAAGCTCACATTTTATAGGAATCATCAATTATAACCAAAGATAACATAGCCAGATTATTCAAATGGAAATACTCTTACTTCTTATAGAACTAGAAAAAATAGGCAACTGAAGAAATACAGCAAAAATTAAACGTAAAATAATACAGAAAAAAGAATGATTCAAAATTTAGCTGCCCTAAATTAAAACGGAAATACTTAATTAACAGAGAAAATGAATTCCTGGAAAATTAAATTTGGCTAAAAATGCATGCCTGCAAATGTGACTTTAGAGGAAAGAAAAAAAAAATTATTCAAGAATGAAAACCTAACTTAGCCATAACTTAAATGAATGACTACACTTCTTGAAAAATAAAAAAAGCCTGGTACATAATAAATTAAAAAAAAACGTTTTCCATGAAAACTAATAAAAAAGAAAATGAATCAAGCAAACCATAAATCTAACTGAGCAAAGCATCCCCTGTGGATATAATTCCCTGATAAATGTGTAAGGCAATGAATTATATTACAAGACATATCTTTCCTTAAATTAAGAATTAATTAAACTGAAGCTAAAATATTCTTAAGGCATAGATCACTTAAACTTACATTAGCTGACCAATACTCACGTTTATCTTTGGCCTTTAATGTATTCGTCTTCGCATTAGTCTTGTCTCCCTTACGAGGCATTTCATCAGCTGAATAAGCAGGAACAGTAGGAGCTACCTCTGTTAAAATTCCTGCACCAGCTCTTGGCTTTTTTTCTGGGGGAAAAATTTCTCGAGGAGGAGAGGGCCGTCGGGAAGGAATAGGCATCCGGGCATTTTTTTCAGATGCGTTTTTCTTAGCAGCATTCCTAGGAGGTGGTGGCTTGACTTCCTCTTCCAGCCCAGTAGACCGGAATTTGGAATTGAACGTTTTTACTGTCTTAGGGCGAGGTTCACCGAGGGTTCCCTGAGAGCGCCGTTCAATTGAAATGGATGGTTTTTGAGCACGCCGAACTTCATGGGCAGCAGGATTAACTTTCTTTGTTTCAACATTGTTGTCATCTGAAATGACTTTCTTTTTCGGTATTTTCCCTACAGTCTTTGACACAGCTGATGATACTATCATAATTTTAGCCAAGGTCTCTTTATCTTTTTCAGCTTGAAGAATGCTTTTGGCATCTTTCTTTTTCTCTTCCTTGACCTTTTCCTTAGTTCTACCCCGATCACGATCCTTCTCTTTGTGCTTCTCTTTTGATGGTCCACTTTCTTGTAATCTTGTTTTTTTCTCACTGGGGGCATTAACAGCAAGTTTCGCTTCTCTTATTTTTTTCTTACTTTCCTTCAGTCCCTTACTATTAACTTCACTATTCTTCACAGAAGATGTATCACTAGAACTTACTTTTGTCTTTTTCTCTGATTCCAGTTCATTAGTTTCTAAAGATTCACTGGCAGTGGCCACTTCAATTTTTATAGTACTTTCATTGGTATTAAGGGAAACAGGACAGGGAGTAACAATGACTGTAGTTTCACTTGTCTGGTCAACGCTCACTACATTTTCTTCTGAAGGAGGGACTTTAACAATAACAGCACCACTAACATCATGATCGATGGAAGGAATTTCATTTGATGGAATTTCAGGAGTAGGTCTTTTCTCAGAGTATACTTTGGCGAGAACTTGCTTTCCATCTCTAATCATTATTTTGTACAAAGGAAGAGGGGCATCCCAAGGAGAATTAGAATCCTCACTTGTTCCACCTCCCTCTTCAGTTCTTTCCTCACCATCTACAACAGGTATGTTTTGAATCTCCTCAGAGTCTACAGTCTCTTTTTCCAATGATTTCACACTTACCACCTCTGCTACTGAATTAGTATTGGTTTCACTTGTCCTACTATCAACACTAGTCTCAACAACAACATCCACACTAACTGTATTAACTGCTTCACTTTTATTTGGTACAGGCACATCACCTACTGCAGCAGCATCATGTCCAGTTATAGTTTCTTTTCCAACTTCCACTTCATTTCTTACAACTTCCATCCACTGAATTACCAGATTATTGGCTAACAATTTTTCATCTGAAAGTAAGCCAAATTTTATGATTAAAACATTTAATAATGATGCAGATTACATTTAAAAATGCAACACCATGAATGAAGGACTAATGGTACACAATTAGTGGTACCTATTTCATACTTAAAAATAATACACATAAAATACTTACTCTCATTAGAACTTTCTATTGAAAGACCTTTCACAAGTTTTGGACAGGAGTTGGATCTTAAACGGTCCACATTTACTGGGCAGAGAGCTAAAAGTTGTAATATCTCACAGTTTAAAGGGTGGTTTTTTGCCATTATGGCATCTAAAAGCCACTGATGAGTAAGGTTCCAACCTCCAGCTGCCATAAACCTGAAAATTTTGTTTGAAGTTATATTAAAAATAAATTTTAGCTAATGCTATCAAATCAAGATTTGGCAATAAAGTATCAATGTATCAAACATATATTTTATCATACATGCAATGTCTATTTTGATTACAATAAGTACAATTGATTGTAAATACAAAATGCCTCATTGGTCAACATATGCTCGAAACCAAATGGAACTATTTACTAATGAACAATTAATGAGTAAGCAATGGCTAATTTGACACTGACATAAAGGTCATGATATGTCTCAGCCAAACCCAGATTGTGAGATATTGTAGGTACCATATTCGACAAGGAAATTATAGAATACAAAGGGAAGTAAATAATGCCTTTCCATCGTGTAATTATTACATAAAGGAATTACTGGAAGGTATTACATTAGCCATTAATTAAAAATGGTAACGTTTTTCATTAATTTACCCTAATTATACTAAAAAGTAATGCTTGCTTTGGAATATATCTCCAGAGTATTCAACACTGAAATCCTTGCACTTAGTAAGCAACTTCAGATAATATATACAAAAATATTTAGAAAGATTAACAAAAAATCCACAGAGCTCAATAAGTATCCTGTATAGTAATCCCTCACAAATTCTTTGACTTGATTCCTGAAAGATGCCATAAATGGAATGCCAATGCTCCAATATTTAAGTACATAAATATGAAAATAAAATACTAAACATATATACATAGTGCAGCAATTGCAAGCCTTAATCCACCAGATGACAAGGGTATAGCCATAAACCAAACACAAGAACAGTGATAATTTGATTCTTATGACAAGTTGTTGAGGAAATGCAAATTATAATAACTTGAAGATTCATATAATTTATCATCATATTAAGACTTCACAAAAATCTAATAAAATAGTTGTTTTAACTACATGAAACATATTCCAAGAAACTTCGGGAGATACCGCAACAATAACTTGTAACAGACTCATCCTCTAAATGTGCACTACAATTCAACAGTTTCTGGTCAAGGCAAATGATTTTAACACTCTGAAATTGTTGCATTGTAATGCACATGATACATATTTGGATACATACATGAATACGGTGAAATTTAAAACAATTTTTATAGCTTACTTTATAATGATATTACAACTTACAATGATAAGGCAATTACATACATAATAAGCCTTGATATTCTCTATTAAAATGCTAATGGATAATATAATTATTGCAGTAATTGTTTACAGTACAATGAATTTTGGCAATAATAAGGCACCAAATATGCCTATGGAAATTTGCCTTATGAAAATGCTAACAGATATTAATATGATATTTATTTTAAACCATGGAGTACTGGCTCCATAAAATGAATTTTGAGGTTTTGCTCAAATGAATGCATACACGAAGTTTGAGTTGAATTTGGTTTATAGATGCAAGCAGTTAAACAGAATACAAATATCATGGATGAAAAGTGTCATATTAGTACTGCTTTTTTGTATAACACATATGCCTTTCCTTGGATTAATACATGAAGGGCAAGTAACCATTTTATACCAGAGCAAATGAAATTTAGTGTAAACAAAACATTTTAAAATAAATATATACACAGTATATATTTAATATAAATACATTTACAGACTGGAATTAGTCACCAAACTAAGCATGAGTTATCCCACAACATTTTTGGCCCAGGAAAGGCGACAATTGTAGTAGTGTTTATCAAATGTAACCAAAGAGTGAAACAACTGGTGCTTAGGTTACACTCTAGGATACTACCATATAAATATAAAATTCAATTTAAAAATATTACAATTTAGTTGGAATAAAAGTTAATTTGATCATTAAACTAAATTTTGTACATATGAAAATGAGAGAAATAGAATTTTATGGTCAACAATCAGTAACCATTTTCTGCAAAAGCTGTGATCATTTTAAGTACATAATATGTGGCTTTCTTTTGCATTATTAACACTCCAGAATTTCATTCTGACACATTATCATTCTCTTTTTCATTTTTAAGTTACCCAAAATTGAAAATTTATAGACAATGAAACTCCTTCTCCATATCCAAACATTACAGCTCAGTTTTCCAGTGTCTGAAAATTATTCTGAATAAGATCTATAGTACAAATGCCATCTTATAAATGCAATGCTACCTTAACCTACAAATAATCAAAAGTATAAAACTTTTATAGCATATAAAAATGCAAAATCATGTTACATCAATTCTAATAAAAGGTTATTATTATAAATCAATCAAAATCTCTAAGAAATATATACCTAACCATTTGGACCAACATTTACTCATTTTAATGTTTCCATGATCTTCTCTTAAAAAGTGGTTATTCCAATTACCATACCCTTTATTTTATAGCCTATACCGTCCCAAAAATATATGTAATAAAAAGAAAATTTACTATGGCACAACCAATGCTTCAATAAATATTATAAATTCTTTTTTGACCTCTCTACTGGAAGAGGGACGAGAAAAAGAGTGTCTACATGTTTGAGGAGCTAAATAGAGTGAACTAATACAAAATAGTTTTAATATTCATGAGTTGTTTCAAGGAAGTTTCACAGGGGTGATTGAAGAAAAATGGAAAATAAAATTTTGAATATTGCAAGAAATACACTACTGATTTTCTGAAGGATTATAAAATATTGACAAAAAACTTGATCCAATATAGAAAACTGTTCACCGACATGGACCCATTTAATGCCCAAATTACATCATATGTACAAGTATTATCTTTTTCAGCAACTAGGAATCAAAGGGGAGTAAACAGAGTGCCTTGGAATACAGTTTAGAGCTTAAAAAATTACTTCCTCATTCTCTTGACAGCAATTTATCTTTAAATTTGAGTATGCAGCACTTCAAAAATATGTGCATCATAAAAATCAATAAATTTAATTAAAGCAGAAAATTAAGAATATGTAGTAAAAATTCAATGAAACAAATAGTATTTTTACTGGTTAGCAGGAATTGAAGATACCTTAACTCATTTTCTTTCACTTCATGAAACAATTCTGTAAATATTTAGTACTCTTGTTAGCAAAAAATAGAACTGAATTTTCCATAAAACAAGAAATTGAATGGACACACTCATTTATGAAGTGATATGGATCATGAATATTTCAAGGGAGGATGACAACCATGAATATTTAAAGTAAGTTAGTATACACACCTACAGTTATATACCAATTTGCCTAAATAGAAAAGTATTATCGAAGATAGTGAAAGCTAAATGCTTTTGACTGAAGAAAAATGAATTCCTAATTGCAGAGAATGATTTCCTCAAAAGATTCATCCAAAATGTGCCCAGAGCAACCCCCAAAGGTAAATATTGCATTGAAAAAATAAATTTAACCCTAACTCATCTCAGATTAATATTCCCTTGATGTGGTTCTATTAAATGGTATGATTGGGGGAGGGGATGTGATTTTAGCTGTTGTAGGTTTTATTGCATATTTCAACATTAGGAGAATATTAACTACTGTTCCTTATCACTTAACCAAAGGAAGGGTAAATACTGAATAAAAAAATAGTTACAGTAATAAGAGATACAAATAAATACCAAAAAATATTCTGAACTAGGTGTCATTTCACACTTGCATAATTAGAAGTAATATATGGTTTTTTATATTGGGTCATGGCTAATAAAATAAAGAAAACATATAACAAAGACAATCAGAACAACTAAAACTGTTGCATTATTATTGTGAAAATTAAAATTTTCCATCATTAAAAAGTTAGGTTGGAGATATTAATTTATAAATTATACCACAAAGTTGACAAAGACAATGTCATTCCTTTACAGAATTGACCACCTCTGATTTCTCAGAACATCAACCTGCTCCCTAGATTTATTGCTAGTGTTAATACAGAAATGAGAAATGCCAACTTGGATGGTCTAAAAATCTTTCAAAATTATAAAAGAAGAGTTATGTAGCAAAAATTTGTTCTTTTTAAAATGCTCTACCTTTCACCTATTTCCTTCAGCTTCAAAATCTCTAATTCAACTGAATGAGGATTACAAGATACACCATGGATAAGGAACATATCTACATAAACAGACTGGGTATTAAGGTAGTATTTTGGATAGAATAACCTCACAGGAATTCTTTAAAAAATTTGCCCATGAAATTACTGTTATTGACCTCTCAACTGGGCATATTAAGTGTAGTCAGAAGTCTTAGTTTATTATATTCTACTGAGTGGGGATAATATACTGCTAAAATTGTGCTCATCAATGGAAATGACTGAAGCTTCCCACCAACTTCACTATTTCAACTCAGTTCTTAACTCTTTTTGTTCCTCTTGATTATCAATTTAGGCCTCAGATGGTATAAAGAGAGCAGGTCAAGCTCCTCCTCTTTCCAATTTTTAATTCTCTTCTACAACCAAAACCTGCCAACTTCAGCACATGATCCCCATACCTTAGTTCTACCATGCGATAAATACATACAGCAAACCCCTAACTCACACTTTTGAATGGACCTTGGAAAAAAATGAAAATTACAAGAAAGTGAGCATCGTGGGGAAATGAAAAATAGGAACCATAAGAACGAAACAAATCTAAAAATAAAGAGCATCATCTTCATTTCCTTGATCAGTCCTTCAAAAGAAAATGTCGTTTTACTTCTGGATTTTCTATTGTAGGGCAAATCTCTCCCAGAGCAGTAAGTAAATCAACTTCACAGAGCATAAGAAACTGAAATGCAATACTAATCATGATTATGATGAGCACAAGCCCAAATTTGATTTCTTTGGATAGAACAACTTTCATGTCGTTAGGATTACAATTCAAGAAAGCAAATCAAAACATACTTTAACAATAACACTCATGGTCCTTTCAATATGTATGATATTTTCGTAACTTAGATATAACCCATGAGTAATTACTTATTGCTGATTATATAAGTATATTTTAGTGAATTGAATTCTAATGCCTATTTATCTCCCTTCTAAAAGATACTAATTATGAGTTAAAGAGTTCAAATTTATACCACTAATAGTAAATGTACTATGCCACCATTTCCAAATCCATTATCTAATTTTGAAAATGTTAGTTGCACTATATATACTTGTCATGCCATCAATGATGTCTTTCTGAAATTATTCAAAATACACAATGATAAAAAAATTGCAAAGTGTTCTGAATAGCTTGGAAGCTAAGAAGAAATGTTACATATTTAAAAACAAAAATATTAGTAAAATCTATCAACAAGGACATAAACAAAATTAATTATGCATATCCTCCGCCCTACATTCTATGAGTAAGAGTTGACATGATGGGAAAGTTGTAGGAAACAGAAAAAATGAAAAAGAGGAAACAAATTCAAATACACTTTACTTCATGTCTATTTCCCTGGCATGCCAGGGCTCTCAATAGATATTTCAAAAGCTTGATTAGAAAATACCACTTAAAAAACCATTTCAGGATTCATTATGCCCAAGACTACAGGGCCACCTGCACTAAAATACTATGATTTAATTTATAAGTTTTAAAAAAATATTAAACATAAGAAGAGTCAAACCGGTTTAGCCATTACTTGGAATTTTTTTATCATTCTGACAAAATGTAATGTACCCACTCATTGCTTCATTTAGTGTGTACATTAAAAGAGTATTCAACTTGGGTTAGTAATTTGTATTGTGGATTTCACTCATTAAAACCCCAAGGACTTGAATCAGAACGGCTTCCCATAATATTTCCAGTGGCTAACTATTTTAACTTAGCATTGAAGTCTATCAATATTTCTTTAATGTATTCCAAGTGAATTCTTCCTTAGTATTACCCTTTCAGTTCACATTTCCTTCAACAAAGATCTCCAGAAGCCATTGTATTCAATATTATACAATAAAAATATTCCCTCTAATTTTCAGACCTCTCATTTTTTAGTTTTGTTTTGTATATGATCTATGAATTCTAAATAAGCTTCACTAGTCAACACAGTCGAGAAGAGCTGTTAGTAACAAGGACAATAACTAAAGCTAGAAGAGGTAAACACATCATAAAAGGCCACTAATAATGAAAAAAGAAACGTACTTTAACCCCTAACACAGTTAGATAGTTTACTGATCCCTTATTGTTTGGGGGAAATATGATATCTTAAATGTATCTGTTCTACACTTAATTCTTATAATTTTATTGATAACAACTCTATTACCACAGTATGATGGAGATAATAATATATTTTCTATGCCACTGACAAAGATAACTCATTCCAATTTATACGAGAAATTTAACCTTCACACTGTGAGTGATTCCAAAACTAGTTCCTTAAATAAATCTTGATATGCTACTCAGGTTATCATAATAAATTTTCAAAAATCTAGCTCTCATACTCTGCACATGATCTAACTCTGGAATCACTCCAACTTTATGAGCATCCCATCCACTTTTATAAATGGGGTCTAAGTAACTAAAGGTAACAGTGCTTCTTTAACTTTGTTGTCTATTTTTTTACTCAATACTCTTCTATTAAATCCTATTTTTTTGCTAGCTTGTCCACATATTTCCCAGTATGTTTCACCCAGGAGAGGTTAACATTTCAGGTAATGCCCAGCTATCTATCAAGTCTACACTGTACATTTCAGAAAGTATTTAATGTTTATGTATACAAAAATATTTCAGAATATACTTGATAATTTTAATAACAATTCATTTCATCATCAGTATACTAATTTCATTGAAGGAATAATTTCACTAACTTTTGACACTTGTTACTTAGGGTTACTCCGATTTCTATGATATTACTTAAATATTATCAAAACAGATGTTTCACACTTTTATGGAAAATAGTTTTCAATTTTCTCAGCACCACTGATTAAGGATCATATAAGGAACACAAAAACCTGTTATTAAAACAGTAACAAATCAAGTGAAAAGGGCAAAAAATCTCCATGAAATGTTGAACTTCTCATGAACACTTTATGCCCCCAGTATAATGAACACAAGTGAACATTTATCTTCAATGTTCTCAAAAAGTGATTTCAAAGATTTAGAATAATGAGGATAATAAGAATGCACAGTTCTCAATTGTATGATGTCATTGAAGAACTCAAGCTGCAACGCAGCATAAAACATTACTGATAATAGCACAGGTGTAAAATAATTCAACATTTAACTTAACTCATGTTTTGATGAACTCATGAACTAAACTAAAAAAAATTAGGACTGTTTTATATCGCCAAAGTAGAAGGCCTGTGAACCCCTACTTATTGCAATTTAAGAATTCCTTTGCCATCAGAGTGGTTTACCTCCTCAGTTGCTTAAGGACTACACAGGTAGAAGCTCCCAAATACATGATCTTAAGGTAAATAGGACACATTGTTTACTGGACTAACCCAATGCATGTGCTTGCACTTTTTTCTGTTTCTTTGCTCCTGCAGTGCCTTGCATCTTGGATTTCATAGTATGCTAATATCACAATGTCTTTACTTAATTAGTTGCTACATAAGAGCAAATATTGCAATTAAAGTCTTCTTAGAGCGAAATACTGTTACATTGTAGCTGCAAAGATAAAATTACTTTGATACCACATGTTAATAATAACACTACTTGTTTCGCAAACTTATACCACTGAAGAGTAATCGTTATGCAATGTAAAACGGTTTTTACAATAGCTGAACATAATACAAAAAATTTGAATAACTGAAATTATTTGCCTATTTTCAGTTTCAGAGTACCATCTTAGACTTCAATATATTAAATATAGGATGAAATTTCATTGTTCTAACATTTGTCACTTATTTCCACATCTATTTAATTTTATTGTGCCAAATTTGTCTCCGGTGATGAAAATGTTTTACAATAGTGAATCCTTCCTTAAGCAGCTCAGCTGCTTTAGAGTACTTCCTAATGTCTAGTCATTAAGTCATTATTCAAAACTACAAGCGGTCAAAAGAATACTGACATTTTAAACAGAAATTCAGACTTTTTCCAACAGACAACATTCCACCTTTTTCTCACTACATTATATTTACAGGCATACTCGGAATTTTCAAGGGCCAAATAAGTTTATGTTTAACTGCATGTTTTTACAAAATCCAAATACACACACGTAAAACTTACGGTTAGTTATCTTTAATCAATAAAGAAAATACTGCAGTATAATGCTTTAGAGAGAATTTTACCACAGCATTTAGTCACAGGTGACCATGAACAGGTAATTATTCATAGCCAAAACATGAGTGGCAGACAATGACATATTGTTTTGTAGAGGGGAACTGTTAAACACTGAATTAAGAAACTAAAAACCTTTCTATAAGACATTCAGGAAAGATTTGAGCAGTTTTATTTTTTCAGGTGCTTTTACACTGATGCTTAAGTTGTGTGCATTCAAAATGCATGTGAGCATTTCAGGAGGAAGAACACAGGGCATATATAACAGAATATTCATAAACATTCAACAATATTTATGAGAATTTACAAAGTTTTCTTAAAAAAACAGAAAGAGAAAAAAATAGTAGAAAACATTTCCTGAGACCTACTTCACTGCGGTAAGACAAATTTCAGAGTTTTATAATTTTCAAATATGTAGCAAAATAATTTCCTTTATTACAGACACAACAGCCAAGACTATTGATTTACCAGATAAAAATCAATGCTGTTAAGAGGAAAATAGTGTTCTGATATCAAAATATTAATAGAGGTTAAAGTAACTTCATGGTGAATACATTGGGATCTAAAAAGATAATATGGTGGGGATATATAAAGGCAATAATAATGTAGGGAAGATTGAGGACTGGTGTAGCGGTGATGGTTAGTAATGAAGTAATGAAAAATGTGCTCCCATCAAATCATTAATTTATCAAACACAATTGACCCTCCCTTAATATCAGAGCTTTCAATTATCAGGTGGCTCAAACCTCACATAATCATGCCTAAACTGCATAACAGGCTTACATTTAGTGGTCTATTATAGGTTGCAAAGTAAACTGCAGAATATGAACATGGAAGTGGTTGGATGGCACTATACAGTCTTGAGGAGGTACAGTGATTGAAGCATTGGGGTTAAGTATTGTAAGTTGAATTACAAAAAGCAGGGACCAACCAGGTTTTATTTGTTGTAGAAAATCTATTATTACATTGAACAAGTTCCTGTGATAATAAGGGAAAACATATATTGAGAAGTATTCTGGATTGTGATGATGGCAACAAATATTAATGTAACAAAATGAAGACATTTAATATCAGCCAGAACGATAGAAATCATAAATGGAATTCACAAACGATTATTTACAAATTGCTACTTAAAACCATTGCCATACCTAGTATACAATTGGAATCAATAAGGATGTGAGGGTTTCTATGGAATATGCATTTCTAAATTCTCTAAATTTACAAGGTTTTTAGGAGTGCACAAAATATTTCTTGCCTTTTCAGTTATTAGCAACATTAATAAAATCCTTAATGCCGCCAAGATGAGTTTACAATACAACACTTTATCTCCATAATGTTAGCATTTATTTGTCTAAAACACACCCTTGGTAAGTTTTAGATGAAACTAAGTCAAAAGGATGCATTGCATATGGTAAATTCTTGGTTTCAGAAAGTCATAATTGATATATTTTTACTACATAATTATGGTATTATATTTATGCCAAAAAGTGAAACATTAATCAGTATTTTTTGTTATTCTTAATTTTATGGTTAGATTTAAAAAGTGTTAAATGCAAAAATTACTTTGAACACATGAATTTCTCATACTTTAAAAGTCATTTATTGTTGTAGCTGTACTCACTTTCTTATGTAAACAGTCAAATTTCAGATTCAAATTGATATAACTGTGGATTTGGAATATGTTACTCTGGTCTCTTTTTTTGTAAAGAAAAGCATTACCTACACAAATTCCGAAAGCTTCTTTTAAGTGCTAAATACATAGCACAAAATTATTAATGCAAATTTCACTTCACTGGCTTCTGGCGAGATAAAACCATGCAAAGGGACAAAAAACAAGACAAAATGTGCATTCTGACAACCATTAGGTCTATAAGCATGCCATTTGAAACAAATGTTTTCATACATTAAGACAAATTAATAAACTTAGGGCTGTCAATTTTGAAATTTTAGATTGCAATATATACAATCATTGGGTTTCAGAAACAAACATTAATGACAGCTAAAGAATTTATTAATTACTTTTAAAAACCTCCACTTGTCCAGGTGTTTCATGGTCATCCAAAAATCCTCGACTTTTCCTGGTTTTCCAGATCTGTAGCAACCCTACAAATGGTTTCCTTATTTCTTTTTTAAACTACAATCCTCTCACATTACCTATTAAATTTTGGGGGAGTTCAGGATTGGAATATCACAGCCTTTAAATAATGAAAAATTACTATGACCACCCATGCCATGAAAGGAATCACTGTTTCAGACATTTCTTTTCATATACACTTCATGGTTGTATAAAAATGCTAATTAATATATATTCTGAGGCACGAAAGCCCTTGCGTTACAGAGCATCTCGCCCGAAAAGAGGGAAATTCACAATGTTCAAATGACCAATTAAAACAGAGAAGTTCAGCAACTTGCTACCTATGTAGTATTTTTTCTTGGCCACTAATGCATTGTCAGAAACAGACTACATCATTATTATGATGCATGAATTGAACATTCAAATTTGGACTTAAATAGAATTTACAACTGAAAAGGATACTCACATATCTAGAAGATCTGATTTTGTAGCTCTTAAAATCTGTATGTAGATGCATTTGCTCACCAACTTCTTAGAAAACTTAGTCATCAAGCTAAAAATAAGAAGAAAAAGTAGATAAGTTTAGATATACTATACATTAATATACATCACTTAAATGTATCATTAATAAAAATACATTTCCAGAAGCCTAAGTGAGTACCTGGGCTCCACTCAATACTATAAGGGCAATGCACAACAATAAACATAGGTATTTATTCTTAATCCAATTCTACAGCATTCAGTGAGTCATTCACAGTGAACTACGAAAGACAAATATACATTTAAAACCACCAAAGCCATCTCACCTTCTCCACCAAAGTAAGAATGTAACTAAAGCTTATAAAATGGAGGAATATATTTAAACATGTAGTGGCCACATATCTTAAAATGTAGATCCACATATCTTAAAATATAGATTGAAATATTTTATACATTAAAAAAAAAGGTTTGTTATGACTTGAACATAGAATGCCTGATGATATTCAGTTTTTAATATCAACATCTGCAAAAATGGCCACTTTTCCTATTTTCATTAAGAATAACACTACTACTCTAAAATATATACACTACCATTCTAAAATCACAATGATTCATAACCTCAGAATTTACAATTGATATCTGTACAAAAAGGTTTTATTTTCATATTCTTGGGAAAATAATATAAAGTGAACTCTAGATTATCCACGGTCATGGATGCATGACGAAGAACAGATAATTGAAAAACATGGACAACCAAAATATGCATAAAATATGGTTGTGATACAAATGAATATATATCGAGACTCTCTTTTTTCATTCCTCGTAATTACCATTTCTTAGCAATGTGAGGTACATTTTCAGTTTTTCAGCCATTTTTTTAAGGTTACATGTAAAGTTTCACAAGAACACAGACTTCACATCAAGTGAATAGCATAAAATATTTTCTTCAGAAAGCTAAACAAATAATGTAACCATGAAAAAACATGATAGACAAAGGATTTCTGATATGGATTTATACTTTTTACCTGCTACCAATTAAAACAATGTAGAGCAGATAGTTAATTACTTATTCATTGCATATCTATATATTTGATCGTCGTAAAGGAGAACATGGAATGCTCAGGGCTATAATTAAGAGAGGAAAATGATAGTGGAAAAGTACGGATGCAAGTACGGAAGCAAAAAATGTTCAGTTTAAGTTAAAAAAAGAACAACTTTTTGACAACTTTTGATGTTGTGAAATTAAATTTGTTTTATGAAAACTCATGCATTTCAATCTTGTATTTTTAAAAGTATGTACACATATATGTCAAATCGTTTCATTATCTTTATGGTTGTAATTTTATTAAAACTTTGAGATGCTAGGATGAGAATAGCATGGACAATCCACACGTGAATAATCAAGAGCCTGTATTTACATACAATTTTTCATATTTTCCAAATCTTTCCATCTATTCCATGATATGGGTTAATCTAAAATAAAAATTCCATGTAAAATTATTTTTCATTTGGCCACATGATAAATATTCTGTAATTAAGTTCTTCCATAAACCTGCCTTCTGAAAATACATCCCCTACACATCAGCAATACCATACAGACTTCCTACACAGTTCAATTTAATCCATATGGTTTTGTAAAATGATACAATCACAAACATAAGTGAGTAGAACATTTTTCAAGAAACTGTAATAGTAACTTTAACGGAGTCACCCGCTATGTGTGCATTATTATGCGACCATTTCAGAGAGTAAAAATCATTCGCCTTGACCGGGATTCGAACCCGGATCCCTCGATATCCGGTCGAGTGCTTTAACCACTTAAGCTACCGAGACGTCCTCTTACACTCTGAAATTTTGGGGGCTTTAGAGGAACAAGATGTTATGACGAAATACCGTACATACAATGTCATAGGCATTCGTAGTCGTGCGCGACGCACCACAGTCCACGATGTTAATAAAGCCAATTTCAAACACTTAGGCCATGAAAGGCTTGTATTGAACACTATGGATTGAAATCCACATATAGCTATTTAGAATATGATATGAAGACCACATAAATACTTTGCTGATGATTTTTGCATTATTCTTTAGTTAACTGCAACCTAAAGACAGCAAATCACTCCATTTTCGCCCACAGTCTTAACTGTGGGCAAAAATGGAGTGATTTGTCGGTCTCAGAAAAAATTAACAGAAACGTTGCATGTGATTCAAAGGCTGAAATTCCTGATAAAATAGGGGTTCACAATGCCATGGAATTACCGAGACAAATATGCACAGACTGGCTCCTACCAGTCTGTACTACTGGCTCCTGCAATTATCATGATGCATATGTGAATAAGTTCATTACAATAGGTGAAGAAGGGAACAGAAACACATTTTTACTGCAGGGAAATATCACAAATTTTAAGAAACTTTCAGGAGATGAAATGAAATATTTGTAAACAATACATGACATCCCCTAAAAAAGGCTAAAATGCCACTTTTATTTTAGGAGAATTTAAATTTTAAAATCTTGAATATCATTACGTGTAGGTCACAGTAGTCCAGGGGATAGAGCATTGGACTATTAACCAGAGGGCCTGGGTTCGATTCCTAGGCAAGCCACTCTGGGCATCTGCAGCTCCAGACTAGCTACGAGATTTTTCGGGTACCAGATCTTCCTGGGAAACAATAACCGGCACAGGGAAAGGAACTGACCCCCATAACCTGTGTGAATTTCACACGCCATTGGGCTTAGTACTGGGTGAACTCTACCATTGCCTACCAAACCGACCCCTTTGGGTTGATTGCTGTGTTTATGTTGTATCATTACATGTATATCACTTCTCAAGGAATGTTTTCAACTATGTAAAATCAACAGCATGTAGCACATTGAGGTGGCATCTTAATCTTGATGGAAAGTCCAAGATTAATACTCATAAACACAAGGGTAGCATAAGCCAATGCAGTTAAATCATACAGAGGAGAAATACACAAGTGGATTTTATCTAACTTTAACTTCAGTAAATGATTTCAAGGGGTGATTCTCTACAAATTCAGCAACCATAGGAGTGAATACTTGGGAGATAACATGGCAGTAACAATGATGTGAAAACAAAAATTAAGCACTTAATAACATTAAAATTTCACCAGAATGCTGGTCCTAGCAACTTCAAGCATTAATCAACAGTTAATAAGGTGCCAATAGTAAATACACTTAGGTATTATTTTATTTAAATAAGCCTATTTCATATTTAAGTGGGTTATTTTTCCACTTAGGGAGAGGGGAATAATTAGTCATGTAAGTAGTTAGAAGTCATCATTATCATTATCAACAATGGATGCAGAAAATTAGCCTGGGTTAATTTCTGTAGGGACAGGAGTAATAAATCCCTATATTAAGGCCTGATTTCACCTAATGCCTCTCTGCCGGATCCATTTAGTCTGGATGCTTTACTGTATAAACCTTATTGTAAAAACATAACTATATCTGTGCACGACTGTGATAATATACATTAAAATTAATACCATAACTATAGCCACTGATTGGTTGGGTTGAAACAGCTAAAGAACATGGATCAGACCACATTGGAAATGCTACAAGACATCGCAGGATTTAGGCTTAAATTTGAGATTGCATTATGGGAAAAAGAAAACTTTTCGGATTCTTAAAAAAATTGAGCTCTCATTAGACATAATAATGTTGTACAAACAATAAGATAAATAATTAGACTATTAAATTATTTTAGAGAAACTAACAAAATCCTTAACCCATTCATTTAGTCTTACCTCAACGCAGTAATTATTTATTCTACAAATGTGTTTCAATTAGTCATCAAATATATTTTAACAATTTATATAGTATATTCATATTGGGATGCTCTCTCAAGGAAAATATATTAATGGATAACACATGGTACGAAGAGCAACTGAGAAGGTAAACAAGGCACATGTCTTACCGAGGCCAAAACCTCATAGTTTAACAAATATTAATTATGATATGGCATTCATTTTTTCATTTAGCATTGGGTTTGACAGATAAAGGCCATTTAGAATTTATAATGCAAAATAATAGCGTTTCCTTTTTTAGCAACAAAAAAAGAACATACAAAAAATACTAATACTATCATAGTTGTGATTAGAATTTTTGCATATGTTTATCTTTGTGTCCTTTACTGACTATCCACCACTTAACTGAATAGCAGCACAATACTGCCTTGACTGAATATAAGGCTGTTCCTTTTCTCCTTTCCAAAGAGTGCATTTACCCTAATTATGAAGAATTGAACTCCATATTAACCTGTATATAAATGACTTGTAACCCAACATGATAGATTACAGAAATTTACTTATTAGGGTAGTAAACCCTAAAAAAAAAACACTTAGTATGTGCTGCTTACATTTAAGAATGCAGATTTATTTCATGTGATACATTTACTATACAACAACCTGATCATTGCACTGTGGTATAGGGTAATAATTCCTGTATCTATTTAGTCTGTATGAGTGTGTAAATGAGGATTAAACACAAAAATTGTGTTAACTCTAAGTTAGTTAAAACATCAACTAATTTGAAACTTTTCTGTAGTGTAAGTTTTGAGCATGACTTAACAGGACCTTGTCCTTGGCCAATTGTAATTTAGTTTAACATTTTTAACATTTCAAAAATTCCCTCTCCTTGATCAAGGATTAACACTGACTAAGGATTTAAGAAAAGATCAGAGGAACTTTGATACAGAGAGTGGTTTTGCATAGTGGATCATTGAAGCAAGAGATGTTCAAATGCCAAGGTAGATGGAAAAGATAAAATGGATGGAAAGAAAAACAAAAATACTAGGAGAGGAGAGAGGATTGTTGTGAGAAATCTGAAGAAGGTAGAAATAATGGATTATGAACATTTTAATAGCCAGTTGTTGAAAATAGTGATAGATGGGAGGACGTTATGCAAGGTAAATATAATAGGCATGTTGGACAAAAAGAGCAGAGTTAGAAAATAAGTGGACTTGAATCAGTGTTCACTATAGCGAAGGGTATCAGGTTGTATCTTGTTAGGGGAGTCTTAGAAATTTAGCTGTATTCAGTCTTGTGCCCAATGAAAACCTATCTATCAATGGCAGATTACCTTATAAATAAGCCATACATATTTCATATTCAATTCAACCGACTACAATTGAGGTACAATTTTAACCATTATTTTAGTAACAATATTGGGTATAAATTGCTTTTGTAGTGGCTGGACTCAAATGAACTCATGCAAATGAATGTTGGAATTTGACAGTAGATTCAAGAGAGTGGTTTGATATCCAGATTGTTAAAAACATTACATCTGTACTGTGAAGTTGTATAATGCTGTATTATATTTCCATCTTCAGGATGAAGCAAGCCACCTTCAGATTCAAGCTTTGACAGAAATCTTTCAATTTAAATAACTAATAGCTGTAGTTGACTAACACAGCCTAAGATGAATACAAATGGAATAACTGGAAGTTTTTAAAAAATTTCATGAAGACATAGTACCCTTCAAGGCTTCAACCCACCCAAATGAAAGGAACATTACTTTTGGTGCTATCAGGACATTATTTTATCTTCTGAAGTCACTTCATTAATTTAGTCCCTAGATCAAGGAGCAGTTGAGCGTAAACAAAACATGATCTACATATTATAACTTTTATAACTCTGCCATAAAACCTTGAGATTGGTAAAAATTACAGGTAGCATTCAAATGATTAACATAAAAGAAAATAATTTATCAAATTGCAGAAGCATGGAACAATGAACATGAAAAAAATGACTGATGGTATTATTCTAAAATTAATGAATGAACAAAGAGATGGAAGTGATGACGGGGAGAATTTAGTGTATAAGAGACATCACACATGGTCTACTTATTACTGACCCAGCCCTCTTGTTTTAACAGCAGGGATATACCATGCTTGCTAATTTCATATTACTATTGAATGCATTCATAAAGAATTGAGGAAAAATAACTTAAGTGGCTTCATAAATGAGACCTCCAAAGGCTTTAAAACTGGTTATATTTGCTGCAATGAGCTTGTTGCTGTTTAATTAATGTTTCTTTTATTCAATATTTTTCTTTTAATAATTGTTGGCAAAAACAGAAAGCATAGAGGATCTTTTATTCTATTTTCTAGAGGTGGTCTTGTTTTCTTATTCTGCAAACAGCATAGTGGAGAGAAATAAGACTAAACCTAACCAAGATATACTTTGCTAATAAAAGACGAGATACTTCATTTCAGACATTATTATTTCAAAGTAATGTTTAATCTCAACATATTGTGGCAAGGTAAGACACATACATTTACAGTTATGCGTAATCATACAGTTTTGCAAAAATTATGCTCACACATAACCCTTCCAGATTATCAGAATTTGTGATCAATCCTAATTCCCTTAAATAATCCAGAATCTACTGCATATGCCATAATTTTCAATAATAAAAAATAAAAATGAAATCAACTACTTCATTTCGGTTGGTGGCCTCTTTAAAAGTAAGATTGGGAATAAGAGAGAAGGAATAAGAAAGATATTTTTCTAACACACTGCAGAGCTTATAAATTATTCAATGACTTCAATGTCCAAAATTTGGAGTTTCAAAAATGATCGTTTAAAATACTTAGGATGCAAAGTTAATATTAAGGATATTTATTCGAGTCTTTAGATTTCACAGTAGTAATAATAATAATAAAAGTGTCACAATGTAATTTAATGCAATAATAAGAGAAATAATTACTTTGAAGCATTGCAAAGCAAAGAGGAATATTTTTTCATGGTAGAGTAAGCCTATGTTTACATTTATCAACACTTGTTTATAATCAAGTAATATCGTGGTTGGGTGATCTAATAACGAAGACAGCAAAATACAAACATTAAGATAAATGTATTGCAACTTCTATTTCCATTAGCCAAGTAAATTTATATTTAAAAAAGAACATTTTAAATTATTTTTATTTAATATATTAGAAGTTGAATTTAGAGCAGAGGTAAGTACAATTTTCCTTAGAAGCAATTCCTACTTGAAGATTCAGAATGATTTTGCCAAACAGAGAATGATATTTAAAAACTGAAAAATGTTACCCTTCTAACTCAAACATTCACCTATCACAGTTGGGAATATTAATTTGTTCCACTTTAGCGCTATGACAAATGTTACTTAAAAAAAAATTAAATATAAAAACTTCTTTCTGCTGCCTCTTCAATATATCCAAAACTTAGTGAGGGGATCAAATTAGCAGTCAATTTAACATACATGACACACCATGCTGTCTTCAATGGTAAATGATGATCATTAATTCGGCAGAAGAAATTGTACTTTAAATATACCAAAGTGATGTAACTCATGAATACAGATGAGTTGAAATTGAAAAAGCTCCTTGAAAAGCATAATACACTCCATACTACACTGATCAACTGGTATTTTTGTACAGAGAAAGATATGCCATAATATTATGTACCATTGACATGGTAATTCCAAACACACCATTGCCACAGCACCTCTTTCACTTTTCTGTCACCAAAACATTGGTAATCAACACCAGCTTTTTCAAAGAAATGTTTTTATTTGTACAATAAAACAATTGTGCATGCAAAATTGTTGCTATTCTGGCATTCTGAGCAAACAGCAGCACAGCAATCAATTCAAGGGTTGGTTTGATGGTTGATGGTAGAGCTCGCCAAATACTAAGCTCAAAGTTACATGAAATTCACACATCAGAGTAGGGAGGCCTGTATCTTTCCTTATGCTATTAGCAGTTTCCCAGGAAAATCTGGTACCCAAAAAAATCACCTTGAGTGAAGCTTAGGATGCCCAGAGGCATCACCCAGGATCAAAACTGGGTTCTCTAGTCAGTTGCCCTAAGGCCATACCACCAGAGTACCACCATGCCCACCATTTATGGGCAACAACCATACGAGATATTGATCAATGTGATTGATGTCTTTCTACTTTGATGATCTATGCACACAATTAGCACAAATAAAAAAACTTGACTTAAGCACATTTCTGTTCAAGTGAGAGTATGTGGGAAAATTTGAAAATTATAGAGACATAAATGAACAGCAATCTGATAGGTGAAATTATAGATATAGAGAATAGGGGGTGCCTGATTCCTTTTTACACCTGATTTCATAGGCTTCTGCTTATATGTGACTATGATATTGGACTTTTCTCAATGGAGAGCATTCCAAACTTATGAATTGCTGGAGTGAAATTCAGTCACTAATGATGAAATATACCTCTGACACACCTCTCAAGTTTACGGTCTCAGCATTTTTTGTTTACATTGATTCATGACCGTAGCTACATTCCTTGTATATTTAAACACCTCAAGCTTAACCCCACTGCTGCAACTATTTCCCACTCAAAAATGTTATTGGCCCAGGTAATACAAACAGACTAACAGAAGAGTGTTAATTCCAAAGAGATTATGTGCACTTAATTTTGTTTACTTTAGACGAAGATAATATATGCATACCATTGCAATTAGTAATTTGAATTTCTCCCACACACACTAATGCTCACTTCAAAGTCAAGTGGGGTAGCTCCAATTAGCTTATAGCAATGGGTTTTATGTGAATACCTAACAAGCCCATTTGCTTATTAGTTATTTTTAGTCCTTTGTTAGTTGTTTAGTTTATTATTAGTCCTTTGTTGTTGAGGTATCCTTGACATTCAAGGAAATACTTGTTGATTTTTTTGGAATAAGCAATAAATACTCCAATTATTAGGCTACAATGATTTTTTAACTTTTATATTCAATGATCATGATGTAAAGGCCCAAAGAATGAAAGAATTAATATTTTCTTTTATACATCATATAGAAATAATCATTTTGGTACTTCAGTCCTTTGGAATTTTGGCCCTTCAACCGAGACAACCTAGATCATCCTGGGCTAAAAGATACCAACTGTGATACATGTGGGAAGAGTAAATAGAACTTCCCCATGGATAACCTAAATGATTCAAATTAACAGGTTGTGACAAAATAATACCAACATTATTCTACTAATGGCCATAATGGGGTAGCCACACATCCTTTTCTATGAACCAAGATATCCTTATAGGCTGATTAAAGTTGATAAGTAGCTTGTAATTTATTACTCAAAATATTATTTTTCCCATGACATTCTACCATACTGCTGATTTTTTTTTATCATGCTGACTGCACACAGACTTTGTCCTGAAATAATTATCTTTGGTCACCGGTAAAGTCTCATCTGACTTTAAGAAAAGTTATTTTCCTTGAAAAAGTGATCTTTTTTCTTTAGGACTTACTGTGAGACTCAGCAATAACTACCATCGTTAAATTTTTATACCTATCTTCAATATAATTTTTCCTTTATGATATCTGCAAAGTAGCGAGTTACTGAACACAAAACAAAGAAAGAAAGAAGAGACAAAGAAGAAGAAAATAAAAAGTTAATGTTGTATAATAACTGACTGAACCACAAATGAGTTATTTGCAGAACATTGTGAATTGGAGTAACTATAGAAGCACTAATAGACTGTGAAGAATGACTAGCACCTTGAGAATGATCAATAGTTTTTGTAATGATTATATTGTGAAACTTGTTTACCTTCACGCATAGTCAAGTTTGATTGTAAATAACAACTAAAGCATATTTGGGGTTTTATTAAACTGACATAGGTGTTAATTGAGGAAGATTAAAAGTGAAGATAAAAATAATGCAATGAAAACAAAACAATGATTAATTAGTAGATAATATCTAAGAGTTGTCAAGCATATGCAACTCTTTGCTCATAACAATGGCAGTGGCAGAATCTTGTAGAGTATTTTAAGAAATGAAAATCTATGACACTTGCTTGAGAAGTATACAGACTGCAACAAGTTATCTAGCATAATGACCCAGTTTAATTCCTAGTTTTTTCCACTAGTGTTTAGGCAAATTTATAGTTTTTTGGGATGAGATTCATTCTTTTACAAGGGTTAACTATATTAATATGTTCAATCGTGGTTCCCATGTGACTTTATTCCCAAAATTTAATTGTAAACTACAGTTGAAACATTGTATACGAGTAAAGTCATAAGACTTATTACCAAAAATGTCATTCTAGTATCAAGTTCATACTATGATTATTCTTTTGCACGCAAGGGGAATTTGCCCAAAGAACATATTGTAATCCTGGCTGATTGACTCAAGGTGTAGCTGTATGGGACATCAAGGATCTGGACTGTACAAGTGCTTTACACAGCAGTCTCTGGATCTATGCTACTCTTTAGGAAAACCACCTCCTGTATCACCAGGTGTCAGAGTTCATCCTATTTAAGCAGACGATGTCATCACCCATTCCATAGAAATGAAAAAAATCCAGGATTTTATGTTAGTCCTGATAGCCACACTGCGGCTAAGGGTGCTTTGAATGTAATAAATATGGAGCATTGGTAGACTGCAATGGGATTTCAGTTCAGTCAGATATTAATATACTCATAGGAAATATTAATTTATTCTCAAATTCTTGACATAGGCTTTTTCAGTTCTTTTGAATTCCGGGCATACTACTAGACACCTATGCCAAATTAGCAAGAAATAAGGACCTGCTGTCAATAAAAGAAATTCCAAGGTAAAGAAAAGACTTACCTACGCATTGAGGGGGAGTAGAGCAATAGAGGCCACTACAATATTTATGGTTAAAGAAAATTTCAAGTGCTTAACAATAATAGAATACTAAGACTATATTTTAACCCTCACGACAGCACATAAACTTCAATCTATGAGTGAGACTAGTCAGTATGTAACAGTAGAAAGCAATTCTTTATAGTAGTAGCAGCTTTAGGGTAGATGGCTGAGTAATTAGCACTATTAGTGATAGGTGGGAATGGAGGATGAGTGGAGAGAAACCTGGCATCTGCATTAGCCTACTCCTAACAAAAGGCACCAAGTTATCCGCAACTTAACGTCCCATTCAACAGATGATGCACTTACTTGAAGTGCTGTCCACAAAGCACCTCAATGGTACTGAAAAATTGACCACTTCCAGGATTCGAACCCAGGCCAACTTGGTGGGAAGTCAGTACATTATACACCGCATCTTCCCAATCCATGCCATTCTTTGAGATTTCACCAAAACACAAGCACAGCATCAATGATAGTTTTTACTAATACTTTTTGTCATTTTTGGATTTTTAAGAATATAAGTTAAAATAACAGCCATCACTACGATAATTTAGTTTTGACTAGCACTGAAATTGGCATCACTCATTGAAAACTTCCTATTTACACCATAACATATAATCGGGCAAATCATTGGTGAATAACATCAAGGTCCATTCTCAAGTGAAGAGAGATCACATAAATATGAAATGCATGATAACAGATTATCCTTTTGTAAGCATAACTCTCTTGATAAAGAATTGTGCAATATTCCAATAGTAAATGCATATGTATCTTCATAGTGAAGATTTATATTACTAACAAATAAAAAAATTATTAACACAAAAATTAATTCCAATGTGCATTTCACTTTATTTTCCCTGCTGCCAAAATGGTTAATCACACGGGAATTCTCTCAGTGAACAAAATGAGTGGCAGTAAATAGGTTTTGCATTTTCACATGGAGTTACAGGATTACCATATTATCTATAATATTAAAAAAAAATTAGGACTGTTTTATATTGCCATAGTAGAAGGTCTGTGAACCCCTACTTATTGTGCTTCAAGGATTCCTTTGCCACATCAGAGTGGCTTACCTCCTCAGTTGCTTAAGGACTACACAGGTAGAAGATCCCAAATTCATGATCTTATGGTTAATGGGGCATATTGTTTACCAGACTAACCCAATGCATGTGCTTGCACTTTTTTCTGTTTCTTTATTGCTCCTGCAGTGCCTTGCATCTTGGATTCCATAGTATGCTAATTTCACAATGTCTTTCCTTAATTAGTTGCTATATAAGAATAAATCTTGCAATTAAAGCCTTCTTGGATCAAAACTGTTACATTGCAGCTGCAAAGATAAAATTACTTTGACACCACATATGCTAAGAATAACACTACTTTTTTAGCAAACTTATACCACTTAAGAGTAATCGTTATTCAATTTAAAATGGTTTTTACAATAGCTGAACATAATACAAAAAAATTGAATATTTGAAACAATTTCTTCAAGTTCTTGCTCATAAAAAGCAGGACAACTTAATTTCTAGTGATCTACTTTCCAAAACAACCAGCCTATGATGCTCTTGTTTATGCTTTCTTTCCCACTTGCATTTTAAATTATCACATTTAGGTGGCCAAAATAGTCTTAGAAGACTTGCTTGACATAAATGATGGAGGTAAGAGGAAGGAGGGTAAATGATGTAAGGTTAAAGGAAGGGCAGAGGGTACGTCATCCAGGAGTATTGTTAGACATGGAAAATGTTCTCTCAATGTTGAGAATGAGGGTGCTGACAAATGTCAATGAATAATGTAGCCTTGATTACAGACAAGAATAAGTTTTAAATTGCGATGAGATTGTTTTACTTGAAATATGTATGAAAAAAACATTCATCACTTAGGAAGAAATGATATTGGCAGAACATAAGCCCATGAAAGAGAGATAACTTTGCTTTTTGGGCCAATGCCAGTGGTGACCTGAGGATAACCTCTGTTACTGTCACACTTCAAATTCTTGGTTCTTTAATAAATGAAGAACGCTAATAGGCAAAAACTGAAAGAGTTTTGTGGAGAGCCTCAGTAACCACTTACTGGATGACAGTGGTCTTTGTTCACACCATAAAATGGTGTTAAGAACTAACCTGAAAGAGTTCATTTAAAAACGGGCAATGGACTCCAGTGCTTCCGTCACAGTTAGAAAAAAGATGAAGATATTAATTTAATCAAAATTACATTTTATTAACTGCATAATTACTGCATCTCTACTGCAATAAATCACTCAATCTATTAATAACAGCTCCAAAAAGCTTTAAAAAGAAAATTTCTTTTTAATAGATGTTTCCAAGTTAAACAGAAATAATCATCAGGGAACCCTGGAAGAAACGTCTTCCATGTTTGTGTCTTATTAGTTAGACATGGGAAGAAAGTTCTTTGAGAATACTATAAATTACACCAAAAATACAACTGCCGTAAATACAGCTGGACAAGACCATGAACATTCAATTAAGTCAATGCAGCATGCATGGCGGAGTTGACAGAGAAATACTACATTCCGCTAACCACCGAAGAGCTTCAGGAGTATGAAAGAGATCAACAAAAAGAAAATAACAAACAGAAAAACAATGAGCTTCAGGAGTATGAAAGAGATCAACAAAAAGAAAATAACAAACAGAAAAACAATGTCTTAAGAGAATAAAACGGCATACAAAATACCACAACAAAAGGGACTGAATTACACAAAATATGTAATGCAAAATATCTTGCACCACTGGGGAGAATTTGAAGAATTGGTCGACCAAGGTTATCTACATCAAGCTATTGTTTCTGCAGCTACCAATATCTTCAATAAAAATCACTTTAAATACATGTTACAGAAATGACAAAGAAGATATCATTGAAAATACCTGTTCAAAAACCAAACTACAAAACCAATTGATTATTTACGTACGTAATGCACTTTTAAAAACAACAAAATCTAAACAATTCTGTCAGAAAGTAACACTTCCTGTGTGTTTCCTCTTTAATTCACAACACAAATAAGTAGCATAAAGGTAATAGCCACAACATTCACCACTAATTTGACACTTTTCAACATAATCTATATCCTTTCTAAGTTTTTGTCCACCTTGAAAGGAGCATGTGTTCTCCAGTGTAGTAAAAATCATTGGCCCTTCATCCTCAGCAATCGACACATGGAATTTTTCAAGTTCTCCTCATCTTCAGATGGCAATAATGGCTTTACTTCAGTGGCCCAAACAAATGGAAGTCATAGTAAGTCAAGAAGAATTATCGAGCTAAACCAGGGCTGTATACTACCTTGATCAAAAAGTTCCCGGAATTTATTCAGAAAATTAAAAATAAAGTTTATTCATCTAAATCTATATTGTCCCCTTCAAAGTAATCCCCATCGACTGCAACACACTTATGCCAGCGCTTGATCCAATCCTCGAAACATTTTTTATATTCGGTTTTTGGTATGTCCATCAGTGCTTCCTGCGATTTTTCCATTACTTCCTCTCGGCTGCTAAAACGCGTTCCCCGTAATGGTTTTTTAACTCGATTGAACAGAAAGAAGTCACAGGGAGCCAAATCAGGTGAATTCGGTGGCTGTTGGATGGTATTTGTTGCATTTTTCGTCAAAAAATTACGAATAATGATAGCACTGTGCGACGGTCTCGACGCACTGTGCGACGATTTCTGGTCTCTTTCGGCGAATTGCTTCACGCAAACGTCTCATAACGCCCAAATAATACTCTTTGTTTACTGTCTGGCCTTCTGGCAAAAAATCATGATGCACTACACCGTTGTAATCCATGAAAACCGTCAGCATTGCCTTCTTTTTTGACTGAAAACGAAGTGGTTTTTTGGTCTCGGCTCATTTGGTGAGCGCCATTCACTTGCCTGATGTCTGGATTGCGTGTCGTACTCATAAACCCACGTCTCGTCTCCAGTAATGATCCTTTTGATGAATGTGGGATCGGATTCAGCCTCGCAAATCATGTCATTTGCGACGTCAACACGGTCTCTTTTTTGCATGAAATTGAGGTCTTTTGGCACCAACTTTGCTGCTACACGACGGAAACCCAAATCATTAACCACAATGTCTTGGGCGGATCCATAGGCAATGTTCAAGTCCTCCGCTATTTCTCTGATGGTTAATTTGCGGTTATTGACCAACATTTCTTTTACTTTATCAATTTTTTCACTGACTTTCGATGTCGATGGTCTGCCACTGCATTCATCATCTTCGATTGACTCACGACCAATTCTGAACCGCTCGTGCCACTGGTAAACGACCGTTTTTTTTAGAGAATTGTTGCCGAAACACTTTTCCAACATTTCCAACGTCCGTGCGCCACTAAATCCGTTTTTTACGCAAAATTTAATACAAGTTCGTTGTTGCAAATTTAAATCCATTTCTGCAATTGTAAAAAATCGCCAACACACACAGAGATAGATGTACTCTTGGCTAACCATCAACATTTAAATAGGTTTAACTCTTTGGAAGCCATGGCCTGAGCTTATGGCCTTATACCAATACCCTAAATAGTGGCACCTAAAAAAATTTACACCAATACTTCTTTGATTTAATACAAAAAATGTACTCTACTTTATAATTGAAATAACACTTTCAGGTCAAGATTTTAAATCCTAGTTCTGACATGCCTACCAGCTGGACTATAAATGTACAAACGTAAGTATATTACTCCTCTTATCACTAATTACCTGATTTTATGGCATTTTCAGTTCTCACTTGCCTTTAATGGACACTTAATGACATGCATTGACCTCCATAAACCAAATATAAAAGTTTAACAAAGGTGGCTCAGGAGCAAGAGCATCAAGCGCGTATTCTACAATAGTAATATTTTGCAGCTAAAGAATTAGGAGAAAAATGAAATAGGGAAGTTTTAAACAGCAACAATCATTAAGAGGTCATGCCCAAATATATTCCATTTGTCATTTTCAGATGTACACCACGACTAATCTGAAAAAATTAAAGACATAGAACCAATGGTGAAAAAAATATTTTCATATTAACAGAAAGACTATTCATGCAGTTAACATCATCAGCATTTCAACTCTACGATTGGTTTATCGCAGCCATCTATTCTTTTTTATTCAGTATTAATTCCCTCTCAAACTCTGAGAGCTTTTATGTTTACCTCATTCTTAATATGTCCTAAGTAATTCTCTCTGTAATTTCTCAGTAGTGGTCTTCCTTGACTGATCTTTACTCAAATTTTCCCTTCTATTATGTTGCTAAATAATCTATATTGTCTAAACATATGTCCAACATATCTAGTTCTTTGCCATTGTGTTCCCTATATGGTCATTTCCTCTTCTGGTATTCTATTTTTTCCTGAAGTACTTGATCCATAGCATTTAGAGTTTCTAGCAGTTATTGCATCTACTAATGCAATGTTATCTACGAATTCCTTTCCCATTCAGCTTGACTTCTCTGAGGCTCAATTCTTATGCCTTTTTTACTGGCTCTTCTTTTTACATGTTCTATAACACTAAACTTTTTTATTATTATTACTGGCAGATATTTCATATAAAACATGGCGGCAAGTATGATTAGAAAAGGGATAAATCATACCGCTAGGAAGCATTTGTGAGATGTAATCACCATTCAGCCATTGTAAGAATAAGGTAGCCAAAATTTTCTTTAAACAGAAAAATAAGTTTGATGGATCTTCTGTATTCTCTCTTTTAGCTAAAATGAGGAAATACTTGGGTTAAATGTTGTAAAAAGCCCTAATATTGAAAATACCATTTAATTTACTATCATTTCAGGCAACTTTCCCTTGACAATGTTTTAACATGTCAATACGTGTTTCTCTTGGATTCGTAAACCATCTATATGGAAAATCTTATCTTCAGCGTAGTTTGAATAATAATAGTTTCATCATGAAATTCCAGCTTCAAGTATGGTAAAATGCCATTTGCTGTTTTGGCTACTCTGTTTTATAAAATTCTTTTCTCACTTTTACATGCAATTAATTCACATAATTAATCACAGCCAGAACAGGTTTAATACTTACAGGTTAAGTTTTGAAGCAGAAGTTAAAACACCAACTAACAATAAATTACAATGAGGAAAATCAGCTCTTCTGATAAATCAAATATGATGATAATAATACCTGCACAAAATGCAAACTTTCTGGATGACCTAATCATGGGGCATGCCTTGCTTATCCATGCATTCCTGTGTAAGGAGTACTGTTAAATGAAGTGAAGTTAATTTAATTCAATATTTCATTAAAAAAAAAAGCAAATCCATTTCTGGGGTATCTATTAAATCTCCAGGTAGGTCATTATTTGAGCATGTTAAAATCCTTCTTCACTGCTGTGAATATATCCTACATTGTTTTTTACTAATGGAAAAAAATCCTCTGTTCCCGATAAAGACTTCTTTCCAAAATTACATAGCAACCACCCACATGACCCTCAGCAGAGAGAATATCCATCTTCATGGTAAAAACCTAACTTGTTCTATGCATAGTCCTGACCATTCTGCTTCCCAAATTAAGAATAAACTTTCAAAATCAATTAAATCTATTATTTCATTCACTACACTTAAAACGAAAATGTGTAAACTGCTACAAAGCAAGCTGTATTACAAGGTGGGCGAGTTCTTCAATGAAGAGCTCAACGTGGATCTTCAGCTACCAGTATGAGTAATATTGTTTATTATCTTTTTGACTCTGCTTATCTTCATATTTCATATATTTTTCCTTTTTGTCCATGTAAGTAGTCCAATACTAAAGAGTTTTATGTCTTTTGACCATTTTGAACAATCAGGAATAATTATTAGTATTTTAGAAAACAGTGTTGACAGTGTGTTACACATTGGTTGTGAATTTTTTTTACAGAAAACCAGTGCCATTTCTTTTAAGTTAAGCTCTCATCTATTCGCATGAAAACTTGGAAGGATTAATAATTATCAATATTATGAAAATAGATTAAGTATAGTAAGACCATAAAAGGAAGAAAAGAATAGTAGGAGAAAACACTCCCATGGGGTTAATGTGTCAATGCCTGAATAGCACACTTCACCTAATCTGGAATACCCCTCAGCTCATTTAGCCTACATTAGTGAAGGTTTTTGTGTTTAAGATTACTTGCAAAATAAAGAGCTGCAGTAGAGGACAATTTTTCCACTCTCATCATTATTTGTTAATAAAATTGTAAACATTTAATTATTCAATTTCTTGTCCAAGTATGTTTTATAATAATTTTTTTATTTTTGGATTTTAACAATTTAACTATGGCAGGCCAATCCAATACACAAGAGAGTGAAAAAAACTTTAATTTATCTATTTAAAAAATTTTATTTGCTCAGGCAAATTTTTTCTGAGTGGCCATACGTCTCTAACTGAGGGAGAATGTGCAATAGTGTAATGAATTGATATTGATATTTGAAATCATCATAATGCGTTATCAAACCATAGATTGGTTCATAGCAGCTCTCCTGACTTGTCCCCTGTCATTCTCTTTATTCCCTCATAGCCTTGCCATCTAGCATTCCTTCATCCTTGCACCAACACATCTTCCAATTACTGCTCCTAGTTCACTTCTGTAACTCTTCCTCCAATTTTACCCTCACTTGCAACCTTCAGTCAAATATCATGGTGCATATTTCTGATCAACTTCCTTCTACTTGTAAGTGTCCTCCATTGGCTTCTCCCTTCACCTACTCTTCAAAGTACTACTTCATTTATTCCTTGGCAGATAATTTTATTTTCAAAATTCTCCTGCAGAATAGTATTTGCATCACTTCCAGTCCCCTTTCCTCTGCTACTCCACCACACAAGTCCACTAATAGAAAAGTATGATTGAAATGTAGCTTTAACCAGATCACTTACTCTACTTGAGTAAGGCAGCAAAATCTAAGGGACAATGAACAACAACAGCTCAACTAAGAAGCTCATAGAGGCAAAAAGAAAATACAAGATCCAAAAAATGAAAGTGAGAAAAAACTGGACACAATGTAGCAGATGAAAGTGTTACAAGAGTGCAACAGGCCAAGGATAAGTAGTTAGAAACTGCCTCAAGGAAATCAGTGACACCATAAAGGAGGGAAAACAGCATACTGTTGTTGAAACAAAACAGAAAAACTATATTAAACTGGTGAAAAGACAATTCAGAGAAAGAAAAAATACCTCACAACATCCGAGATGCTAATGGAAAGTTACTTAGAGAAGATGAAGATATTGGGAAGAGGCGGAAGGAATAAATTGAAGCCCTCTACCAAGGGCCAAAACTACTCGAAGGCTTATCTAAAGAAAATACAGACATGCCAACTTTCAAAAATGAAAAATCGGGAGGACATGCCAACTTTCAAAAATGAAAAATCGGGAGATTTTTAGAAGTGTATCACGAAGTAATCACTTTTAATTACCACAATATTTGCATGGCACCTCAATCCCTTTATGACACTTTGCCAATTTTTAATGAATGTCACACTTTATTAACATATTAAGCTAAGTACACAATTTGAACAGTTCATCAAGAACGTAAGAAGGAAAAATCGGGAGTCTCCCGCTTAAATCGGGAGAGTTGGCATGTCTGAAAATATCTTGATAGAAGAAGATGAACAAGAACTGCAAATACTGAGAAAAAAATTCAACAGAACCATGAAAAACTTGTAGAACAACAAAATACCAGAAATTGACAAAATGAACTAAGCAATAATAAGGCAATCTGGGTCAAAACGAAGGATACCCTTAAGAAATGATCAATGATAGCTACAAAATCAGGAAACCATAGGTGAACTTTGAGAAGAATGAGATGGTTGCAATACTAAAGAAACCAAAAATAAATACCATAAACACAGCACATTGAGGCTACTGTCTAACGCATAAAAAATATTTATACAAGTAGCTGATGAATAGAAGGATAATAGAAGAAAGCATTATGGAAAATCAATTTGGATTTACGGAAAACTGAGGAAAAAGTGAGACAATACCTAATAGCATGGTACTAGCTGATAAATGGCATGCTCAAAGAAAAACATATGTGGCATTTGTGGACTTAGAGAAGGAATTTCACAACAATAAATGGAACAAAGATTTTCAAGATACCAGAAGCATATGGAATGGCCCACAATGACAGAAGGATAACCTATCACCTCTACAAGAATCAGGAAACAACTATCTCAATGGAAAACTGAAGGAAATTCTGAAGTTATTAAAAAGAATAAAACAGGACTTATGAAACTCACGGGCGTTTTGGGGTCAGGAGGACCATTAGCTGAAGAAAAAACTGATGAAGGAGTCAGTCTTGTTTCGTTTGCATACCTCCAAAATCCTTTATCCTGATTCATTCCCTTTTATCACGTTTTCCTAATGCATTTATTTTCTAGCCTTTACAATGCTTGCAATTGCATTTAAGAAAAAAAAATTAAAAAATTGAATTTAAGTCACCTAGTATTTATATTTTTATAAGAGTGCTGAAATTGTCATACTACCTCCATTGTGCCATAGTAGCAGTTGTTGGTATGCAAAATTGTACCACTATGGTAACTGTGGGTTTAGTTTCCATATTCACAACCACAATCCTTTAATTTTTTTACAGGTAGCTCATCACACGCATGGCAACACTTCGCAATATTATACCCAGTCCCCCACCAATTCCATGCAGAGATGCAGCATGAAAGATCCTGTAGATGACACTTCAAAATTATTCCCTTGCCTATTTTATTTCACTCACACAAAAGATTTTAAACCTCATTCTGTACCATAACACCTTTATATTCACTACCCTCCCATATTCCTGGAGTAAATGGATATTCCAAGTTCCAACCCTACGTTGATTGATATGTTGAGTGATGTACTCTCTAGGATTAGTTTACTTCTAGAATATTTTAAGTTTAGAGAGTTCCATCATGCCTGTTACTCAATTCAATCAAAAGAAATTTGTTGACCTGCTACTCATTGGAACGGTAATGAGGTGGTTTCCTGTTACCTTACTTCATATGTAAAATATCAAGAGGTTCAGGTTGGCCACCCATTTTGTGGATCCCCATTCCAGAATTTTGCCAATTTTTCAGAAGAACATTCATAATCTTTTCCTTATTTGAATCCAGAGTGAAAGCATTCTGATTAAATTTTTGGTGGGTCATTCCTAATGGCTTTACAATGCAAGCCATTGCATCAAGAATTTCCAATTCCCATGGTGAATTCTAGGACCTTCTTGACCTTTTCCATACCTTCACTAAATTTTGAAGAGATTTGGTTTTCTTCACTTTTTCCAACTGAATGGCCACCCTGAAGAAAGAAGACCTGTTTTTTGGGAATTGGCATTAGGATGATAGAAATGATGGGCTGCAAATCACCAATCTTCAGACAAATACTGAATCATAAATTTGCTGAAAAGATTTTTATCTTTATACTTGATACCCATCAATAATTATAAGTATCTAGGGATAACCCCTATCAACATGAGGCACAGGAACATAAAAATGGTAGAAGATTGTTTGATAATATGGATATGAGCTCTACGTGCCTGGGACATTTATCAAAGGCCCTAACACCCCAATCTTCCATCATACACATTGAGTCAATAAAAATCAAAAGGTGTATTTAAAGAAACCAAATGAAGCCACTGACTATACATAAAAAGAGGTTGAACTATAGAACTGATTAATTAATTAATATCACAGAGCACTGAGTAATGAAGATGTTGCAATGAACATATAACATTTTTCAGTTTTCCTGAATGTGACATTAACTTCATAGTTCATAAAGAAATGCTGTGTTGTATGTATGCTGTTAGAAAAGTAGTAACTTTTGATATTATTACTAGTAAATCGATATACATGCAAGATACACTAAGATAATTAATTCATCATTGATTCCTAATTTCTCCTTAATATTTGAATGAATCAGTGACAATTAACATAACCAGCATTTTTTATTACGATTATAAATATAATGGCCATCACTTTCTGAAAATAGTGTTTGTAAATTTCCTCTAAATAATACTGCTAATTCATTGATTACACTTGTATTTATTTTCATTGGATCACTCCTTGAATGTAACCTATAAGAAGCACTTGATGGCTAATAAAGATCATCCGTTAGTAAATAACGAAAATTCAATTTTTAATATCAACTCATCAACATTGCATTAGACCATCCTGAAAAACCTATCACCACACAAAAGAGGATAGAGAAGCATACACAGTTCTATGCTTTGAACAGGAAAAAGCATTTGAGAAAAGAACTGGAATATGATACTAATTATCTTGAAATTGTAATGAATTACAAGGGATTGACACATGTTCCAAATAAAGAGTAGGCAGCAGTGACAAGATGTGGTGAAAACAAGGAAGAAGCTAAAATAAAGAATGAAGCAGGGTAGGGTTGCTCATTATTGAGCTGGATAACTAATATGTACATTGAAAAGGTAAGTGAGAGGTAACATATGTATACAACAAGAAAAGATATACATGATGTACTTTGTGGATGACATAGTTATCCTTGCAGAGAAGAAAGAAGACCTTACAAGAATACTATCCCCTATGGTAAAGAGGACAAAAAATTAACCCAAAACAAACAAGATTTAAACTATTTAGGGGTAGTTCTAACACCACGCCTTCCATAGGGAGCACATATCAGGACAATCTGCAGATCCGCTTTAAAGAAACTGGGCTTCATTAAATGGGTGGTGGGGAAATGTAATGAGAAAGTTAAAGAGAGGTTATTTTGCTCTAGTTAGACCACATTTGGAATATGCCGCAAGTATTTGGGATCCTTGGGAGAAAATCAGGCAAAAGATAAAGTCCAGAGAAAATCCGCCACATTCGTGAAAAATATATATGACAAGAACACAAGTGTAACAGGTCTCTTAGGGGAATTAGGCTGGGAGCCCCTTGAAATACGAAGAGAACAAGCGAGACAGACTTTTGGTAAGATTCAAAACCAGCGAGTTTAACGATCACACTAAAGGAATAATAATGACCCCACACTACTTAGGTATATCAGACCACAAAGATAAAATAAGAGAGATAGATTCCAATGCAGACAGATTCAAATACTCATTCTTCCCTAGAACAATCAGAAATCATAATAGTAAGAATCCGGAGTCCATTTAGAAATATTAAAAACATTTAAGTTACAAGTCAGAACAAAATTAAAAATTCAAAGATTGTGCATGTGCATGTTTTCTGGTAGTTTGTGAGTTTGCACGCGGGTGAAAGGGTTGGGGCGAAAGGGTTCTTGTATGAATGTTTACCATATTTGGTTTGTGGGCTATAAATTCGTGGCTTCTGCATGCGGTTTTTTTTTCTAAATTACGGATGGGGCCTTAACACCCCCTGCCACACGCCCTTGCGGCGGCTTGCGGGGTATTGAGTAGATGTAGATGTAAACTAGATTGTTCAGGAATTCACCTCTTCTAGAAGTGGAAAACAATCTTTAATTGAGACTTGGAATAGACACGCTGGAGCAAGTGGAAGAGTTCTGTTACTTGGGCAGCAAGATGGGAAATGGGATAAGCCATGGGAAAGTACAAAAATATAGTAAATATAAATACAATAAAAATGGCAAAGAGGACTATAACAGAAGAAACAAACGTTGGGAACCTCAAAATTTTAAGTTTAAAGTTGAAATTTCAATGGCAAATAGAAATAGCAAATGCACAAAGTTCATTCAATAAAATTTGCATACAGTCTATAAATTTCTATGGATGTGAAAGATGGATATTAGGTATAGTTAAGAAAAGAGGATGTAATGCAATAGAAATAAGGTGTTAAAAAGGAATGATGACAATAAAATTGAGAAAATAACAAATGAGAAGTACTTCAAAAAGTTGGTGAAAAGAGAATTCTATACAGGACACTTACAAAGAGAAGAGTGAAACTAATTTGGCAACCTGAGGCATGATAGCTTACTGAAGTCTACAACCAAAGGAAAGATAGAGAGAAGAATTACTGAGGAAGGCTATGATGTACTAGAAACAGGAGGTAAAAAAAATCAGGAGGAGGAATGAAGAGATTGGCAGGAAACAGAATAGTTTTGAGAACTGCTATAAACCTAGCCTTGGATTGATAATCCATAATGATGACAGTGCCACAACAGGTGGTGCGGTAGGTTATTAGTGGGTTACTAATCATAGGGCCCAAGTTCAAATAAAAGTGTTCTTTTGACCTTTCCAGACAAATCCAAGCTATGACTGATTTCTGGGTACCACAACTCTCTGGAAAATCACATGGAACAGAACTGGCCCCCAAAACCTAAATGTGTGATTTTCACATGCCTTTAGGCTCACGACTGGTACCAGGTGAGCTGGGGTAAAGACCGGTTTGAAGCCATAAATTCAGAAAGGACTTCCGTTTAAGGAACTTATTCAACCAGGTCCTTATAACTACTTGCAAGAATGGGAAACCTAATACAACACAACAGGAAAGATTCTAAAATACTGAAATATTTGAATGCAATATTTCAAAACTCCACAGGGGGGAGCATTTCAAGGGAATAAAGTTTAAAAGCTAACTTCCTAAGTAGCCAAGTCCTAAAGTTCAGTGATATTTATATTTCATTATGAGTAACTTTGGGCTCACTCCATCATCCCACCATCAATAACTAATGACACCAGGAAATTTTAATTTAAGCACAAAACCTTGACACAAGGTTCTTGAGACAACATATGCATTCATATTCCAAAGTGTATTCCAAAGTGTAGACACCAAAGATAGGAATCATGCTTTCAGAGAGAGAGAGAGAGTAAATGAAGCAACGGAATTAATGAATATTTGAATACCAAGAAGTAATTGTTTTTCATAAATCCATTGAACAACCAGCTTATTTCATGCACTTGTATGGAATTGAATATGAAAAGTTTTACTTTGACACTATTAATCATGGGACAATTCCACAAAGTTACGCCAGAAATTAATTATTCATCTTTTGAAAATTAATAAAATTGGAGCTACACTTTTCAATGATGGAATTCCCACAAATCATACTCCATGCTAAAAAACTTCCAATATAACTTTAATTGAAAAAGTAATGTGTTCCCTGCATTTAAGATGCTGGAACGCATTCATTATAAGGAAATTCAGTTTTATGGATTACAGTGGAGTCTGTGTTCATTTCACAACTATATAAAATATAAATAAAACAAATTAATACATAATAAGATTAATTATTAACCTGGCAATAGGATAACCTTCTCTTTCAACACAATTCGGCCAATCCTTTTCTGTAAAATCTATAAACCATGGTTACAATCAAGACGCTTGCGTTCATTTTTCCTCTCAACCATCAATTATACCGGTACAAGCAATTTTAAGTTTTATTCCAATCCCCAGATTACAGGGAAATCAAATGTTAAGTATTATCGCTCAACAACTGGAATCAACAATTCATTAACATTTCATAACCATAAGTTTCATATTGTAGGAATTCATATTAGCATAAACGACAAATACGAAATTATGACGAGGCGAACAGATGATGCAGGGGCTTTCTTGAGTTACAATTTCACACGCAATTCATTATCATGGTTCCAATTTTTGGAATAAACGACCATTTGAATTTCAACTCAAATTAAAGATTATGGCATTTAAATAATAGTCCATGATCCACACCGCTGCCATCATACATAACCTCTCACGCCCTTCAGGTATTTTGTTGGGTATTAATTAGATGCAGAACCCTTACTTTTTCATGCTTCATAAATTTATAACTTCCTAACTAAATTGAACATGATATAGGGGGAGCACACATTGCATAACGAACGCAATGCAATTACCAACACAAAAAGTAAACTACAATTTATTGACAGGTTAAAATGGCAATAGGCCTCCAGCAAACACGGGCAGATTTGTATCAAAATAGAAAAGACGCTAGTCCCTACTTAAATATTAGGTATACGGCAAACGAAAGAGAATTAATGATTTAATTGGGAGTCATTACGTTTTGTTTTGAAAGCATACTGCTCCAACCAATTTCGTAAAATAACATTTTTCACAAACCACAATTTCCCCAAGATACCTAAATTACGTTACAGCACATTAGTAATGAATGTAAAACTGTAGAATGAACACTTGAAACACTCCTTTTCACGATGAACACTAATTAGTCAACAAAAGTACCAAACAAAATTAATCATATGAGCAGAAAGCAAACTATGGCTTAACGAATTAACTGTTGATACAATATACCAATTAGAGAAATTAATAACCCTACCTTACGAGCCTGCTAACTTCCTCTCTGCTTTTTATCCCTCCGTCCGGTGCTAATAAGACACTCAAGCATTTGAGTAATTGCAGGGGATCGATTCTTGGCTGAAAAGTGTGAAAATTTATTAAAACCACGATTCAGCTAAGAGCTGCGATTCAAATGAAATTTCAAATACAAGACAACAATACAATAGTTTTCAAACAATGCAACACTGCTACGACCTCTCCATCTTGTGGACAAAATAATAACTACATCATCGACGGGTCGAGATGACCAACGCCACCACGTCCGCCATTTTCATTTCTAGAGATCGATCAATGAATGCAATAATTACCATTTTGAAATCCAAAGCTACCAGACCCCGAACAGGACAAAATCACATTAAGAGATGCACGACCTGAGTTTTTCGTACACGAGAACACCTCCAGATATAATCTTCGATCTGCAATCACAAGTTATTTTCTTTTCCAAGATTGGCAAAAAACAAGATGTCGGACAACCACGCTACGTTATCATTTTTCGAAGTGGACACCGATTACACAATTACTCACAAAATATAAGTCAATATTTTATAAATCACTGCCTTTTATGTACAAGGCTTTCCGTTAATGCTTTTCTTTTATCTAATGAGCTACAGCTCTATATCAGGCTGGTCAGTGAATTTCCAGTTTCAGATTTTAGTTTTTCACTATAATAATAATACTTAAAGTGAAACAGCAATTTCATTCGTACCATGGTTAATCAAACTTTTTCTAGAAGTCTTCCATTAGGAAGTTATGTAATAATTACAAATAAGTTTATAGTTAATACGCAGGTGAGTTTAACGACCCAAACAGCACGGCAGTTCCCTGCTTCGTTCAGCTCCACCCTTCTACGCGGTACGTGATTCCCGGAATGACGTCACTCGTTTTTTCCCACTAAATGAATCAAGATAGACACTTTACACACTTACACACCGAAATGATTCCTTCATCAAAGACTGAAATGTTTTTATTTTTCATCCTTAATTTAATGTCACGAAAAAATTAAAGAGTTATGTAGTTAAATTGCTTGTATACACGAGTTCAAAAGTGAACGGCATACTTGTATTTACTAACGTTCGTTGGCATATAATTAATTACATTTTCGATATAACAATTTTCCCCAAGGTCAAAAACTAAAGCAAGGACATGATTTCGGATTTCTTAACTTTTATGTACTTGTTCCCAACACTAGAATACTCTTCTTGCATAATGAGTTGATATGGATTTATTTTAATTCAGGTAAACTAATAATCGTCAAATTTTCAATCTTATTTTTTTATAAATATCATTAGTGGAACACATTTGTTACTAAAGAAACTTCTAATTAAAAAAATCTTTTAGATACACTTATTTCACACCAAATCAAATGTAGTTTAAAAGATGAGAATAGTAGCTATCTCCAAGGAAAATCAAATAGAAATATATTTTTGATCGATCATTATTGGTTTTATAAAATTGTCTAATCAGAATAATCACCATTATCATTTTTATAAACGTCGCTTTATTGTGCGGTTAGGTGGCAGCTTAGCTACGGGATGAATCGATGCTCGATGGCACCGACGACAGCGCTGTTAAGGATGGACAGAGCCTTGGAATGCTAAGAATTCACAATTCGTGGATAGGACCAGGCCAATATAGCGTGTACAAATTAGTGCGATACATCACGTGGGTTTTGTGCGAAACTGCTTGACGATAATGTCACTTTGTGGAAGATTTAGGTGTACGAGATTTTAGTGGTAAACTTGTTTACTAAATATTAATCCCAAAGTGGGAGACCAAGAAAATGGCCTGACTGCAGTCATATTAAATGCCAGACCATAATTGAAATTTATAGTTACATTGACTTTTTTTAAACCTGCCCGTCAATTTTATCACAGTTGAGGAACTTCCGCATCTCTATGTTTTTTCGATCTCAGAAATGTCATAAAATTTGGGTGTTACAGGTGAATTCTTTCTATTTCTTAGGTACTATAATTTTTTGGAACACTTCCTAGAAAGTTATGATAATTTTTTTTTAAACATTCGCAAAATAAAGAGGAAGGTCAGGAAATTAATATTTATAACAATAATCTAGCTAAACTCAAAAATAATGGTAACCAATTATGAATTAGGCTAGGATTCTATTAGGACTGAATGTTTGTGATACCCGAATGATCGGGTAGTTATGGCAAGCCAATGTGTTTTCTTAAAAGGCATTTTAAATTTGTTTAGTATTCCCTGCAGAACTATGGAAAATCTATAATTGTATGCTGTATATTGTTGACGTGTCATCGTATCCACAAGGAATTTCCTTCTTCAATTACACAACTATGTAAAATATCTAACAAATCTTCCAATGTTTTGTGCGAGTTTTTATGGGTGTATTGTGACAGAAAATTGAAATGTGTAATGCATACGTCGTTCCACCACCCCACTCCTTAAACATATAAAATACTGGATAACAATTTGATTTGAAAGAATGGAGGTTATTTATGTAATTGTCATTCATAGAGATGGGTAAATTGGCATAATTTTCAAAATGTTATATCCACAGGGGTACCGATTTCCTGGTATTATTCCATTTTTCTATAGCTATTTTATGGACTGTCAAACTGGGATGCAAAACTGAATGAGCAATATTTCAATTCGTTTCTTTTTATTGTATAGTTAGTTTGGGAAATTTTTATTTCAATATAAACCCATTACTTAGAAGAAAACCTTTTTCGAAAGTTATCAACTTAATGAATATTAATGTTCAGTTTTTCAAGTAATTCCCTCCTCCTCAGCAATCATGCCTTAAGGAAGTGATGGGCATTGTGGGTTTAAACAAAAGTATTTCATTCCAAGTTGTTAGAACAGAGCCTGGAAAATATTAATGGTTTTTTATTGTGTTCGAATATTTTTTTTGTTTTCTTGAAGACATGCTTTCATTTTTTTACGGATACGAGACTGTGAAAAAGAGCAAGACTAAAATATCTACACATAACCTATGAATGTAATCTCCGATTGCTTATCAATATCTCAAATAAATCAATCCATATAAGGGGTTATGCATAGATGACTCGTGACACCCGGATGTGCGTGTACATAAAACATGGAGGTAACGATTAGTTCTCATATTGATAACTCTTTAGTTCAGATCCGAGTAGTTACTATTTGGCCATCCCATTTGCGGACATGCTCCCCTAATATCCTGCTCACACTACTGATCGTTATAGGTACGCGCATATGCGTAAAACGCCGTGTAAGCAATTGTATTGGTTTTCCTCGTTGCCGTCCCTTAGCGCTACCAACTTACGATTACAAATCCTCGTAGATCAGTGGAAACAGAAAAACGTAAGTGTGAACCACAGCACTTAGAACAAAATATATATTTCCGAAACCCTCCTATTCTTGATACTTTATATAAACTTAAAGGCTCATTTTTTCCACTTTGTTATCATTTTCAAAGTTCACTCTGTCCCCAGCTTAGGTTGATTCGCGTAAGAATAACGTTGTGTGCTTTTTCTTTTCCTCCAGATGTTTTTAATTATTTTGCCTTTAACCTTCCCATTGTTTTCATAACGCATGAACTTATCTCATTTAATCCGCCTCCTCATCTCGTTCATTTTTCCCGCTTAAATACGTACGTGATTCCCTGCTACACCCGGGATCACACAGCCGAGCACAAAGGTTAGATTTGGTTTGTTTGGGTGTCAATGACCGAAGGCACCCGAAAGGGACTCAAGCTGATATTTTCTGCGAGGAGTATTCCCCCTTGTAGAAGTCGAGTTGAGGCAATGTGGCGATAATGACCAGTAGTCAGATGAGGCGACTGACAACTGATGTCATTTCTGCCAAAAGGAGTAGATTAGTAATGCGGTAATGGTAGGATGATCCGAAATTGGAGGAAGGGTCGAAAGGAAATAAACCCGGCATCGGCATTACTATCAAGGGAAGATGGGTACACAATTCAACATCCTATGCACCCAATTGTTCTCCACCAAGCACCCCTACTTGAAATCGGGATCCCATTGAAAACTCCTGCCACCACCGAGATTTGTACCCAGGACCTCGAAGTGGGAAGCCAGCATAAAGCCTCCGAGAAATCCAAGATCTAGGGGGTTATGGATTGGAACATACCTCAAAGAACAAATACAGGAATGGTGGGGAAGGTGGAATCAAGAAGATGACAAGCGTAAAAAAGTTTTTAAAAAAGGTTCTCGGTACAAATCTCGGTGGTGGCAGGATTTTTCAATGGGATCCTGATGGAAACAATGGAATGGTTTCGATGTAAATTTTTATTTCATAAAGAATACTTTGAATTAATAAGCCCTAAATAAAATGTAAAACCTATTGAACAATAAATTTTTAAAAGATTTTCTTACATAGAAATGGGACATACAGATACATAACATCACCATTGCCAGAATGAACCATCATACAACTGGTTCGCATCTCCCCTCTGCCCATTTTCATTCCTTCATAGTTCTTAAAATAAAATTTCCTATTGATGAGCAGAATGGTTGGAATTCCATTTGCCTTTCATTCCACAGTTCTTTCAACCATAGTTTTTGTTATAATTTTGCTTTAGAATGCATCAAATCACAATCAGCCTTCTCAGCAGTGTCTTCTATTGAAGACTACTCTTTATTCACACTTAAAAGTTATTCAAGATTTATTGTTTTTCTATATTATCAAAATAACAACTCTCATACTTTCTCTCCTGCTACAATCAACTCATGATTTTGCCAGATCTAATAATAAATTCTCAGTAGAATTTAATTTACAACCTTCAGAAATCAGTTCATATCCCAAATGCAATTACAAATTATTTTTCTAGCCTATACCATGGACACTGAAAATAGTTGAATGCCTAGTATCCACTGGTCAAAATGCTTCGCTATCAATATAAAATGCATTTGATTCAGTAACATTCCATTGGCACCCAAAAATAACAATTTTTCTGCCTTTGGGAGTGACACATTGACTGAAAAATTACAGGTGAAATTTTGCTAAAAATATTTAGCATAGAAGAGGTGTTTCCTCAAAATAGGTATCATTTAGAAGAGTCTCTATCACATCTGTCAATTGATGCCATATGACTAGATTGGTATTTAATAAATTAATTGCTTTTTGTACCTTGATCAATAAGATCAAGGTATTATTGCATTTAAAATTAGTTAAAGTTGTCATCATAAATACATTTAATATTGAAATGCACATGCATGGGATTAAAATCCAACTATTAGAAATCTAGAGATAATTCTTGTGCCATTTACCTGGTCTTGAAATTTATTAATGGGAAAAAGCAATTTTTATTACAAAAGCATAATTGTCCTTTTTAATGAGTTTGTAATTTTCCACAAAATTTATTTCTCAGAAAAATGTGTTTCACCGACTTACGGCATCATCAGGTACAAGTTACACACACAGCTGTTGAATATATACACATTGAACAGAGGAGATGGGGAAAGTTGAAGGTAGGCAGGATTTCTGGGGCTGCAAAGTCGGTGGTCGTAGCTTTTTCAGTTAAAGTAAGAAGAGTTGGTGGCACCTTGGTTATGATTAAGCATTGAGTTTGGTCCAGGGTTATGGGTGGGTGGGCTAGGAGTGATACACTGGTGTAACACTTTGTACGGTGAAATAAACCCTGTGGAAAATTACAAACTCATTTAATATGGACATCAAACAATTCCAGGAGCAAAGCCTGAAAGTGTAAGTATAAAAAGACATTTATTTAACAATTATAAAGAAAATTATTGCTGGGTAAAAATCACATAAAGACACACAATTTTAGTTGAGAATTAATGCACGCATAATATATAATTATAAAGAAAAGAATATTTTTCACTCGGAACACACAAAAGACGTTTTTAGATGGTATAAATATATATATTCATACACATATATTCAAAAAGATATATTAAGTAATGTAGACAAAGTATCAATATTAAATTACATCCAAGATTAAAAGATGAAAAGAGAAATAAGGTGCTTGTTACAAGCCATATGATAATATAGAATGATAACCGTTAGTCATTCTGTAGTCATTAACACACCTTGTGACATGAGATAACAAATTTAACAAACGGGCATTAGAAACAACTTTTTGACACATCAATTTACAAACACCAATAAATTAAAGCAAAATAAAGCATTCTAAAAACTTTCAGATATTTTAATTACAATTTTTTCAGGGAATGTGGTGAGATAGAAAATAGGTCAACATTTTCACAGCTGTTGGCATCTCTCATAATCTGACTGATAAGCAAGTAAGTTTCATTTTGCGTATGGTATCCAATAACAAAGACAGCTTCACACCTTCTAATGAGAAGATACTCGAAAAGATATTGCATTTATGAGTTCTAAGAAATCAATCATATTATGCAGTCTTATATAAAGAAAAGTTATGCCATTAATTTACTGGTGCTTATGCAAGGATGGAAGGTTAAATGTAGATACATTTCATGATGACTACAGTAAAGAGGATAAATAGGAAAATTAAATATAAATGTAAATTTACCCATGAATATTCTTTGAACACTTTTGATTGTATGAATATGGAGCTAGTAGAAAGGTGACCAAACAATATGGCATTATTCAGAGTGTGACCTTAAAAATGAGTCAAACTGAACTTATATTTCTCTATATGGTTAAAGTTTTTACAGTATCAAAAGGTAAATCTAAGTTATGCATGATTTAAATAGAATTTAGTTATAATATTGAAATGTTTAGCAAAATGTGGGAAGAAGACTCTATATGGACTGATTCGTAGTATCTATGAGGAAGGAATCTGGCCGGAAGATTTTGTGAGATCGGTGTTGGTTCCTATTCCGAAAAAGGTAAAGGCTACATCATGTGAGGATTACAGAACAATAAGTTTGATATCCCACGCAGCTAAAGTTATTCTCAGCATCATCAACAAAAGGATAGAGAGTAAGGCAAATGATTACTTAGGGGATGATCAGTTTGGGTTTAGGAAGGGGAGAGGTACGCGTGATGCCATTGCAGTAATGAGATCACTAATCGAGAGGAATATAGAATACAATCAGGACGTATTGGCCTGTTTCGTAGATTTTGAAAAAGCGTTTGATATAGTGAATTGGGAAAAACTAAAGCGTGTATTGCAGAAAATAGGAATGGAATGGAGGGACAGGAGACTGATCCGCAACCTGTACATGTTGCTGACTGCTCAGGTGCGAGTGGGGAACGGAGAGTCCGGATGGGCAGTGTTAGGAAGAGGTGTAAGGCAGGGTTGCCCATTATCACCGGTGCTATTCAATGTATATGTGGAGGAAATGATTAAAGAGGCATGGGAAAAATTGGAGGTAGGAATGAAAGTCTGAGGGGAATTCGTAAAATCGGTTAGGTTTGCTGATGACGAAACATTAGTTGTTCAGGGGTTGCAAGCATTGCTGAGTGAATTGGAGGTTCAGTGCCGTAGATATGGGATGAGAATCAATATTAATAAACAAAGGTTATGCGATTTTCCAGAAAGAAAAAGGCTAAGCTAAACACTAAAATAGGAGGGGAAAAAGTAGAGCAGGTAGAACAGTTTACATATCTCGGAAGTGTTTTGGACCAATACGGTCAAAGTAGTAGGGACGTAAGGAGAAGAATTGCGCTAGGCGAGGAGGCTTTCTCAAGGAGGAGGGAGTTGATGACGGGGACGTTGAGTAGGGAGGTTAAGACAAGACTCGTAAAAACTTTGATATGGAGCATAGCTACGTATGGCGCAGAAACGTGGTCGCTGAAGCAGGAGGATAGAAGTAGATTGGAGGCTTTTGGAATGTGGGTGAGGAGAAGAATGAAGAAAGAGAAATGGACCAAAAGGAAAACAAATGAGGAAGTACTACGGATGGTGGGTAAGGAGAGGGGTTTGTTGGAAGATGTCCTATGGAAGCAAGAAAAATGGATGAAAGTCATATTGAGTGGCACTGGGATGCTGAAGAGGGTAATAGAAGGGAGAATGTTAGGCAAACGAGGAAAGGGCAGGAACAGGATAGGGATGTTGGACAGGTTGAAGGGAGGAAAGAAGTACACAGAGATGAAGAGAGACCTGATGTGGAGTAGGTTGCTGAATTGGGTGTTATTTGGAGTTACAAAATGTTTATTTGATAGTTGTGTCCATCCAAAAACCTACCTTAACCAGTAGATTACCAAATAATAATATGTTATACTATAACGAAACCTGGGTCATGAGAATAGAAAATTTTATGTGGAAAAGCAAAGTGGTTTAATTTTTTAAAAAACATCAATAGTTATGATGTTGATGAAATGTCAACTTAGAGTCAAAAAGTCAACTCCTACATCCTTTATATTTGTTAGTTGGGCCACAGGATAATTGTAGTCTATTCATCAAGCTGTGTGTTCTTTTTCCAGCTGAATTTTACCAAATAGAATAAATTTGAGTTTTCAGATTTAATTTGAAGAGTCTGAATTCTATTTTAACATGAGAACTGTTGTGATCTCAATTTCCCTTTCTTCTTAGAGGAAATAGAATTGCACTGTCTTACAGAATTTTGCTTAATCATATGAATACATTTTCATGGCCAAAAGTAAGTTATTCATCCAAATTTTCAGAGGAGTAACAACCTTTTTTATAGTTGAAAATTTGATGTTTAACTGTGAGGGTGAATCCAACCAATGGTATACAAAATGTCCACTTCAAAATATATTCATAATTGACATTTATAATTATTATAGCTCTAGTTGTAATTATAATCACAACTTCAGCTATTATGTTTTATCGTTGTTAACATAGGATGTCTACCAGTTCAATAGCTCTATGAATTGTGACCTTCCACCAATAGCAGGTCTGAACTTAGATTATTATGTAAGGGTGAGGAGATGCCCTTTATAAAAATACTTAATAGTAGATGTACCTAACTTCAAATACTTGAGAAATGAGAATATGATCCAATTCAATAGATTATTATGTAAGGGTAAGGAGATGCCCTTTATAAAAATACTTAATAGTAGATGTACCTAACTTCAAATACTTGAGAAATGAGAATATGATCCAATTCAATAGATTATTATGTAAGGGTAAGGAGATGCCCTTTATAAAAATACTTAATAGTAGATGTACCTAACTCCGAATACTTGAGAAATGAGAATATGATCCAATCCAACTAAGAACACACAGAATATCATAGTTATATTAAAATTTTAAAAATAAAATGAAATGCCACATATTACAATGAATTGTAGTCACCACATGATAAGCACAGTTCTAAATCTTATCCCTGGATGAGTTAATGAAATATAAATCACAACACTTATTTCCATACCTCAAAGCTCGAAATGTAGGCAAATTAATAGAATACTTCTAACAGAATAAGACAAATGGGTGATATTAGGTTACCTGTTAATAATGATCAATGTAGAATGCTGGATTTATGAGAACCAATCTTCCCAATCACAAGCCTTTCGACAACCCATCCCATTTTCTCCTAGACTACTTCATGCATGGCAATGACTTCAGCATACACAACATTGGAGTGAATGGAAAAATGGGCCTAATACCAAGACATACATTAGGAACTTAGGCAGATACATGCAACTCAACATCCAAGTTAACTTCTGTCATCATAAGGAAAAGTTCACTGATAGAGATGTAAAGGGCACCCCAAACTACTCTTTGAAAGCATATGCTCTTGTGGCATGCACACAGTAGGTTTTCAAATTTTACTTTGCTTATTTTATATGCAACTTTATTCCAAAGCAAGGTAGCCACTTATTCAGAGCTATGATTACTTAATTGCTAATTCCTTCCCAAGTTGATGACTCATGTGATGGCAATAACATATTCCATAGATTCGGAAGAGAAAACTTCCATAATAGTAATAATTAAATTTTTCATTCTTCATGGTATTAAATTGAAATAGCAAGGTATAAGATCAAACAAAAACGCAGTTGGTATATATGTGCAAATGTTATAAAATATAGCTTATATGTATTACAACCATAACATTTACATGATTAAGGCATTTGTGGAGGTTAAAATTCATTTAAAAATGTATTAGAACCGCTGGAAGTCTAGTACCTTAACTTCATAAGCAAACAATTTTCTTCATAATGCTACTCGTGAGCATTGTTAGCTGATGTCCTAAGTTATACCTGGCCCTGAATTGCCGCAGAAAATTCCGTAATAATGAAATCTCAAATATCCGTAAGGAATTACACTGCAAATAATTAATGTACTATTTTATGCATTAAGCGACAAACCTTTCGTCCTGATGCCTTATCCATTCGTAAGTGGGATTGGCAGTAAAGAAGGAAGAAGATTGACCTTAACATGATCTTTTACGACCTTTGCACGGTTCACACTGTTTCAATTTTGATTAAACAGCAACATTGAATCCTTGCAAAAAAAACCCTGATTAAATCGAAAATAAAGAATGCTAACATCCGCAAATGTGAAAATAGGTAAATTAGGCTGCTTTCGATTTACATAATTATCTTTCAAAACGTCAACTGACGGAGTACAAACAAATTTTATTTCTAAATCACAAGCTTTCGATTATAGAAAACTTCGGATCCATGCAGAATTTAGTTTTCACTATCGGAAATAACACGGCGATCGACGTGCAGAAACGAAGTCAATCTTAGCATACAATTTCCATCACATGTGGTGATTAGGTGCAACTCACTTGAGATGCTTCGGGAAATGAATCGATCCAAATTTATGTCGACGGGGTTAATAATTAGATATCGTGTTATTATTTGAAACAACTAAACATGCTTGTTATTCATACCAATGATTTTGTTTCACTCTAGATTAACCGAGTACATTCTGTAGTAATTATGTCGCAAGAAAATACAAACAAGAAATTCTCCACAAACCACTGGATAAAAAGTAGCTCAGTCTACGTTGCGAGACTGATCAGCTAATTAAAGTATAAACCACACTATTTACGAACCTCGTCCTTTCAAAAACTTATGTTATGCAGGCCCAAAGTTTCACAGTAAGCTATGACCTACAGCACCTTACAAGGACTTTACCGGTCACTTCTTGCTAACCATATGATACTAACGACAACAAGTGCTCAATCTTATCACGCGACCACAGATTCAAGTACGCGATAGTGAAATATTAAAGCACGAATGAAGATACCACATTTCTATAATCATATATCATAGAGTCCAAGACATGGAGAAACAACTCGTGTAAGAAGTTGGAAGGCTCCCATAACGTTTTTTCAGACAGCCGGTGGCCATCAATCGGGGAGAGCAAAGAGCTTTGATGTCAAGTGAACGAACACATCGAACATTGCTACAGTACTGTCGTCTTCTTGCTGTCAAGCTCTTAACTCTCACCGTTGATGTTCACCGGCTGACCGAAATAACATTTTAGGAGCCTTCCAATTTCTTTTTATTGGCTACAGGAATTTGCCTAACTTCGCATTCACAGCCAATAGCTCACATGTCTTCTTTCAACCCATGAAGTTTTTCGTTACTACCTATCACCGCCATCTTGCATGTAGACATAAATCGACACAATGAAAGTCGAAATGCGTAGTGGAGTTTTCCTTCATCGTTCTTATACAACTCCATGTTAATAATAATTATTCTTCCGTTGAACTGGGAAAATGGGAACACCGTGCGATTGGCAAGTCAAAAAACAAAAAGTCGCAGAAAGAGGACGGTATTTGTTGGAAACATCACAATGGAATGATTGCAAGTTCATCGTCGGGACAGAACCTCATCAAGAGGTGAAAAAATACCATTGTTTATATTATTCAAATGTTTATTCAATCGAAGAAAATGGGTTTTGAGTTTTAAATTTCATTCAATTCACAGTCTTTCCAATGCCATAAACTCTTCTTAGCGATTGCCAGCCCCGTTTTTGAAGCAATGTTTTTTGGTGGAATGGCTGAGAAAGATGTACCAATACCCATTCTCGATGTCCAGCCGGAGGCTTTCAGGGCACTTCTCGAGTTCGTATTAAAGTTATTTATCAAACTACTGAGAACTAAATTTTAGTTTCAATTTTTGTAAGCATGATCAACCAATTAAAGAAAAGTTTACTGTCACTAAGTGAACTTAATTAAAATAAACCCAACCGTCACCCTTTAAAAAAGTCAGTGAGCCATCTTAGTGTGTATCACCATGTGAACAGTTGAGACTCACTCACATTTTTAATTACACTTGAGCCTAATTTCTTTATTTTTTAAAAAAGGTAATTTAAAAAGGCAACCTTCCCAGGTAACGCCCATTATACTATATGAAAAGCCAGTTTCTTTTTATGCATTGTTAAGGAAATGACAGATATGCTTGCCATTTGAAAATTTTGAGAGACATAATGTTAGACTCGCCATTGCTAATATACAACACTGCGAAAGCATTTTTTTAATATTTGCAGGTACATATACACTGATGGGATTAATTTGCAATCATTTGATCAAGCATGTGAGCTTTGTTATGCTGCGAAGAAGTATATGTTGCCATATTTGGTCGAAGAATGTACGAAATTCCTGTGGAGAGATCTACACCCCAAAAACGCCTGTCGTGCATATGAATTTGCTAAACTATTTGAAGAGCCTGTGCTTATGGAAAAGTGCTTACAGGTATGATGTCATGGGATGACATTTTTTCCTGCTATAAAATGTACACTAATTAATCAAAATTTGTTTCAATGTTTCAGATATATTATCATTTCATTTCAGATAATGTGTACAGAAACTCAGGCAGTTGTATCAGATCCTAGCTTTGAGGAGGCCGAACACTCAACATTGATTGTTTTACTTGAACAAGAAAATCTCAGCCTTCCCTCAGAACTTCAGTTATTTGAGGCAGTAACACGATGGGCTGGGCGAGAATGTCAGCGTCGAGCTCTAGTACCTTCAGGGGAAAATCTACGAACAGTACTTGGACCCGAACCTTTAAGACTCTTGCGTCTATTGAGCTTGACACCTACCCAACTGGCTAGTGGACCTGCTGTTTCTCCTCTTCTGACAAGAGATGAAGCATTTTCTATTCTCCTAGAAGCTTCTGCTCCAGGTGGAGCAGCCCTACCCGAAGGGTTATGTAGAAACCGTGTGTCACGTTGCCATGGTGACAGAAGAGGGAGCGGGGGCCATCGAACGGCTATCTATTATCCTTATCAACAAACAGTATTTGGGTCAGTTAGTCCTCCTCCTGAAACACCAGAGGTGAAAGGCTTGCCCGTTTTTTAATATACTTATATCAATTTATGTGATCTTAATATCAAGCATATTATCTATCAATACATTCTGTTTGGTGTTCAGTATTGTGATCACTTTGTATGAAAAAGTAATATTTTTTATACAAGTTGATTCATTGACCAGATATTCAGATACACCTACTGACTTTTAATAATCAAACCACTTTACTTTTCCACATAAACTAAAGTGGTTTGATTATTAAAAGTCAGTATGAAGATTTTCTACCAAGTTACGCCAGAAACTGTTTTATTTATCAGATACACCTACTTAAGTATTGGTAGAAATGCTTGTTAAATAACTCATTACAATTGTTATTTGTGAGCATGATTTTATTATTAAAAAGTGAATAGTCTCCCTTTGATTCACAGAACATTATGTCATCATTGGTAAGACGTGTGTCCCCTTCTACTTGCTGGAGGAACATCATACCTGATAGACCATATTTCCATGCTAACAGTAGTATGGACGCAGCAGTAACATTCACAGTAAATCGAAACATATGTGTCCTGGGTGTTTTAGTAAGTAGGAAATTATTTAATGGAGTATTTACATATACATATGTTAGATTTTCTTTATTTATTGATCATACAATACTATCAATACCATTTCTTTGTAATGTTGGCAGTAGGGTTATGTTCTCACCTGCCAACTCAGAGGTTGTGAGTTCAATTCCCATTTGGCTTTGATGCTGTACTTAAGGGATGGGTGGAAGAAGGGACTATATAGTCTTAATCTTGCCCCAGTAAATAAAAGACAAACTAAAATATGGAGGGTGTAAAGTTGTGACTTCTTTGGCAAAGTTTAGAAAAAAAGCAGTTTGTCAGTCCATCCAAAACCTACTTCAAATGGTAATAATAATAATTATCCTCCCCAAAACTTAACATCTTGCTTCAGGATCATATTTTGTTCCTTTACTGAAAATGTGACAAAAGGAAAAGCAATGCTTGCAAAAAATAATTAAATAATGAAGAGAATAAAGGAACAAAAAAGGGGGTATTTCACATTTTTGGAAAATTAAGCAAGGTTAAAGAAAAAGGAGAAATAACACAAAGTAGACATTAAGTTCCCATAAATCAAATATTTTCTCAGAAGGAGATGCTCAATTTTTTACAAATAATATAATAAGAATATTTAAATAATGTTGTATGGTGGAGAAGTATGCAGAGAACCTCCTTGAAATTGATTTCCCAGTTTCCATGTTCCTGTACATGCATGTGAGCATGTGCTCTCCTCCCTTAATCTGCAGCAGAAAATCATTCCCCAGGGTTACTTCTTCCATCTGCTCAAAACTGTCTCGTATGTTTCTCCTTTTGCTCATGTGATCTAATGCTTCAGAGTTGATGGCTCTACTCCTAAATTTTTGCAAGATTTATTACAATGTACGCATAGTGCTTAATAGTCTATTTTATTGTTTCTTGCTGCTTCTCTTCAGCAGTTGTCATATAATTTTGGGAAAATTTTACCTTTCCACTGCCTTAGCACCAAATATAGATGTATTTGTCCTCTTTGAGCAGATTTTCACTTCTGTCAGAGTCATGCTATTTACTGTCTCAACTGAATTCTCTCCCTTTCGATTTTCTTATGCTCTGTAAACTGCTGACTTTTCTCAATTCCTATGTAGTTTTATGTACTTTGTGAGAGGTTTCCTCTTCTCCATTCAACTTTAATCTCTTTTCTTCTAATGTTTTAAGGTTTTTACCTTCCATGTTTTTCAGTTTTCTTATCTGTCTAGGATTTAAATCAATTCCTCATAGAAACCCTATCAGATAATAAACAAGTCTGAACAAACATGTCTGGAAATATTAACTACATATTTTGATTTTCTTGTTCAGTTCTTGAACGAGCTCATATAATCATCTTATTTGAATTGATTTTGTTTTCCTAAGGGTAGCCATTTTTCTTGGAATTATCATTTGTGCATACATCCTTTTGTGTTTTCAATGCCTTCTTTGCTGTTTAACATTGTGCAATTACTTTAGTGCAGTTTTTGAACCTCATTCTCAATGCCTCAGCACTGGACTGCGAACATAAAGCCTTCAATCTTATTCTCCAATTGTACAATAGCTGTTCCAAAGAGAGTGATTATAAATTTTTAGTCTCGTAATATATGTGCAAAAATTTACTTTTGAGTTTTGTTGTTAGTTTAATAATAACAAATTTGTAGGAAAAGTTGGATCGATTTGACTATGATATTGCTGCTTTCCTATTCAGTTAATAGAGCATACCATAGGGGTGTATATACTGACAATTCTTGAAGGCTGTATCATTCAAAAGGCCATATTACTGAGCAAAAGGCTGGGTACTGCACCACAATAATGCATGGCCACTTATCATAAATGTTGTTGTTTTTTATCTTGTGAAAATCAATGTTAAATGGCGTCTCCTCCTCCCAACAGTCTAGATCTAGTTCCATGTATTTTTTTTCTTTTCCCTAATCTGAAGAAACACCTACATGGAATGCATTTGTAATCATCAAAAGCAGGCATAGATGAACTGAAAATGTTTCAACCTGCAAAAGCAATCATTGATGCAAACCTGGAGTCAAATCAATGAAACTTCTGCATATTATACATTGCATGTGAAGATAATGATGCAGCAACATTCTGTGCAGTAAAGTATGCAAAAAATGAATAATCACCCATTATTGAACAGTTCTTGCAGAAAAAATCATGGGTTCTTAAAAGTGGTAATTCATCATCTCCTCTGCTGATCTTAATCTTGAAAACTGATTCTGACAGTCTATTTACTACCTGCCATTACTTGATATTTCACATTTAACCTATTTGTATTGCTGTTTCCAATCGAGTTTCTCTTCAAATGATCACTGTCAACCAGTCGGTTTTTCTTTCATCACACACTTTCAATAATCTTTCATTGAAGTACTGCTGCCGAACCCCTAGTCTCTCTGCAGGGTAAAACTTTCTTTCTTCAGGAACAAGAAAATAACTGACCCTTTTTGATTTATAGATGTTACTCATTCTGAAATTAATTACTTCATTTGAAATTGACAAAAAGAATGTAATAGCTGAATATAGCAACATTAACAAGTACAAAATTTCATCCCATCTACCATGAAGTAAAAGTTTCATGCATAAATAATAAACTTCCAGCTTCTTACTCCAAGGGGCCGGTTTCAAATCCTGGAGTTGTAGATTTTTTTTCAGGGGTATGCCAATCCTTACTTGGGGGCTGTGTAAAGAACACTTCAAGTGAGTACACTGCCTGTTGGATGGAATGTTAAATTTGGACCTCTTTGCACCTATTGTTATGAGTAGGTTAATGCTGGTTTCTCTTTACCCTCCCTGCATTCCGTGAATTCTTACCCATACCAAATTACATACTTATTCCTAATGGTACGAATGATCTCTTGGTTGTCTCCCCCTAATAATAACAAACTTATGTGTCCTTTTAGGCACTCAAAATATTAAGAACATAATTCTTCACAGTATATTTTAAAAAAGTGCTCTTTTAATAGGTGATTTCCGTGCATGATTTAATGTGTCCATAATATAAAATATGTAATGAAGTCACTTAGTGCATCAAAATATATTTAGTTTCATATTACATACTTTATATTAGTGGGTCGAGGTAGTCCAGGGGATAGAGGGTTGGACTACTGACTGGAGGGCTCGGGTTCGATTCCCGGACAATCCACTCTGGGCACCTGCAGCTCCACCCAAGCTATGTGATTTTTCGGGTACCAGATCTTCCTGAGAACCCATAACCAGCACAGGGAAAGGAACTGGCCCCCCTACCCGGATGTGTGAATTTCACATGCCGTCGGGTTTAGTACTGGGTGAACTCGACCATCACTTTCCAAACCAACCTTCAGGTTGATTACTGTTTATGGTTTTTTAAATTTTAACCCTGAATAATAAATTAGCAGTTTAAAATGAACTTTTGTTTTATTTTGGGTGAATTCAATGGTTTTAATCCTGTTAAGTTCCAAGATTAATATTTGAGACTCAAAAGTGATATCAACATTAAGGAGAATTTCTCTGTTTTATTTTTCCCTTGAGTTTGTGCACATCCAAAGTAAATTTACCCTTTAAACAAATGGGAGTGATTAACTGACCAATTAAAAGTAATGGAAAAAAACATCAATTTTGGAAACGAATGGTAGAGGATGCATTCACATTCATGTAAATCAGTGTATTTCTACGAAACTGAATGATCTACTGGACCCCTCAATTTTGGATCTTGATACTGTGGTATGGTTTTTCTATAGTGCATTCGTGGAAAAGGAGTCTTTTACTGGAGAGGTCTCTGAAATGTAAACTTTGTATTCATTTAGAAAGAGTGGTTAGTGAAATGCCAATGTATGTGTGCGATTTATTCATCTTTTCTAATGAAATGGTCTTGGTGAAAAAACACAGCTCTTTTATTGGTGACAAAATTTGTTGTTTCTTTTAGGTACCAACACAAGTAAGTGAGCGACATCATAGGGGGGACAGTGGCCCATCCACTTCCAGTGAACACCATGTCTCAGAATCTAGTTACAGAGCATCAGAATTTTCAAACAACCCATTGCTACTCACTGATGGGCCAGCCATGATATTTCCTTCTTCAGTGAGACTAAACCCATCTGCTCCAAAGAATGATGGACCAGGAGGTGGGTTATCAACAGCCAATGGAGGAAATCACGAGAGCATGGGAAATGAAAATAGTGTTCGAGGTAGAATGGGTGGTGTTTTAGGTGAATACACCGAGCTTGTGTATGCCCACTTAACTGATGGCGATGGCTGTCGCCTCACATACACTCACCTTTCAGCTCGTGTGCAGCCTGATTCAATGATGGAAATATCATTCAACCGGCCGGTTCCAATAGCTCGTGCCAGAACTTATAAAATTGTTGTTGTTTTCAATCGAACTGGTTGGTATCCTATGGGAGAATGTGCTAAACATGTCCAGTGTGATGATGTGTTATTCAATTTTTGTGTTGGAGAAAGTGGGTGCTGTTTGCGAGATGGGCTGATAAGGTCCATCATTTTCACCTTCTAACTGTCATTGTTTTTGCTCATCAAAGTTGAATCTCAGTCAGCTTACTTGTGTGTGTTTGAGGTTGTTTTAGTGGTTTAATGATTCAAAATGAGTGTCATATATAAGCCAAATATATTCAATGAAAGTAAGTCCAATGCCTATGGAGAAAAATTATTCAATTTACTTCTCATTTTTATAAATGGGAAGTGTAAGAATATGTGTTGTTGGTTTGAAATGTCATTTAGCTATCCCAGACATAAAAGTTTTATGAATAATTATTTATTGTAAATTTGTTGTATTTATGAGCTCAAAATCATATTAATTGCATAATAAATAATCTTGAAAGAGCAAGGAAATATTTATTTCTGCTTGAAGAATAATAGATATAGATGATGCAAATAGAGGGAGAAAGAAAATATTATATGCATAGTAACTAACCTGTTGCAAGATTCTTCATTTATACTGAAGTCCACTGGATTACAGTTATTCTAGATTATCTGATTAAATTATTCTTCTCTGTCTATTTTTCCCAAGTATTATTCTTTTGCATTTAGCTTACTTTTTTTCCAAGATTTTTTTCCCATCCCTCTTTTACCATTGTCAGTGAGCATAATTCTTCGTTTTTTATTGTGCTCCCAAAGAAGTTTTATTTCCCTGTTCTCTACATTCTATCCTAGTGTTCTCCTGCACTCTCTCTGTGGAATGAAGGTGCAATCTCCTCTTCCCACTTATCTATACCTCAGGTGAATCCCATACTTCCATTCCCTACTCCTTGAGAGATATGTGCACCCTGTCCCTGCCTGGGAACATATTACAGTCCTATCCTTTGGGCCAGTGGTGTGAATGTTAGCCTCATGTCTGTATTTAATTTCTACTATCAGAATGTCAGGAGCATTCAGAGTAAACACTCAGTACTTGCTGCATACACAACTGAGCTCCCTTCTTTCCAAGTGATTGCCGTAATATGTACTAATATCTTCTTTAGTCCTCACATATAGCTCCCATATCCTCTTTTGGAATGGGAACTGACACTGAGCTAATGAAATCTTCTGACCTAATTCCTTTCTCATAAAATATCCAGAAAATTAGTCCAGAAAAACTCTTCCTTTCACATTTTCCCAAGCCCTTAGTAGTTATATGGGGTTGTTACCTATCCTCTTGGCCATTATTTGGTTTCAATGTCCTTTTTATCTCACAATCAAGTTACCTGGTCATAAGATATCCCTCTTTATGTCTAAAATTGCTGGCATCTTTAACAAAAGATCCTCTATGTTTTTCTTCTACTGATAATATTCAATCACTCGCCTGTTCGAAATTTATTACACTTCTTTCTACCTTTTTGTTCAATGCTACACAACTGCCAACCCACTCTGACTGTTTACCCTATACTGTCTATTACTCTATAAATATCACTCCAATAATCCTTACTATCCTTCCATCTCACCTTGCACAGTTCTCAAAAGTTTTTCATGTCTCCATCTTCTGTTTTCTATTTTCTGGTTTTCCTACCCTTAACATTGTTCTAACATTCCAAGTATATACTTATTCTAGCTTGATTAGTCATCATCTTGGCTGCTGCTGTTGATTCCCCTTTGCAAGGATTCCATATGATGGTGAATGGCTGTGGAAGTCTTGCCTTTCCTGCTGCCGGGCACAACATATGGCTCATGGGCTTGGCCTTATAGTTGTCAGAACTCATATTCATAATTGTCTCTATCATTAGTTCATGGGAAAAATAATTGAGATGATCTCCTTTACTTCCTCAGTAGTGTGTTTAACGAAACACTCACTCAAGGGGAAATCCTACTGGGGTCAGATACCTTTTTAGTTACCTCACTGAGGAACAGATGTCCTGCATGGACTACCTTTTGCCTGGCTCCTAACCTTAGATCTAACTGTTGTGAGCTCCTTATCAGGAGCAATTACCTCATTGTCCCACCTGTAAAGCTCTAGAGGTTATCAGAATTCACAAGCCCTTCTGCCACATTAAGGTTGTGGCAAGTGAGGAGGAGCCTGATATATAGAAAGTATTTATTCTTTCTGCTAAATATTTTATTGGTACATTCACATGAAAAAACAAAATTGGGATTCTGAAAATAATAAAAAACTATCAACATATTCATATGTTATGTATACACATGCATATATGTATACATATACACATGTGTGTTTGTACACATCCAAAATAAAAATAAGAAACTAAGCAGTAAATTAAAAACATAGTATTTATTCACACCTAAACTTTCAAATAGGGCAGATGTTAGGGGTCCCCAGGTAACTACATGCAAATAGCCACAGTTTTAAATATTATTGGATTTAACAGAATAATTTGAAATAAATAACAAAATTAAGAAACAAAATGTGACAGTTATGCTTTTATGTATCACCAACCTGAAATGTTCAAAGCCAGAGCTCTCAACAGTATAATGGTATTCTCCTGAGTCCACCTGTCCTTAAAATTTGCTACCTGAGGGCCTTTAGTCAATGCATTTGTATGCAAGTACATAGGTATTTGTTTGAAGGTGTACTAAATGCATACGATCCAATGCAGTACCTCATTGCACTTTGATTAATGTAGTATTTCTAATGAAATAAATGTATGTCTTAAGAAACACATGATGAGTATAATTCAGATATCACAATTTCAAGTCAGTATTAAAAAATACTGAACAATGAAATTATTCTTTAAAATGTATGTAATAAGAAATACATGATGAGAATAATTCAGATATAACAATTTCAAGTCAGTATTAAAAAATACTGAACAATGAAATTATTCTTTAAAACTTCAGATTTAAGGACAGAAATCAAGAAATGTGCCTCCTAGCTTAAAATGTGCATTGTTCTGAAATAAATAATTTTAAAAATTTCAATTAAGGCTTGTGTGTAAAGATAGCCTTTATATCTCTGAACTCTGACAAGAAACTGGCCAAGCCAATTGCATCCACATGGGGACATGAATTATTTATGATGGCATTTTTATTTAAATAATGAATCACATCTTACTTACAGTGAACACATAGGTATTCCTGTATATTTTACCTCTAATATTTGATACATATGTGCTAAACAGTAACAAATAGCAAATAGTGTGCACTCTGTCTTAATACCAGTATGTAATTGTCATAGCACCTGAAGAATCCATTGGTGTTTCCATGATACTTGATTGACGAGCAAGTCTCCCCCTTAAAGATCGACGTCTGTTTGGTGGTATGGAACCTAATGGTGTACGTTCCGTTGGTCCATCTGTCACTGACGGTATAGAATTTCCTTCTGCATTTGAGAATTCACTTCCTTGCTGTCCATGTGACACAGACCTTTCAGATTCACGTCTTGTGCTAGAGATGGCTTGACCAGCTGCAGAGAATTCTTCAAATTCTGTACCCTCGTTAGCATTTAAGTCTTCATATGAGCTAGCTGGGGAGGTAGGCCTTTGGATTAAAAATTGAATAATTTCAATTTATTGCAGGACTAATTTTCCAAATTTGCCAAAATAAGAGAAATTTGGACATTTCAAAATATAAAGCTTTGAGTTTAATTCTTCAAATGAGTTTTGTAAGATTCTTTATCAAGTTTTATTTCCATTGCATACATATATCCAGTTATATACAGCGGCGGGGACGAGAGCCAGCGAGGGGTTGCCGTAATTTTAAATAAAGGGGTAGGAAGAAGCGTAGTCAACATAGAGCAAGCAACTGATAGAATTTTACTCGTAGAGATTAAAGCAGAACCGACGAACTTGGTCATTGTTCAGGTATACATGCCACCGAGCAACCACAAGGAGGAAGAAGTAGATAGGATGTACGATGAGTTAGAGGATATCATCGCGAGTGTTCCTGCAGGGAAACATTTGATAGTGATGGGGGATTGGAATGCGACGGTAGGCGAAGGAAGAGATGGTGGAGAGGTGGGGGACTATGGGTTAGGCACGAGGAATGAACGCGGGGAGAAAGCAATTGAATTCTGCAGGAGACAGGGGTTAGTCATCACCAACACATGGTTTAGACACCACAAAAGGCGTAGGTATACATGGAAAATGCCAGGTGACTCAGAAAGGTATCAGTTAGATTATATTATGATTAGGCACAGGTTTAGGAACAGTGTGATAAATTCGCACAGTTTCCCAGGAGCGGATGCAGACTCTGACCACAATTTAGTTGTTATGAAATGTAACGTTCGTTTCAAGAAGATAAGGCAAGGGCGGCGGGTTAGGAAATGGAATTTAGAAGCATTAAATGAATTAACGAGGAAGGAGTACCAGCAGGCTGTAGAGAAAATGATGGATGACGGTAAAGAATTGAGTACTATCGAAGAAAAACGGGAATGTATCAAGAAAGGGATATTGGAAGCCGCTAAAGACACTATAGGAACCGTTAATGGGAAAAGGATAAGGAAACCATGGGTAACGGATGAGATGATTGCAAAAATGGATGAGAGAAGAAGATGGAAAAATGTAAACACAGATTAGGCAAAATGAAGTACAAAGAGCTAAACAATAAATTGAGAAGGGCCACAAATAAAGCAAAAGAAGAATGGTGGAAAACGCAATGCAAGGATATGTAAAGTTTACAGAAGAAGGGTGAAATTGGTGCTCTATACAGCAAGGTTAAGTGGGGTAGGGTAATAGTTGAACCAGGAAAAATCCAAGAGAGATGGAAGGAATATATAGAAACACTGTATGGTAAAGAACTTAGGCCGACAAGGTTAGACATAGAAAAGGAACATGAGGTAGAAGAAGATAGCTTAGGTCCAGGCATACTCGACGATGAAATAGAAAGGGCATTAAAGGAGATGAAAGCAAACAAGGCTGTGGGGGTGGACAATATTCCTGTAGAAATGTTGAAATGGTTAGGGAAAGGTGGGAAGAAGGCCATATATGGACTGATTCGTAGTATCTATGAGGAAGGAATCTGGCCGGAAGATTTTTTGAGATCGGTGTTAGTTCCTATTCCAAAAAAGGCAAAGGCTACGTCATGTGAGGATTACAGAACAATAAGTTTGATATCCCACGCAGCTAAAGTTATTCTCAGGATCATCAACAAAAGGATAGAGAGTAAGGCAAATGATTACTTAGGGGATGATCAGTTTGGGTTTAGGAAAGGAAGAGGTACGCGTGATGCCATTGCAGTAATGAGATCACTAATCGTGAGGAATATAGAATACAATCAGGACGTTTTTGCCTGTTTTGTAGATTTCGAAAAAGCGTTTGATAGAGTGAATTGGGAAAAATTAATGCATGTATTGCAGAAAATAGGAATGGATTGGAGGGACAGGAGACTGATCCGCAACCTGTACATGTTGCATACTGCTCAGGTGCGAGTGGGGAACGGAGAGTCCGGATGGGCAGTGTTAGGAAGAGGGGTAAGGCAGGGTTGCCCATTGTCACCGGTACTGTTCAACGTACATGTAGAGGAAATGATTAAAGAGGCATGGGAAGAACTGGAGGTAGGAATGAAAGTCGGAGAGGAATTCGTAAAATCGGTTAGGTTTGCTGATGACCAAGCATTAGTTGCTCAGTCAGCCAAGGGGCTGCAAGCATTGCTGAGGGAATTGGAGGTTCAGTGCGATAAATATGGGATGAGAATCAATATTAATAAAACAAAGGTCATGCGATTTTCCAGAAAGAAAAAGGCTAAGCTAAATATTAAAATAGGCGGGGAAAAAATAGAGCAGGTAGAACAGTTTACATATCTCGGAAGTGTTTTGGACCAATACGGTCAAAGTGGTAGGGATGTAAGGAGAAGAATTGCGCTAGGCAAGGAGGCTTTCTCAAGGAGGAGAGAGTTGGTGACGGGGACGTTGAGTAGAGATGTTAAGACAAGACTCGTAAAAACTCTGATATGGAGCGTAGCCAGTACGGTGCGGAAACGTAGTCACTGAAGCAGGAGGATAGACGTAGATTGGAGGCTTTTGAAATGTGGGTGTGGAGAAGAATGGAGAAGGTGAAATGGACCGAAAGGAAAGCAAATGAGGAAGTACTGGAGATGGTGGGTGAGGAGAGGGGTTTGTTGAGAGAAATCCTATGGAGGCAGGAAAAATGGATGAAAGGCATATTGAACGGTAGTGGAATGTTGAAGAAGGTAATAGAGGGGAGGATGTTGGGGAAGCAGGAAAGGGTAGGAACAGGATAGGGATGTTGGATGGGATGAAGGGAGGAAAGAAGTACGCAGAGATGAAGAGGGACCTGATGTAGATTAGGTTGCTCGATTGGGGTTTGTTTGGAGGTACAAAATATTTATTTGATAGTTGTGTCCATCCAAAAACCTACCTTAACCGGTAGATTACCTAATAATACATATATCCAGTGGCTTGAGACCACAAAAAGTCTTAAATATATTATGTTAATTTAAGAAGCTTTTAAGTACACTCTTGAAAACAGAAATTGTATTTAACTTTGAAAAGAAATTCTTTGTTATATGTTAACATGCAGTGAAGATGTGATCATGGTGTTTTTAAATGTTCATTATGGACATCAGAATTGAATGTACTAGTAAAAGCACAATATGAAACTATATTTATTCACATATCTTTAAAAGTTAGTAAAGCTCATTTTACAGTCACTAATGAGAAATAGCAATTTCAATCATCTTTAAAAATTGTTGGAAACTTTGGGCAAAAGTGCCAAGATTCTCAACTAAAACTACCTCACAGATAAAATTAATTTTGGTGTTAACTGCAATACAAGCATGGGATTTGAATGAGTACACTAATAAAACTTTCAATTATAGGGTTTTACAGGAAAACATTTTCAAATTCAACAATACTTTTTCAGCATAACATTTTTGAACAGGAAAATTGATTTTGGGATCTCTGCACGTTCTATAAACAAGCCCTTGATTTCACAACTGCAGCCAAAAGATGTTATCCAGTCAAACTATGAAATCTGTTCCAACATATTTAAAAGCACCACAGTGATTTCAGGACATTGAAGGCCCAATCCAACAGAATTGCACTACATCTTAATCTGGTTTTAGCGTACAATGAAATTTACCCTTGAAATATGTGCTCCAAAAGTGGAAAATTTTTCCAATCTATGAATTAGAATAGCTTACGGCAGCACGCATGGAATACTTTAAATCATTCAGAAAACTGGAGCTGCTCTTCACTATGATCCTGATACATATGTCCTTTCTGGCTAGATGAACAAATTCTATAAGGGTCACTTGCCTTATTAGAAAATTGAAAACATACAATGAAAATTAAATTAATATTTTCCTAAATTGATAAAGTAGTGTACATTTTAACAGAATTTATCCATTTTGGAATGCATTTTCCAGCTGGAAAAGTCATCAAACAAGCACTGAATACTTCAAACATATCCCAATATTTAGCATAAAAATGTACTTACAGACCCATATTACCCAATGATGATCTCTTCTGGGTGATATACACACACCTCCTATATACAAGTTTGTGACTTTTTCATGAAATACATAGTTAGCCCCTTAAATATCTATTGAATAAAGGAATCCAACACCATCAATCTATAATTTTCTTTCTGAAATGTTTAAGTTCAAGTACCTACTTACTGTAATTGAACACAGTATACAACATATTTGTCTACTTCAAGCAGTTTATCATAATAAAACACAGGAATTGGCTTGACTGCTAGCAGTTCTAAAAGAAAAAGAGCCAGTTATAAACATGTACCAATAGAGCAAGCATTTGGGATTATGCAAATTATATCAAGCATTTATATATGTACCATCATTTTGAATCATTAAATACATGCAGGAATATAGATTTACACAAGTTACTTTTTTTTTACCTGATGGGAATACACCTGATGCATTCCTTCCAGTTCCAGTCTTTTCCAAATTCCTCTCCTTCTTCAACTGTCTGAGGAAGCCTATGATGAAGTGTTTCCGGCAGGCGGAGGCCTGATAAACCTCCAACCACTGACACAACACCCAAAATCACCAATGGCAAAACCAGCATTTCTGATCCCTTTAATTAAATCACCATTGTTTTTTATGCCAAAAACAACAAAAGTATCACTTAAGATTATTCTAAAACAGAGATGGAGAAAAATATTGTACATGACTAAAAGCTGAAGTGAAAAATTTTTGATTGCTAAATTTAATATTATAAATGACATTTTTACAACCTTTACAATTTTACAATTATGTATATAACACAGACTAAAGACAAGAAAGTTAGTTTTAAGTTAGCAATTTTTTATCAAAATCCCTTTCTCTTTATTTAATTTTTTATCAATTTTATTCATTATTTAAATTAGCTTATATAACTCCCGTCTGTGTGAGTATTAGGAAATGCCTTTTGCTCCCAGAAGGGACAGTGTGTAAGGGTAAAAATCATGAGCAATAAACTTCTTTGAATATGAAGAGGCTGGGTTAAATCATCCAAAAAATTTGTTTTTGTTTAAAGTTGTGTCAAAATCAGTAACTTGTTTTTAACATAAATCTGTAATATACAAGAGCAAATAGATACTATACTGACCAGGTATACAATGAAAGGGATAATAACAAGGCCAAGGCCCGCGATATAGGCACTGGTACCAATCCCAATTCCTCTCAGTTGAGTTGGGTAGAGCTCCCCAGCAAAAGGGTAAATGATGAGGAATGATGCTGATATAGCAGATTTGGCCAGTAGAAATAATAAGAGTGTTGCTGTTACTGCATCTATGAGAAAGAAATAATATTTTAATAAAGGTATTTCATAAATTTTCTACCTAATTAGGGCAGAAGAGATAACAGCAGCAGGTAATAATCAACAGTGCTCTATTTGCCTACCCCCTGCTCATTTTGGAATACTTAATAGCATCTACATTATGCCAGGAATGAAAGTCACTACAAACAATGGTAGGCACCTACCTACTACAGATGCTGAGAGAAAGACAAGGAAAACAGTGTTGTGTGGGCTGCATCCAGGGTAGTAAGGACTGGGAATGCCTTTTCAATAAATGAAAGTGATTTTCTTCCATGAGTGCAAGTCTTTTAAATATCTTTCCCAATTTCCATGTACCATTAATAAGAAATTACAGAACCTAGGGGAATCAACATTCCCTAATTTGATAATAGAGCAATAAAATCGAGGCCAGTTTCATGCAACATTTGATGACGTAGCGCTGTTCCAATAACCAGTTTATGATGGAGCATAAAGATGTCACGTTATAGTGATATATACAAATGAACAATTCTCGCTCCGCAAAGGCTGAGAACGAACTATCACCGCTGTCCAGACTTTACTGAGACTCCCCTCCCTCAAACCCAGCCAGAGAACCGCTCCCCATCCATCTGTCTATCCGGGAAAAATTAAGTTCTGTTACTTTTCGGATAGACCTTGTACCATACATGACTTCTAATGAAATGAGTGATCCATGCGACTATAAAATCAATTGACTTTAACAACATAATTCAAGACACAACAGTAAAAAAAGAATAAAGGAAGAGTAAGTCAAGAGTTTGCACTTCAACAATCACATTTAACATCTAGAAAGGTTAGCCAATAAATTATATCAGAGGAATGCAGCAGGAATGTGAATCCACAAAGGAAAAAGGTCACTGGATTTTGCTGATTTAGGATGGGAAGAAGGGGATCTGGAGAGCACACTTGTTTCCTTGATGATGGATATGAAAGGAGGTGGAAAGATTATCTAAAGATAAAAACATGACCGATTTATTTCTCTGTGGTGGAAGTACAGAAAGCAACACTAAAACAAAATTGGACAAGCAAAAGATAAATATGATGAAAGTTTTTCTAAGTTGGATCAGTAGTGGGATTGATGGCTTTTAGAAACTGCCATGTCTTTAAGAATCTGTCACACCTAACAATGCATCAGCATTTGAAAATATTGGAAAAGCAACATTAGCTTAGTGGCATTAGACAAGAAGTATCCAAGATGCATAATATGTAGACTCACAGCATGAAATATAAGCCTAAACATTAACTTGAATTAAATACTTAAAGGTATACAAAACCTACTTCTCCGTAGATGCAAGAAATGGTTAGTGGTAGTAGTAAACATTGGAAGCAATTGAAGTGTGATCGAAAAGGAAAATTATGAAGATGAAATGAATTGATTAAACACCTAATGCAGGGGTTCTAAAAGGAACGTGAAAAGAAAAATTCAGTGGAAAATAGCAAAAGAAAGTAAGAATAGATGTACGTATAGACTAAATTTCAAGAAACAGTAACTTTTTTGAGGACTACAGAGATGGAGGCCCCCAAATAGATACATTTCAGAAGATAATAACAGTAAATAATTGAAGATGTGAAAGTAAAGGAATAATGATGACATGAAGAAGCTAGTTAATATGAAAAATGTATGGAGATTATCAAACCAATCTCTGGCATGATAACCATTAATGAATTTCAAGAAAGCATAGCATGTATATGTCAGTGGGCATTAAGAGTGCACATCAAGATTGCCACAGATATATAGACCATGACTTCTTTCTAACTCTTCTTTTTGATAACATTTTAGACTTAATTACTAGGTACTTTCTAGTGGATGGTATATTTTCTTAAGTTACCAAGATCTATAACACCAGGGGTATAATATTACCTACTTCACTTAAGCATAAACTATTTATTTCAAAAACTGGAGCAATCTGATCCAAGAATTCATGACTTAAATCTACTTCAGGATTACCTAAACAAAGTAAATGAGCGGAAAGGATGACCTAAAGCAATCCATAATCACAACAGTCACTGAGAAAGGGCAAATCAATCAGTTTCCAATGACACAACTTTAGAGGGAACAAAGACAAATTCTACTAATTGTGGCAAACAATTTCATTGGTGTTCAAATTCAGAGAAAAAATTATAATTCAAAAGTTAAATTATTTACCAATTAATTTTTTTCATTTCACAATTCAACAAGTAAAAATAACCTACAGCATAAAAAATACTTACTCTACAATTGTATAATCTACAAATTTTTGACTAAGAAGGTTTCAAATTTAACCATAAGCAGACATGCCAACTTTCAAAAATGAAAAATCGGGAGGACATGCCAATTTCAAAAATGAAAAATCGGGAGATTTTTAGAAGTGTATCACGAAGTAATCACTTTTAATTACCACAATATTTGCATGGCACCTTAATCCCTTTATGACACTTTGCCAATTTTTAATGAATGTCACACTTTATTAACATGTTAAGCTAAGTACACAATTTGAACAGTTCATCAAGAACGTAAGAAGGAAAAATCTGGAGTCTCCCGCTTAAATCGGGAGAGTTGGCATGTCTGCATAAGGGAAGAAATTGCAAACAACTGTAATCCTCAGTATAATACAGGATGGAAAAACTCTTAAAAACATTTTTTGGGGAATTATTAGGGAGTCTCACCTTCAGGAAGAAGAACTGTAACAATGCTGCTGACTCCACTCAAGACCATACAAACACAAAGAGGCCATCTCCTACCCCAGCGATCCATGACAAACCAACATGCTAAATAACTTGGAACTTCAACCAATGAGGATAACAAGAAACTTACATATTGATCACTACCAAGAGATGGGCCATAGTAACTCAATCCCACATACACCATCTCATTGGCAAACCTATGTGAATTAAAAAATATAAATAAAAAATTACTTGACATAATAATATTTGATACATATATTCATACACATAGACAATAATATTTCATTCGATATTTTTACTTGAACATAAAGGATTAAATAATGCCTCATAGGTTTAGTTAATAAATAGATTGAATGTATGCATAATTTCAATGGAAATTAAAATTCCTAAAAAGTACTTGTGGAATGACTTGGTGAAGAATGAACTACCTGGAGAGTATAATATAAGTAATTACATGCATAGATAGTGAATACTTTATGTACATATGGCTGTTTAAATTTTCTCCTTTGTTTTGACTATAAATGGATATGGGTAGCATATAATTTAGCAATTATCTATTTTATATAATGCATATTAAATTTCAAGAAAACTGCAGGAGATGCCGCAACAGTAACTTTTAACGAAGTCATCCGCTACGTGTAGCATTACAATGCAACAATTTCAGATTTCAATTTCAGAGCCTTGAAGGCGAATGATTTTTACACTCTGAAATTGTTGCATTGTAATGCATACTATTTAAGTGTGTATATCAATAATTTTATGAAGATACATATGCAATGTTTCTTTTCTATACATTGCAGGACTCAAATGCATCCAAATTCGATTAACACTAAAACTTTCTAAAGAGTCTTGTATCAAAACATGGATCTCTCATATGCTGAATAAATAAACACAATCCACCACATAGGCCATGAGTCCTTGGTAGATATTTTGGTCATCACAGGAACTCAGAATATTATATTTCCATTATTTGTAATTGATTATAGAGCTTGTGGAAGAAAGGATTAAAACTTGTGGACAGGTGACTACTTTGTAATCCAAACTTTATTTGAAATTCATCTTTGGTGAATAACAGAGGACAATGCACATACCCGAGTTCACTTAACCAATTAATGATTGCCCTAATGAGGAATGTGCATTATTCACAGAGAAAGTTGGCTTATTTCTACATACTGTGGACTTTATTCAGGGCCAATCAAGTTTTCACCTTATGTGGCTAACTTTGAAAAATGACAATACTCATTATCTTTTTGGAGATATTAAAGAAGAGATTAAAAGCAATAGAAAATATGTGACTAACCAGTTCAAGGTAATTAGAGCTGTCTTAAGCCTCATATTTGGTGTTCTGCATAGGGACATAACTCCAGGCCCTTTCTTGAGACGAGATTCTTCACTCTGAGATCTTTGAATTGTCATTTTTTGTTTGAGCCTTTGAGTAAACCCAGCAGGCAGTTGAGTCCCATTCACTTGAGCTAAAGTTTCAAGGATAGCCGATGCCTCCTCAAAACGCCCTTTTGCAAGTAACCATCGTGGAGACTCAGGAAGGAACCTTAATTTAAAACCAACCAAAAAGCTTTTGATTATAACTTAAATTACTTTCTCAGAACACAATTTTAATGCCATTCATTTTTGTAAGCAATCACTCTTATTATTATGAGATATGATTCCCCAATACCAGATTACTTGGCACATGGATATCTTGAGTCTGTCTTAAATTAATGATTTTTGATGGTTACATATTTTTTTCGAATGAATATCTTTTCAATTAATAATGATAAGTGCTGGTTCTTGAAAATGTTTAGTGTGGCTGTATCTACCGACAATCAAATAAAAATTCACCATTGTTTTAAAATACTACAATGAAATAACCACTTAGGAACCCATTTCCTTTCATATTAAGTACATACGTAGTCTACAATAAATACGCGAACTGGTGAAATATGGTGCCCATGGATGAGGACTATAGCCCCCTAGGGGTGCCAGTTGCCTCAGACTCAATGAGCCATCTGTGCTTGGCGGATCATCGAGCAGGGTGTATGGTACCAGTTATGTTAGTTTCTGTTGCCCTTGTTTTTACTGTTTGTCAAAAATGGAAATTGATGAAATCATGGAGCAACGAATCAACATCAAGTTCTTGGTGAAGTGCAGTAAAAGTTATCAAGAAATTACTGAGATGTTGGCAGCTATTTATGGTGATAATGCTCTGAAGAAAACATCCGTTTTCAAGTGGATGAAGCATTTTAAAGATGGCCGACAAGATGCCATGGATGATACAAGGCCGGAACGACCTTCAACCACTGGTGTTGATGACAACATTGATCATATGTGGTCCATTGCCCTTACTGATCATCGAAAAACTGTCTGAATGATAGCTGATGAACTGAATTTAGGAAAACAACAGTGCACACTATTTTTACCGAACATGATGGATGGATCATTCACCATGACAATATATCTGCACATTCAGCATTGATTGTTTGCTAGTTTCTGGCAAAAAATTCAATCACCATTCTTGATCATCCTAATTCGCCAGATCTCGCCCCCTGTGACTTTTTCCTATTGCCAAAATGCAAAAATGTGATCAGGAGACATCACTGAGAAGATGTGGACACAAGAAACGACGACAAAACTAAAAAGCCTAACTGCTGAGGACTTCCAAGGGTGCTTTAAACAGTGGAAAAGAAGATGGAATAAGTGCATAGCAACAAATGGAGAGTACTTTGAAGGGGACAAAATCAATGTGGACTAAATGTTGTTAAACAAAATTTTTATGGCCTTAATTCGTGTATTTATTGGACAGACCTTGTATGTATGTCATTAATACGAGGGTTGCTATCTATATTTGCAGCCTAGTAATGAAAAGACAGTAATTTATTGTTGAAAATGGCTTTATTGTTTTTTGAAGTATGCTGAATGATAATCAATACACTTTTGCATGTGCTCGAACCGATTTTCATAACACATTTTCCACTCCGATTGAGGTACCTCCATAACATGGTTTTTGAATACAATAACGCCTTCTTCAGGTGCCAGAAAACGATGGCCACGCAATTTTTTATTGATAAACGGGAACAAAAAGAAGTCATTTGGTGAATAGAATGGTTTCAGGTGCTACTTTGTGGTATTGATTCATATCGGAAAAGAAATACTTAGTTATTACACATATATCTTATTAAACACGACCACAGTTGCAAGTTACAAAGTCATCATCAGATGAACTACAGAAAACACAGCTTTATATAGTAGCAAGAGAAGAGGAGGGGGGAGGAGTTTGTGAAGTGGGAGGAGGGGAAAGAGAAGGGAAACAGTCTGTTGGCACCATTACATAGACCATATATTTTGTGTATGGGGAGGTTCACATAGACAACTCGATGGCTTCTTAATAAGTCTTAATTCCTTTGTTAAAAACATTAGATTGATTATTGAGAAAGAACACAATGAGTCCATTAATTTTTTAGACATCACTATTACAAAATTTAATCAGCAACTGGACTTCTCCATTTTCCATATCGTTCACTCCACGTCTAGACATCATTTCCCCCAAAAATTAGCGGCGTTCAACTCAATGAACCACCGTTTGACTAGCATTCCTTTATCTCCACAGAATACCTCAAAAGAACTTAAAATAATAAAAATGATAGCAGAATATAATGGTTTCTGCTCCCAATTAGTCGACAAATTGTATCGGAAAAAATTAGAGAAAATAGCAGTCACATCAATTTACAAGTCAATCCCCAAGAAATATATCTCAAAATGGAAAAGAATTCTTTTTCTAGGGAACATATCCCATAAAATCATCAGATATTTTGCAGAAGATAATATTAAACCAGCCTTCTACAATAAAGCCAACTTAGGGAACCTTTTATCCAACTGCAAAGACCGAATTCTCATCACGGAGAAGAGTGGAGTTTATATATTGTGTTGTGAGTGCTCTGCCTTCTACATTGGGCAAACCAGGAGGAAATTTAGCGATTATGTAAAAGAACATTTCAGCTGTTTTAAAAACCGTAATCTTTCTTCCAATTTTGCCCAACACTTTATAGAAAATAACCACTCCAGTGACTTTTTCCCTAATATTCTACATGTAGAAGAAAAAGGTTTAAGATTGAATGCCTTGGAATGGTTGGAAATTTCAAGGAACAGTCATCACAAGGGTCTGCTAGTTAATGACCTAACTTATTCCTCTCATTCCCCCCTCCTGTACCTTCCACTGCCCCTCTCCCCCCTGACGCCCTACCCAACCACCCTGAGGAATCTTGGATCTATGCATATGAGCCCAAAAAAAAACAGCAATCCTCTGTATGGGTCTTCCAAGATGAGCCAAATCCAACAAAAGTGATTTGTGCATGAAGCACATCAAAGCAAATGATCGCCTATTGCTTCGGAATAACTGGTCATGTGGCAACCGTACCATTAGAACCATGATTCTGGATGGTGCACAAACATTTGTTTGCCAGCATTTCACAGGGCCAAGGGATAGGGCGTCATTGACAAAGTGGAAGTAAGTTGATCGATGCACTCCTGTCTTGATAATCCACATCAAAAATCGTAAAAAATCATCACACGAAAGTGTTCATGAATTAAGATCAAATGAAAAATTGTTCTGAAGAAAGTTAGTGTTAAAAGGGTCTAACTTTTAGTTGGAAATCTCAAATGGCCCGTAAAGCACTCAGTGTTGTTAAGGCTCAAAATATAAATAGCAACCCTCGTATGGTACTCTTAAGACATTAGATAGAAAACATTAATACATATAAACTATTTTATTAGATTGCATTAATTTTATAATAAATTTATTGATTACTTACCACCAGTATCCAAAATATAGGAGAAAGGGTGTGGAAGTAACCAGTGCCAATTGAACCCAGTTACGCACCATGTAAGTTATCCCTGCAAGCACTATCATGCCCAGAGTATAGAACAGACAGGTCATCACAGTTACGAAGGATCTATAGTTGGGACCTACTAACTCCAGTGCTGCTCAGTATAAGCATGATGAAATAAAAGAGAATTGTGCATTACATTGAGAAAATAATATTGTATAACATACACCTTTACTATGAAAAGAATATATTAGAGCACTTTCTGTGCTAATAAAATCTAACAAATTTTGGTTCAATGGCCATAAGCTTAGGTGGAAAGCATATGAGATGCTAAAAGAGATTCAATAACTCTCAGATTTTAAATTTCTTTAATAGTAACAGTGATGAGTCTCTAAAAAATGGCACAAGATAAGCAGGTAACTTGGTAAGGGGAGTAGGTACCCAAAGAAAATGTTTCTCAGCGAAAGAGAACATAAATTTGGAATTACATCACACAAGTCGATGTTCAGTCTGCTATTACCCCAAACATTTGCATTTCTATTAACGTATGGAATGTTTGGAATATTTTACACCAAGCTTAAAGAGCATATATGTATGTAAAATGATCCTAAGACATCAAACATTTCTTTTGGATATGAACTCAAACAAGTACCTACTTTCCTTCAGTGACAGTTCTTTCTTACTATCAGCGTAATGAGAGTAACTTTGCAGCATATTGACCTTCACCTGCACAATGAAACCTTATACAATACTCGAATGCAAGCAGTTAATAGAAAATATCATACATTCATAATAAGAAAAGTTTTATACGCAGAACACTTGAGCATAATGGAGTGTCCACTGGCCCACTTTGACTGATGAAAACAGGAAACTTCACAAAAGTAATCAAGATTGACAACTCAAAGTAGTTGCATATATATGTATAAATTGGGAATTTTTGTAAATAACAAATACCAGAGAGGCATTAATTATATAAACTTTATATATGCTCAGTAGGTTCCATCAGTCAAAGCTGGAAAGGAGACATTCACTATGCATCAGTACCCCAAATCAGCAGGGCTGGAATTAGAACTGCAGTAGTCTTCCACCAAAGGTGTCTGGGATCATTGCCCTTTATGGGTATTATTTATTAGCATAAATGGCCTACTGTGTAAAATTGCATAAACTATATTTATCCCAACATTACTTGAAATCTATTGTTAATGTTTTTAGGTCAGAAGTGATCATCGACCCGTTGTGCCTAGCATATATGTTGCTTTGGACATTATGAGTCAAACTGTTTTGAATATTGAATAATATACAATGACCTTTTGCAGAAATGGGGCAAACTGCATTCATCTTTCCTATTGAAGTTGTTTGGGTTTTTACTATTTCTATTGTATCTCTTATTATTCTGGGGAAACCTAATTTTCTCTTGTCAAAGGTATGGTTTTGTCTAGAGCAATTTTTTGATCTGGACCATAATGAAGAGCATTTTTAAACATCTAAAAATTTCATGTGTTTGTTTTCTAGGGCTCTTTTATTCTGAATTCAATTGGCTGACCAGATTACCCTACATGGTAGTCTCCACAGCTACAAGGAATGCAATGCACTCCTCTCATTTAATATTTTGGAATGGAATATTTTACTTCTGGAAGATAGTTAATTTTTTCAAAATGTGGTGTATCATGGATGAATATTGTTGCTTTTCTTAGATTATAAGATTTAATATTCCTCACAAAAGAAGGAGGAATCCTAAGAAAGGTATTTTCTTTTGAACATTTCCTTTTTTTTTTGTTGGCCATGTAGTATCATTGTGATGAAAAAGGCTTCACGTGAATGTATTTTTACACCCACATATGCGTGATGGGTAAAAGAGAAAAATCATAAAATCTTCAATCCTTAATATACTTAGTGCCACATTTGGCAGCTTCATTTAGCCCAAGAGCATTCATTGGAGAGTGTATGTAGAGGAAAACAAAATAATTTTCATGAAAACTACATACATATGTAGCAAATATAGTATCTTGTCTATGAATTATAATTCTCAGTAATCGATTTTGCTGCACTTTCAAACATTCAGTTTAACTGAAAATTGTATTGTGATTGATGAAAGTTTGGAAAAGGATATTCTACATGATACTCATTATATATACCTTAATTTTTAATATTAACTGCACCTATTAAAATTTGACAATCAATGCCTCCAAGCCATACCATTTTTTCTTGGAAATGGGCAGAGAAACTTAGTAATGTGGGAATATGAGTGTTATAATTTAGATAACTCCAGCCCTGCCTTTAAGGTTGTTTGAACATTCTACCAAAGTAGAGTTGGTGATGGATAATCCATACCCCCCACTGTTGTCCAATCAGGGGGAAAGGCTTCCATCTCTGGTACAACACTGTTCTCCTGCCATAGACCAAGGCAACATCAAAGCAGAAAATACTGGCTGAATCAAATTTTCCAATTGATGAGTAAAAATCCAAGGACTATGTACACCTCTGACACAGAGAACATGTCAAAGAGTGCTTCAGGGCTAAAAATGTGGAGAAATAAGTCAGAAGTAATCTGAAACTGAATAGGTCCATAGAGAGCACTGCTCACAGATGATGAAGGGGGCTCACAGATGATGAAGGGAATCTGGTAAATGGCCGGGATGGTAAGTCCAACGATGAATCTGCATGCTGCCCAGGACCAGAAATTTGGAGCACCTGCAGTCAACATGCCACCCAGCAAAAGAGTGCCAAGGCAGGAAAAAAAGGAAATTCTCCTTCCTACCCTGAAACATAAAGACAGAAATGTAACTGAAAATCAGCAACCAAATAAATCCCTCTAAAATTTTTGAATAATAAAACCGGTTTACAATTTTCCTCATTTAAATAGGTATAATAGTAAAACTAGAGTAAAATAATTTACTAATAACTAACTAACAGCCTTGTATTTTGTGCTCAGATTCAAGTTTTATATAGCAGAACAATAAGCAGTTGAAATAACAACAATGCACTTACAACTAATCTAAAAGCAGACCGTTTTGTTTAAACCTGATATTCATCATTAAAAACTAAATTTTACAAGTACTTAGAAATAAATTAAACAAATCATAGCATTCCCACACTAGCAGATAAGTGTGATAATTACTATAAGAGAAAGGAACTTCAAAAAGAGTGCACCTCCTGGTATTGGCTGAACAATCAACCCCTTAAAGTTATCAGAGAGAGTAAGTTAGAAGATTAAATTTTATTATTGAGTAATTTATGCAAAAGGATATTCCAAGATGTTTTCCAGATATGTATTGAAAGAGTGGGAAGATTTAGATTGTGATGCAATTTGTCCAGGCTCTTATGAGCTGTTCCCAATTTGAATTTATAGTTGAGCACTCTAATATCTTTGTTTTGAATGCTATCCAATTTAAGAGTATGCCTTTTGTAATAAGGTAAATAAAGAAGTAATTTCAAAACCAACTAAGTCCCAAAAAAAGGAAACAAAAGTGAATGTGCAATATTTATAATTTTTACGTCCCTGCATTTCATCTTCTATGCATAAAAAATGGATTTATTTTAAATAAATTGTATTTTATAATTCAAAATATGATACACTAACAATTCAATGCTTAATGGTAGTGGTTGTGCAAAAGAAGAAAAGAAATTACCTATCATTCAGTAGACCAAATACATAAACTCCAATTGGTCCTCCTGTGTTCAAAGCAGCCAGTCCAATAGTCGGGTATATTGCATGATCACAAACCAAATCAAACTGAAAAAATATATGCATGCATACATTTTATTAAAAAAAATAAATATTGAAAAAATCATTCACAACAAGAGATGGAGTAAAAATAAATAATTATTGGTTTTATTCTGGGTGCATGCATTTTATAATTACTATTTTAATTTTTGAAATTTCACTAGCAAGATTTAATCAAATTACTACCACAAATTCAATCAATCAGTAGGAAGGCCATTTACTCAGCAATTATTAATCATGAGTAGGTACGTTGAAAAACAGAGCTACTAGGTATCTACATATTATTTTTAGGGCTTCATTCCAGAGTATACTTAATATCAAGGAACTATGATAATGCACTAAGAGAACAATATAATTTTAGAAACATTAATGCAGTAACCTACTAGATACAAAACATGATATAATTATAATGCATGATAATTCAGTATTTATGAGAAAAACATTTGAGTACTTACAAAATGATAAAATTGATAAAAATAATTACAGAATTAATACAGGAAATTCTGGTGCAAGCACTACCCATTAGAGAATACAAAATAAAAATAAAATATTTAATAATTTTCCAGATAGGTAAATTTTAGAATTATATCTCATCCACCACTATCATAATACATTAACAAATAACTTTCAAGAAAATTATTTGGGCAAGATTAATTATTATACCGACTGTATAAGTTCAGTAAAAATGACAAGCTCCATAATGTGATCAATTCAGCTCTATTGGTGATCAGGAATATCTTCATAAGTTTTCAGAGGGGAAGGGTTGCTTGCAAGCCAAAATGATTGATCCTTCAAACAAACATTTGGGAAAGGAACCTTTAAGGCTTTAGTAGGTGCAATGTCTTTTTGATGATGAGAAAGAAAATTGTGGAAATGCAATGTTTCCTAGCCCTCTGTCAAGTATTTTGGATATCCAAGGCTCAAGTCCAAGGTATGTTAAGGTAATTTTGATCAGAAAATTTATCTTGTTACTATTTGTAGACAAAATCCTTTGATTATATAAGAGCCATATCTCAGGCACTATATGTCAAGGTTGGATAAAAATCATTTCCTTAGGTTCTAAAGGCACCATCCCTTTGACACAACACCAAGTTTCCTGCATGTAAATATGGTTTCATTTGAATCAGCACGAAGTTAGCCATAACTAAAATTTGGGCACAATATTTGACAAACATAGACCATTTCCCAAAACGAAAGGCAGTTCTGATGGAGTTAGTATCAAATGAAGTTTTCATTCCTGCCAATTTCACTATGGTACAGTACTAATGCATAACATTACTAAATACATAAAATTCATTCTATTTCACCTTCTGATCTGGTGCACACACAAAATGGATACTATATATTGGATTTTTCCCTTGAGGGAGGGTAATTTGCTCCATCTGGATAAGGAACGGGTTAGGAAAATATTGTTACATTATCTGTTTGATTGTTGAATCCCAGCTAAATATTTCACAAAAATTTTTATGTGAATTGAAGGCAGTTTTTACACAGCTTAATCTTATAGTTTCCACTCATTTCAATTGAATAAAAAGGATAAACATGTGATGATATCAGAAGTATAGTAACATAGGTTGGAAAAGTAATGACATTCTATAAAAAGAAAAATTGCTAGATATGCTTGCTTGTGGACAACCCTATGCTTCCATAACATCTGGTTGATGAGAATGTACAGATCCACCATAACTATGATAAAAAAATAAAAGGTGCCGAAAACCCATCAAGTTTAAGTGTAAAAGTAACCAGTTACTACAGGAAAATAAAATTGAAAAAATAGAAAGCATTAAAAATTTGGATCAAAGCTCAAACATAATTGAGAGTTCAATTGATTCCACTGGATATCAGTGAAAAACCCATATAATCATGGATTTATGCATTAGTGATGCAGAAGGACTTTTGTCCTCAGCGACCCAAGAAATAAGCTATGATTTAAGAATAATGACACAAAAACACAAGGGATAAAACAATGGCGGATAACTCCAAGAATATTGCAGGAAGCTTGTTTAGCCTAGGATATACTCAAGCATACATTATAAATATCAAAATTTACATAGATTATCATTTTTATCCATTGACAGGATTATTGTCACTTACTTTGAACAGCAAATTGATGGAAATTAATATGAATAAGTTAAGAGTAGGCCATTAAAAGTAATGAAACCTGGACATGGAGTCCTGATTCATTATTTGTTTCTTTACGTAAGCATATTTAGTGAAATTTAAAAAGTTGCTCAGAATTCTTAATATTAAACTGAAAAAGTATTGAGCAGCTATTTTTTAAAGCCATGTCATAAGACTGTGGAGATTAAGCATGAGGCTAACAAAAAATGACATTCTGTTTTTGAATATCCTAAAAAATAAATTCTAACATTGCTTACATCAATCACAATTGATGAAAAAATGGACTCGGAGAAGTATTCCCAACCCCAATCGGGTCTACATGGAGCTTTGCGCCATTTAGGAGAAGGGCGCAACATCATTAGTGGCACACCAGCAATTTCTGCCTCATGAGTGAAGTTGACATTGTAGCGCCAGCAACTACTGAGCTCCATACTTTCAACAGCTGATTCAGGTAGCATTGTAGTGGTTTGAGTAGCAAGAGGAACTACCAGGGTCGAATAAAAGTTGGATGGAGTGGTGCCCACTGGTGACCATGCTGCAGAAGATTCCGATGTCTTCAAAGTTTGCTAGGTAATGTAAACATGAGAGAAAATTAAGACTCATGTCTCCATTATATATATTCAAAAGTCTACTGTTTACAGTAGCCTTTTGGATGGACACAGTCTGTACTCTTCTACATTCCTCAGCCTTCTATAACAGGACAAAACCTGAGGTTCCACACTACAAAACACTGTTCTTCATGTCTTCATAATAGCAAAATATTGCTGAGAATGAACCACAATAGAAGAAGTGATGGATACAATTAATTCAACTTAAACATTTATAAATGACCAAAAACTAAAGAATCTTATGAAATGAAAACAATTGGAAAGAAGAGAGCTATAAACCAACACTTGCAATCATGCATTCAGAGTGTACCCATCAATATTACTATAAAGGATTAGGTGTTATATGGTTGGCTGTGAAAATTCAAGCACTTGTCGATTTTCATCAAGTGGGAACTCAGACAAAAAATGAAAAAAATGTGCACAGAAGAAAAGAGAGTAATGTTGAGAAGAGTGTTTAAGTTTCTGTAGAAAATGGAAACCTTTTCAAGTTAGGTGCCTAAGGTACCAAAACTATGCAGTGGTGAATAGATCATTGGTTCTCACAATGCTTTCCTTTTCATTTACTCTGCAAATTTCCATTCTCAAGGAGGGCTGGCCTGCCAGAATGACAATAAGGAACAGCCCACTTTAACTACTCTTTATCCCCAGCTGATTGAATTTTCTTGATACATCTAACAAGTATCTATGGCTTTGAAACAGGGAGATTTCTATGGCAACACTTGATAGAAACATAACAGAATTTTACTGATACTTTAAGCTTAAATTGAAGAAATATTAGAAAAAATACATTTAAATGATGAACCAAAATTATCGTTACAAAACAAAATTGTTCTCTTGAAATAATGAGTTTATAACATTATCTAGTCATAAAAATTACAATAATTTCATTACAATGGGTCTTAACCTTATGCTTAATACTTAATAGATGGAGTTTTTAGAAATGGTCGAATACATTGCCCTCAAGTTGGTACATTAAAGAAATCAGTGCTTTCAAACTCAATTTTTTTTGACAATTCTTTTTCAGGTATCCCATACAATAAATAAGTGGGTAACTCTTAGATGTTCTGAAGAGAAACACAATCATCTTCATCAACATATTGTACTTCTTACCAATGCCTCTTTCAAATTTCTCATTAATTCATGACGCTCTTTAGAATTCAATTATCTTCCATGGTCTTGTGCAAGTTACCTCACATATCCATGTCTTAGGAGGAACATAATTTCAAATTACATAAAAAGTTAAGTTCCCTATGCTTCCTCATTAGAAATATTAGATATTCTGTTAATTTAGAGGTCCTTCTATCCATTTACTATGGTTTTTATTCTCGTGTTACTTTTAGTATCCTCTTCTAGAGTTCCTCTCCCCATGTAGGCATAATCTTCCAATGCAAAAGTGGATAAAACATATTTTGAGCAATGCTCCTTGCAAAGCACCATGTAAACCTCTCTTCAAAAGACTTGGTTTATTACCAGTGCCTTTTTAGACATTTGATGTTATATTTCATGCAAGGGTAATATTTCTCAGTACATCCCACCACGATTATCATAGTCACTATACAAGGATCTGCAATGACCTGCACCAGCCATTTGTCAGAATGCACAATACTGATCATGGCCCCAAAGTAATGGGCTTAAGGAAATTCAATAAACTTCCCCATGAAATCAAATACGAAACAAAAGTACCCATTTGCAAGAAAAAGCTGTTCAACCTATTAAAAAATAGTATGTTCTATTCTGTAAATGAATACCTGGAATCATCGCTACACATCAATTCTGGCTTAACAGAATAATATGTAAATATAGTAGTGCATTGGTATGTGTGTGTCTGTGTACATACATACACACACACATACATACATTAATATATATATAATATATATATTTATATATAAAAATAATATACATATAATTCAAACACGAAATCCTGCCATACGGCGAACAAATATTCATTCACATAGAAATAGAGATAAGGAAATGGGAAAGGAACACACATAAAGGACGAACACAAGAGAGGTGGGGAAGGCGGAATTGAGCAGATTACAAATGTAAAAATATTTTCCTCGTCCGGGACTTGAACACCAGATCTCTCCACTTGCCGGGCGGCTTTTCTAACCACTTGAGCTACCAAGAAAATGTACTTTACACTGAAATCTGCGATCTTATTAAGCGCCAAAGTTCTCCGATTCATTGGCCAGGAGATGGTGTTAGGGAGCCGTTACACCCAACAAAGGAGTAATAGACAAACACAAGAAGGAGAAAGGACAGTAGGTTAGCAAGCATACAACATCATAAAGGATAGGAAAGGTGCGTTTCATGGCACGCATAGCCAGAAGAAGAGACGAGCCACATTGTGTTCCTTTCCCATTACCTTATCTCTATGTCCATCTCTCCTCTCCTGTGTTCGTAGTTCATATGTGTTCCTATACTCTTATCCTTATATCTATTTCCATGTGAATGAATATGTGTTCGCCATATGGTGGGATTTTGTGTTTGAATATATATATTCAATTGCTTCTAAAATTGTGAAATTTACATCTGCCTATATTTCTGTATGTATGAATATGTAATAAATCTTCAGACAAATAAATGCATTGTTATTATTATCAACCTCAAGTCCTAGTGACAGACCTAGAACCCAAGACTGAATTTTTTAATCATGTCATCTAATTCTAGTGCCATCATGTTAGAGGTGAGCAATATGCTATTCACTAAAACAGTAAACATGCGATACTACAGCATAGGTAGGTACACCATGGATTAAAATGTGTACCATCCACATCTTTCCCATTGGATTTACCAATAAAAACATCTCTTACATGGTCTTACATGGGTTCAGGTTCCTCTGTTGTAGTAGTTTTGGGTTTTTTTGGGTTCATCGACAGCTACGGTCATTTTGCTTCCTCTGTTATCTCATCCATTATTAGAAACCACCAGGGAAGATTATTAATTCTTCTGTGGGGATGTGAAGGGTTGGAGATAGAAATTAAGTAGGTGGGGAAGTGATAAAATCAGTTTTGTGAATGATTAAGCCTTAGTTAGGAGGTCAGTCAATAGATTTCTTAAGGAATTGTTTCATCAATAATTACTTAACACATTATAGAAACAGTGTAACAGTTAAAGAATGAGATCATGAGTAAATGAAGGTAACGAAGTTCTCCAGAAATTGAAAAGCTAAATTATACAAGCTTGTATGCTAATTTGATAGGCAAAAACCAGAGCTAATTTACCCAATCTTCTAGATTAAAATGAGTAAAGTTGCAATGAAAGTGAAGAGATGAATTAGGCAAAGAAACTTTTTAAAAATTAGGAGCCGACGACATGGGCATTAAGAAAAGATGTGATGAAAAGAATAGTGAAAATTTTGACATGGAGTGTGGTTTTGTATGGCTCTGAAATAGGATGTTGGGGCAATGGGACAAGTGTACAAGTTACTTTTGAGAGGTGGGTGAGGACAAGAATGGAAAATGGACAGAAAGGAAAACAAACAAAGAAGTGCTAAGCATTGCTAGGAATGTTATTGGGAGGAATTAGGAGAAGGCAAGAAAAGTGGATATGGATTCTGAAGAGGCATGCTGATATGTTGAAGATGGTTATAAAGGAGAGAATACTCATTGGGAAAACAAGGCAGAGGAAGGAAAGAATTAAGCCCGTTAAATGGATGGAAGTTAGACAGAAAGCAAAAGTAATTAAAACTGGTTTTATTTCAACTTTACTATATTTTGGAGTATTTAGGCAGAATTATAGCAGAGCTTCATTCTTGGACCTATCAAAAACCTGCATGTACCAGTAGAATATTGTTAAAAAATGATCATCTCTGTTGTCTTCACTTTTGGTCCATTGATATTTCTTAAAACAAGCCGCAAGTAAGCTGCATAAAACTCAAGTTTTCTTATGTCCTCAGACTGGAATGTATCTACTTTAGGAACTAGGAATATCCTAATATTTAACAGAAAACATGATACTTATGAACCTATTTCGAACTTAATTTTCATCAACAGATGGTTGAAAAATAAAAATATTTAGCTTGTGATTGTGTCAGAATTCAAATTTGTGAGCTAATTTTGCTGAGTAAAAAATAAAAAGCTTGACAAGGAAACTTAAGTACTGTCAGATGTATCTGATTTTAGAACCTCCACAGCTTAACAGGAGTAGGGCACAAACTATTATTTATTTGGGTGAGGCATAATTGAAATAAATATAACTCTAGCCATCATCTCCACTACTTAGCACCTTAACCGCATAAATACTAAGATATTCTTTCTTTACCACATATGTTCATCTTTTTAGATCCCCCTTTCTCTCAGTACTGGAATTAAATACAAAGGCATGGTTAAAACGGATCGACACTCTTTATGAATATAATCCATAGATAGCTGTATTGCACAATGCATAGGGTTTGTATGTCTACCCTATCAGAACGTGAAGAGCATTTTCAATGCTTAAAATGGCATTGTCCAGTGAAGAAAATCTGCTTTTCATCACTCACATGGTTTGGTTTAAAACCTATGGAAATTCATCGTCAATTGATTGAGACATGCTTTGATGGTGTTATTGATTTGAACAATTTGCTCGTGGGTGCAACAGCAAAGAAGGTCGAATACTTGCAGCAGAGAACTTAAGATGCTTCGACCATGGTCCGGCAGGACCGAAAACATTGTCATGCTTAAGGACAGCAAAGACAAAAATCCTCACTGTTCCAAAGGCGCCACGGAAACAGCTCCATCCTATGGACATATTTGGAGGGCAAAGCTCCTTTCAGTATTGCAATAAAAATGGAAAAAGACTGCAAGTGTGTTTTTTCATCAAGAAAACGATTCTCCACATCGAAAGATCTTAACTTAGGAGTTTCATCGTAACAACAACTTTGAAGCGGTGATTCATGCTCCCTAATCCTGTGAACCTCAATCCTAGTGATTTTTGGCTTTTTTCAAATACGAAGGACACACTCATATTTTCCGTTCAGGCCGCTCTTGCAGCAGGAATTTTCCAGCGAGCAAAAAAGACCCTTCCTACAGGTAATCCTTCCTCTGCGGTAACAGAATTATGCCGTTGGCGTTATGAAGGATATGTACGTCTACGGGAGATTATGTTGGAAAATAATAAAAGTTTCAGCCTTATGGGGTTGTTTCGGTCGTAGCTCGTCATCGTTTAATGCCACTCTTCGAGAGAAAACCGTAGTCGGACGCCGGGCGCTTGCGCAAAAGCACCCGGTATTAGATCGACAGATGACGCCGGTTATTACCAATACCAATTCTGGCGTTACACAAAATTGCGATAGGAATGAAGTTAATGCCTAATGAATGACGTGTCATGTTGATGGAAGGTGGACAAAAAAACGTTTTATTTCAATGCTATTGGTTGAAATTTGTGCCAAACATTATTTATCTTTACTGCATGAATTTTAAAAGTTAAAAAAAATTCTCTCAATATTCATGGGCTGATTTCAATACCTCATATTTTATGATGAACAGTTTTGTATCATGAATTGTTTATGGTAGTCAGTTAAGCATGAAATTACGAAATAAGTTTTCGGTACTATTTTGCAAAGTATCATCATTGTTTGTTTATGTCCAATTATCTCTGTAAATACCAGTCACTCCACAAGCCATTAAAAAAAATTGATTTAAATGCGGAAGTACATGATAAAGTAAAATCAACTTAAGGCACAATCAAAATTGGTCATTATCACTGCGTTTTCAAAACCTGATCTCTGACTTACTGGCACGGAATCCTGTCCTGTAATACTTCGCCACCAGCTATCTTTATCCATTAATCTTAGGGAAACCAAAATTGCTTTTGTGCTACATCAATAAATTAGGAAGCATTAGAACTTGAACTCATTCATTCTGATAATGAATTATCTTACCAGTAAACACAGATAAATGTTCTCCATATTTTATCCATAGATACGGAAGACGAGCTAAAATGAATGCGTTATCTGCTGGTCATTATTCTTCATTCCCATTTTCTGTCCAGTTAGTAAACCTTCGTCCTCATTCATGGATCTTACATTAGTGAGAGGTGAATAGGTGAGCTTAGAGCAGTGTAAAGTAATATAGTAAAAGATATTTCAACAAGATAGATGCAAGCAAGCTAAAATACGTTCGTGAACAATTGTTAAAAAAAAACTAATAATTAAAATTTGTTTCTGACCCTCCTTCCAATATTTAATGCTGCTTCTAAACAATTACATATTTAAGTCTTTAAATAATTTTTTGGTTATCTAGTTAAGATAAAACTAAAAATTTAATATTGATATCTAAAGATAAGTTTCCACCACTCTTAAGTTGATCAAATAAATAATCATGTCTTAAGTGGTGTACTTTTAAGTTAGGTTGCATTCATAATAAAGTATACTTACATTAAATAAATGTAAACACAATATACAAGGATAAAATATAAAAAGAATATAGAAAGAGATGAATTAAAAGATAAAAATTAATTAAAATGTTCCGCATGAAAAATACTGCCATAGTGTATAGATCTATCGATAGGTATAATTATAAAGCGTCTAACTTCTTTAAACATTCCATTAAATGTAAAAGGCACATTATAACGTTCTCTTGCTGGATATTGGTTTGTTTGGGGAAAAAGAAAGAGAGGAATGATACGTCTATTGAGGCATTTACACCCTGTTTCAGTAATCGCATCACAATATTCCGAGCGCTCTCTGGCCCACACTCTCTCACTCACCTTGAGTCCACCCTCACCCCAAGAGCCTGACTCGCTGAAGCCAACCAAACCTACAGGCAACCTTTATTATTTCCACACTCAGCTTCTTTTTTATGCAGTTACCTCAGCTAGCTCCCCTTCCACGAGCGCTCACATTGGTAATTGGATTATTCAGTTTCAATACGGACGAGTCGGGTTGAAAGTGGGTTATGATATGGTAGGGAAAACCTCTGGTTCGCACATTGACAAAACGGAGATCGGTACATTCTTAGTCAAATTAGACAGCGTGTAAAAATGGTCAAATTTTGAATCACACTTTCTCTCTTATTTGTTCACAGTCGTAGCGTAAAATATAATACGACACCATGGCGCCGTGCAAACATTCCTTAGCCCTTTGACAATACTATATCCCAGCAAAATTGTCCACCGATTTTAGGATGTTGCGAGGGGTAGACTTTTCATAAAGCCCTAACAATACTGACGGGATATTTCATACTTACTATGTGATACGCACCAAAACGGTAAGCTTGGCAGCACTGATACAGCGATTTCGCGCCAGCATATGATATACTGTGGTTATAACTTTCACGTCGTTACTACGACACATCACAATTTCCTGATAAATGTACGAGGCCTGTCCCAAAAGTAGTATTACCCATTTTTCCCGGATGGACGGGCGACGGTTTCTCTGGCTGGGATCGAGGGAGTGGAGTCTCAGGAAAGGCTGGAGACCGATGATAGTTGGTTCTCAGCCTTTGCGGAGCGCGGATCGTTCGTTTGGGAAAGCTCTATAACGTGACTTCCGCCATGAACCGGTTATTGGAACAGCGCTACGCCATAAAATTTTGCATGAAACTGGGAAAAACCGGGAACGAGACTCATGACATGCTCAAGGCAGCTTATGGTGATAACGCCATGGGTAGATCGGGTGTTTTTGAGTGGCACAAGTTGTTTCGGGAGGTTAGAGAGGATGCTGAAGACGCCAAACGTTCAGGACGCCATTTAACCTCAAAAAGTAACGAAAATCTTGCAAGAGAGAAGGTTTTGTTGGACACGGATCGCTGATTAAGTGATCGTATGGTTTCTGATGAACTTGGTATCCCTAAAAGTGATATGCATCGACTTTTTAGCGAAAAAATGGGCATGAGAAAGGTGTGTGCGAAGTTGGTGCCGCAAGTGCCCTCAGACGAACAAAAGGAAACTCGCACGCGGATCTGCCAAGGCCTTCTTGACCATGTGAGTGATCCAAATGTTTTAAACAATGCCCTACCAGACTTCTTCCTCCGTTTCAAATCCGTGCTAAAAGGACGTCACCAAGGCTCGCTGAAGCATTACAACTGGCCGTGACGAGGGAGCTCAACATCATTCCGGGCGCTGCCTTCCAGAAGGCGTTAGAGGCGTGGAAAACCCGCTGGTAGAACGCACAAAGGTGCTACTTCTAATAATTTTCAGTGAATGTATCAACTCTCTAATCAACTCAATACTTTTTTATAATCAACTCAGTCCAACTACTTTTGGGGTAGACCTAGTATATGCACTCCGCCCGTTCCATTACATAAGCAATCGCCAATTGAATTTTCCACGACAGGTTTGACATCCGCACTTACTTAAAATATAGACAAACTGCAAAATACGTCAAAGTTCGGTGCATATAAAATAAAGACCTATCGCATAGTTGCACTTCATCCGCACAACACGCGGCGGGAGTGTGTATAACAAGCGTGCTTCTCCAACAAAGTTAATACTACAAGAGTTACATGGACCTTTAAAGAATATAAGCGAAAAACATCACACAAGCCAACAGATTAGTTCACCGCCATAGATTGCGTGGGCTTACGGAAACAAAACCATATTTAAACAAAAACTACTCAGCTGATAGGTAAAGAATCTTATCAAAATTAATATACGGAGCTGAAATAAAATGAATAGGGACAAAGGATATGTGAAGACCAATTTATATTTAGTAGGAGGCGGCCGAATCTGAACTTATTTGACAATGCATGTGTAGAATCAATCGATCGATGATTGAAGGCGAGGAACACCCGTAAAATAATCGTTAATGAAACCAATTGTAATGGCTGGGACAGATAAATTCACAGCGATCAGAATGTAGCAGGTCCTGAAAACAAAAAATATCCAAAGGAAGTATGAGAATTGTTAAAAACTATGTGAGGAAGCCTTCCACAAGAAGTTACGGAACGTTCTTGCGCAAATAAAGCAAGAAAACGAATGTTTTAGAAGCTTTGGTGGAGGAATCAAGTCTGTTTGGACTGGAGAAACGAAATTCCCGAAGAAGCAAGCTCAATTAAGTTCTGAAACGAGCAGCATATGGCAGAGGCAAATGGGCGCTGGGAGTGGAGATATTAAATCAAATTTCATTAGATTCGGAAGTAGGTGGATCGGAGGTGATGGGTAGTGGGTGTTCGACTGAAAACAAGATCAGAATATCTCAAGCTGAAAAGGAGCTCACGTTGACAGCACAATTATCTTGCTCCATGAAGATGCAGCTCCAGACTTGGATGCTGTACGTTAAAACGCATTAAATAAGGGCAATATGAACCATTGAAAAAACGATAAAAATAAGGTCCTGGGATGGAATAGAATTCTTGGAGACAAATGGGCGGTAAGAATAAGTATCCAGAATAATAGAAAAGAAAAATGCTATGCGAAACAGATGAGCCAAACGGCACACTTTGAGATACATTATGTAGATTCACTATAAACATGATTTTAAGGAAACGAGATAAGGTCTAACAAGAAAGACCAAGGACATTTACGTAAACCAAAGTAAGCCACAGTAATTTCGAGAAGGTCGGTTTAGACGGTGGGAGAGTGAAACATTAAGATATTCCACAAGCTGATGTTTTATTAACCACAAAAATTTTAAACCTTGCGTTAGAAATTATTCAAAGATCCACCTGGAGATAGATCCAAGCTGGTGATTTTATTTTACGTTTTTTAATCCAATGCTTGCAAACATTAACTGCTTTACATATTGAGAATTAACCAAATATATTGAGAGTAATCCACGAAAAATAATTGCCAATGCTTCAAAATTCCGTACTCTTTTGGCCATCAAATAAAATCAAAATAGATTTTAAATGTTTTTAATGAATGCAATGAAGTCTCGTCCTCAGCTCCTCCCCATGCCCAAGCGGATTGTAAAACTCGTATCCTCACGTTTATGCAATTCACATAGCGAAGAAGCTTATCACTGCTGCATCATTGACTAAAAAGGCGTTAGACGTCGACTACATGCATGCAATCTCACTTTTTTAGGCTGATATTGCGATTCAATCAGTGTACCAGGGAAAAAAATAAGTTGTAGAGAAGGATATCGTCAGTAAAACTCAGTTATTTTACCTCTATAGTTCAATCTGCCAATAGAGTGCGATCGCTATTGCACAATGTGCGGAAGGTTGGGTTATTCTTCAGAGAAAAACTTGAACAAATGATACATACATACGCGTCCCCACGTCCAAAAAAATCCTGCATGAGCAAATCAAAAATCAAAACGATGTTGATTGTGTTTTTCGACCGTCATGGAGTGGTTCACAAGGAGTTTGTCCCCCCATGGGAGACTGTGAGTGCGAACTTTTACGTGCAGGTGTTCATCCGCCTCCGAAAACGCGTGAAAAGAGTCCCACCGGCCATCGCAAACTGCTGGGTGCTTCATCATGACAACGCGCCGTGCCATGGCGCGCTCGTCGTCAGACAGCTCCTGGCCAAATACGGCGTTGCCACATTGCCGCACCCGCCCTATTCTCCCGATCTGGCACCACCGGACTTATTCTTCTTCCCCCTGATGAAAAGACAGCTCAAGGGACGACGTTTTGACTCGATAAAGGTCGTTCAAGAGGCTTCGACGAGGATCATCAACGGCATCCCCAAAGAAAATTTCCAGCGGGCGTACGGGGAATGGGAGCAACGTTATACTACGTGTGTAGCAGCTCAAGGAGCATACTTTGAAGATTATTAAGTCGATGTAAGTATATCGTCAAAAAAATAGTCCTACCACTTTTGGGTGCGACCCTGTATTTCTATGATGAGTTTAGTCTATCGGCTAGTCATCGTATTTCTCCCTCATTACATCATCTTATAGTTCTGTGGCACGTGGAAGTTTTTAACGAACAGGTTAGCTATTATCTGAATTTTTTAGATTCGTGGGTTTCTGCGATTGATCCAAAATGATTGATATTCGACCATAGCTACTTAGTCAACGTAAGGCTTAATCCATGATGTTTTCAATGTTTAACATTATGAATTATTGGACTGTGGACGAAAAATGACGCATAGAAATTGAAATCATATTTGTTTTTCTTTATAACGAAATAAGTTTGATGGGTCGTGGGATTTTTTATTTATTATGTCAATTTGCATAAGTATAAAACACTGCTATTCGAGAAAATCCTTCAAGTGACTATAGGAAATAAATAAAGGCTGAAAAAATCCAACGCGATGGATTTATTTTGGTTTTGGAATTTACAAACTGGGGGAAAGAAAGAGTAAAGATAAAATTTGGACGTTTCGGGGAGTGGACCTTCACTTCGTTAGCAAAAGAAAGACGTGATCTGTTCTTTTCGGCGGCATTAATGGAGGGGGAGAGGTGATGATTAGGAGGAGACAGACCTGTGTGATTGGAAAAGGAGAGGGAAAGTTAAAATGGAGGGATATTAACTGGAGAGGCGACGAAGAGAATAATAATGTCATGCAGGTTTCCGACAATGTTTCGGGAAGTAGTGAGACAATGTAATTTACTGGGAAATGTTGAAACTTGTCAGATGAAAAGCCTTTTACGGCCAAATTACTGGCACGTGTAATTATGTGTTTTTCAGCAGTGTTAGTGAAGGATTGGAGGGGGACATGTGAGGAATGGAAACGGAAAAGCAGTTATCAAATGAAATATTATGGTATAGGGCGTGCATTGGGATGAGAAACTGCGCGGAAAAGGCTCATTACGGTTATTGATGGGATGACGGGAGGGGTAGAAGTTTCACCCATATAAAATTAAGGAAACTTATTATGCACTAAAAAAATTCCACTTTCATGCTGGCTGTCCCCCAATTCAGTACCCATTCTGGATTCCTGTCCTCCTGCATATAAGTATATACACAAAAGCAGAGAATAAATGCTCATCAATGCAGATGATTTGATGGCTTACTTCTCGTTGCTGTGACGGTTGGTTGAGCTTGAGGGCTGAATTTTCCGGCGGGGCGGTCAGCAGGCGTCGGATATGAGGAGGAAGGGGCGGTTGCGCCGATAAAAGCTCTGGAACCTTGCACCAAATCTGTTCCGGGACGTCCGCCATGAAGAGCTGATTGAAAGCGCAAAATCCGCACGGAACGCAGGCAGGAAGACAAACCAACCAAAGCAACAGCTTCTGATAGCGACCGAACTCCCCCACGGTCGGAAGAACGTCGTCAAGATCCATTGGACCATCATCATCGCGTTCCTTTCTCCCTTTCTGTGTGGCGAGAGAGAGAAGAGAGAGTTCTCGATCCATTGAAAAGAATAGCGACAGCAAATAAGGTGGACTGAAAAACTTAAAAAATTTAAAAAACCAGTTGGGTGACTTACTCACTAAATTACAAGGAAATCATTAGAAATTTATTTGAGATAATCCAGAATAAGGCAAAGATAAAACTTTTGAAAATTTTAGACAGATTTTGAATTTGTCAATTGGCCAATCTCCAACCTTGTTTAATCGTTTTATAAAATATGAATAGTAAAAAAGTTGAATATAAATAGATACTCTTAGTCCACCCTCAGGAAAAGAATTACCGAAATTGGAGATCGATTTAAGTGGAACTAATTTTTCTTCGATGTTTTCACCATCTAATAGCCAGGACCTGATCAATATTCTGTAGGGCATAATTCGAAGAAAATTTAGTGTGGGTTATTATTATCGAGTTACCAAGCAGCAAGTTGAAAATTATTAGAAACAGCATAACTTTCTAATGAAGTTGAATAAGCATGCTTTGTAATTGATAGGCACATACTATATTGTGTTTGTCTTAAACGTAAATGCATGTACTACGTCATTACTTAAAAGGATATGATAACTTATAGAAATAAATTTCTTTGAGAAATCTGATACATTACAAATTTAAAGATTTTCCTGAGTACTGACTTTTAATAATCAAACCACTTTACTTTTCCACATAAACTTAAAAGTGTATGTGGAAAAGTAAAGTGGTTTGATTATTAAAAGTCAGTATGAAGATTTTCCACCAAGTTACGCCAGAAACTGTATTTTTTATTTTCCTGAGATTAAATTTTAAACGTGTATGAGTTCGTTGTGAAAGTTGTGCCTTAAAACACACAGCAGTTCATTACAACTAACTCGGAATACTCTAATCCAGATTGAAAAGGGAAACAGATGCACATTACACCTACAGTCCACTCAACACATTTTGATTAAAATGCGATATCGCACTTAGGCATTAACGACGATTCGGGGATTTGGTCAGCGAATCACCGCAAACTGACCGGTTGAGAGTGGTCTTCTTCCGCGAGGCCAGCTTCCGTCCTTTCCGTCCCCATGGCGCCCGCCTACTGCGGCCTCACCCCCTGGAGGGGCCACAGAAGCCAGAGGGCTCTCCCCCGAGGCGCACTCAAGGAACACCAAGACGACCCCTCCTCTGCGCCAACCGTGCCGAATTTCTGAAAGCTTTGGAACTTCTATCTGCGAAACAAAACATTGAATAAGGGATCCCACATAATACACCGAGCACGTTCTTGGCCCACGAATGGAAAGTGATAAAGGAAGTTTCTTATGGATATCCAAAGAAGGCGTGGAGTGTGACGGAGGCCAGTTTAGGAACAATACACCCACACTCGAATCACCCATCTACATAGGCCTGGTTAGGTAGGTGACAAAATCGCCGAATTTAGATTTAAGATTTAAATCTTGCCATTGTATGGATCTCGTCACCTGATAAGGTAACAGTAGTACTAATTAGGGGAGTCGACCGATAGAGAAGAACATTTGCGTATAAGTGGATAATTTGGGATAGGCGGGTGATTTGGAAGAGGTAGCATTTTTCATGGAATGAGGGAAGAGTAGAAGGAAACCAAGCGGCGGATTCGGCCTACTATGAACAAAAGACGCCGAGGAGTCCACGTTTTAACGCCCCAACCGACGGACGGCATACCCTACTTAAAGTGGTATCCAGATATCACTCCAAGTAGAGATAAAGGTATCACTGAATTAACTCCCCACTGCCGGATGGGAGAGGTAAGAAACCAGCGCACTAGCCACCGCACCAGTGCCATTCCGGTTTAGGTGCTTTCTCATTACCAAAGTGACACATCAAATGAACCTGGCCATTCGGCATTAAAATAATACCAATGGTGATAAGTTTTATTGCCGTTGTCTTAAACTACGTAAGGAACTACGTAACTTATCCATTCAGCGATCTCACCTCCTCGAATAATGATGGGAAATATCCACATTTTAGGGAGATTTTTTTTAGAAAGTTGAGCAGCTCTCACTTAGAGCAACATCGAGATTCCGGTATAAAGATTGTTATGGTATTCCGAATCTAAGGGCAGAGGATTTAGAGTTCAACGAAGGTAACTAGAAGAGTAGGCTAAACTGAGTTTTCTAAATAAATAAATAAATGTATATATATATATATATATATATATATATATATATATATATATATATATATAAGTCACTTTCTTGCAAAAACCCACGAACGTGCACAATAATGTAAATTGACTAACTAGTCGACACAAGCACAGAAACTAAAACAGGGACTCACTGGTTCTCGAATTTTCGGTGGTGCAACCACCTTTCTCAAGAGGAATTAGGAACAGAACTCAATGTTCTGATATATATATATATATATATATATATATATATATATATATATGTACATTATGTGAATTTATATATATCCACATAGAAATAGAGATAAGGAAAGGCCTTAATTATATATATATATATATAATATATATTTATATATAAAAATAATATATATATAATTCAAACACGAAATCCTGCCATACGGCGAACAAATATTCATTCACATAGAAATAGAGATAAGGAAATGGGAAAGGAACACACATAAAGGACGAACACAAGAGAGGTGGGGAAGGCGGAATTGAGCAGATTACAAATGTAAAAATATTTTCCTCGTCCGGGACACTAACACCGGATCTCTCCACTTGCCGGGCGGCTTCTCTAACCACTTGAGCTACCGAAAAAATGTACATTACACTGAAATCTGCGATCTTATAAAGCGCCAAAGTGCTCCGATTCATTTGCCAGGAGATGGCGTTAGGGAGCTGTTACACCCAACAAAGGAGAAATAGACAAACACAAGAAGGAGAAAGGACAGTAGGTTAGCAAACATACAACATCATAAAGGATAGGAAAGGTGCGTTTCATGGCACGCATAGCCAGAAGAAGAGACGAGCCACATTGGCCAAATACACATTCAAACACGAAATCCCGCCATACAGCGAACAAATATTGATTCACATAGAAAGAGAGATAAGGAAAGGGGAACGGAACACACTTAAAGTGTGACTTAAACTAACCTAGTAATATATATTCTTATTAGGTAATCTACCGTTTAAGGTAGGTTTTTGGATGGACACAACTATCAAATAAACATTTTGTGACTCCCCACCTAGCAAACTAATCTATATCAGGTCCCTCTTCATCTCTGTATACTTCTTTCCTCCCTTCATCCCGTCCAACATCCCTATCCTGTTCCTGCCCTTACCTCGCTTGCCCAACATTCTCCCCTCTATTACCCTCTTCAACATTCCACTACTGCTCAATACGCCTTTCATCCATTTTTCCTGCCTCCATAGGATTTCTCTCAACAAACCCCTCTCCTCACCCACCATCTCCAGTACTTCCTCATTTGTTTTCCTTTCGGTCCATTTCACCTTCTCCATTCTTCTCCACACCCACATTTCAAAAGCCTTCAATCTACGTCTATCCTCCTGCTTCAGTGACCACGTTTCCGCGCCGTACATAGCTACGCTCCATATCAGAGGTTTTACGAGTCTTGTCTTAACATCCCAAATCAACGTCCCCGTCATCAACTCCCTCCTCAAATTCTTGCTACAACTCCCTCCTCCTTGAGAAAGCCTCCTTGCCTTGCGCAATTCTTCTCCTTACGTCCCTACCACTTTGACCGTATTGGTCCAAAACACTTCTTTTATATATTTGACACTCTCCGGCGGAGCACAAACACACGGATACAAAATATTCAACACACAGAAACATAAAGGAAGGACACTCACAGTATATATTGACGTTTCGACGGTCGGGCCATCCTTATAAATACTACGAATTAGTTCATATAGAGTCTTCTTCCCGCATTTTCCTAAACCTTAAAGTAATTCCGCAGAAATGCTGTCTAGCCCCACGGCTTTATTTGATTTAATCTCCCTGAATGCCCTTTCTATCTAATCTTCGAGTATTCCTGGACCTAAGCTATCTTAAATATAAACTTATTATAAACTTTGATTATAACATTCATACAGAGAAAGGACTCTCACATATTTAGTTTTTAAGTTCCGACGGCAAAGCCGTTTTCTTCGTAATCTGATTCTTCAGAGGGCTCTCTATGAAGTGCCGAAACGTGATTCTGATTACATTTAACTTTTTTACTAGCAATAGATGCATGTTTAAAAACTCTCTCTCAAAGTTAAACGACATCATATGTTGGTTATGAAATGTACACTACTTACAGTTCGAAGCATATCATCAATAGGGTAGTTAAGGGGTGAATTGGAAAATGGTGACCTGATGTATAGTACATCAAGTCATCAGCTATCCACGAACTTCTCCCTCATTGTATCTTTAGGAAAAGCTACAGAAGTAAAATTGGTGAATGATACTATCTTTATGCAGAGGTGGTTGGTTCTCAGGTTAGACTGCACGAGAGACATTTTTGGCTCTGCAGCATTGAGGAAAGGCGAGGGAGGATCTCTCACGCAGTCTAACCCGAGAACCACCTCTGCATCTCTCAACAGCTGCGAAAGCCTCCGATCTACGATACTATCTTTATGCTTTAACTCTAGGGGGTTTACTAGAACATATACTTGATAAACTGCTGTATATGCACTTTTACCATCTCGCTCTGGGTAACTAAAGTAAACTATTGTTATCTGGCACTTTGTCTCCTGAACAACAAACATTTATGCTGCAGAAAATATGAGACCTTATAGAATATTTTTATGGCCAATTTAGAAATGGATTCCTTTATCAATCAATTAAAAGGAAACAAAAAGGACTCATCACACACACACACATTGGTAAAAGCATGGTACAAAGCTGTCCAATTGGGTCATATATAGTATATCTCTTTGAATGCAAGTTCAGGACTTTTTGACACCGGAAGATTCTATCTGATATACGATTGCAACTTTGCACGAATACCTGTATTATGAGGAGATAAAGGCGTATTTTCACACCACTTCGATGTCACATTCGAAACGTTTTTGTTTCGTCCCGGGGTAGTGTATTCCTGTTTTCAACAAAGGATGTAAATTTAGATAAATAACGTTCAGCTCAAACCAAAAGCACTAGAGAACTGAAATGTTCATCAATCCTAGTTTATGAAGAGAAACCGCCAGAAAATCGATACCCCTTACTAATATTACTGCGGGAATTTTGTTGAATAAATGAATATTTTGGGGGTCGTTGAAAGATCTAAAGAATAAGCAGGAATTGTTAGAAATTCATTCGAGAGATCAAAGCTAAATAATAAAGGAATAGGAAAGGTAATTTGAATTTGGGAGTTTTTCACACAAAAACTGTATAATACTACCGATTTCTACGCATAGGCGACATCATCATCTGTTATTTTAAAGCCAAGTTCGCTAGTTTTAAGGCAACATCACCATCTACGGTTAGATTTTCTGATTCTTTGTGGCCAATTTGAATGTTGGAAACATATTTTAACCCTTTTTCCAACAGATTTGTTATATCCGTGTTCATATTGGCTTCTGTTAAATTGACTACTCTATGATGAAAATGTAGATTTTTCGTTATTATTCATTAAATTAATATAAATGACATTCTTTGGCTGTCTTCTTACGGTAGAAAATATGTAGGACGTTTTTTTGGGAGAGTAAATAAAAAGAAATGTTTCATAAAAGATTGAAGAGATTAAAAAACTGAAAAGGGATCGAAGAATGTACTTCGACGGCTTTGGCCATTTCTCATAGCAAATAGTTCACCGACGTCAAAAAACACGACGCCCATGACTCGGCCGGAATTCGAACCCATAAAATTGAACTGTCACACAGAAAAAAAATTTTTTCTTGTGAAACGGCCACAATGGGTAAGTTCTAAGGCTACAAAGTCTACAGAATATACACATTTTAATACTTGATGAGAAAGTGGTGCGACGGAAGTAAGTTTGAGATAGTGAAAGAGATGATATTAAAGTTGTATACGTTAATGAAAACAAAAAAGATGAGACTAAAACGAGTTTAAGAGGATAGGAGCAAAGCAGAAGGAAAGCACATGGATCTTAGAATTGCATGCTAAGGGTCAAATGAGAGCTTTCAGTTTCCAACGCGATTATAAAACTGAATAAGAAATGAGCATATGAATTCTATGGTCTCAGGCTCAACTTTGTGGAGGTTCATTTAAAACGGAAATGAGCATATGTTTTGAAAATATTTAGGACCAGAAAATCAGAATAATGAAATTGTTAAAATCAGTATTTTACATTGATTCCCCACAAAATAGAACCCTCCCCTCCTTCCATACGACATCAGGTGAACTTGCATATAGCGTAAATTCAATGTTTTCAGATTGTGCACGAATGGGAGAGAAAACACGTACTTAGTTGATAGAATAATAAGTGACAAACTATTGAATATAAAAAGTGAATTAATTTGAATGAAAATAATTTTCAGATGAATGACAAACAATTAACCTCTTGGTTGAGATGATAATCGTCATTTAAAATGCCCATTTAAATGCAAAATGGTAGTCTTTGGTATTCTGGCAAAAAATTGTAACATCATTTACATTTCCTTGTGGCATGCAGAAGTCATGGATTTCCTTACAATACACCTTTAGTATTCAACATTCATGGTACTTACATGTACAACGCCGGTAGATTTCAAAGAATATAAGCAACTGAAGCAAATTGGCACGTATAAAATAAAGTATGGAACCTTGCCCTGTGGAACAGTCCAGGGGACATAAATTCAATCGTACGTATAATCATATGCCCACAAACGTCTTTCCCTCAAACCACTCCACTAAAGGGTCTTTCCATAACCTACCAGGTAGCGTAAAATGACTGCCATATTATCTAAAAATTTACTAATGTTTATAATTGTTAATAATATCTGTCTGCACTCTGCGAAAGGATGTCTCAATAACCAGTGTAATCCAGCATCATTAACCGAAAACGACAATATATCTACAATCTATCTAGACAATATCTATGGAGGGAATGACCTTTCGAAACAACAAAATCTTTCAAAATTCATTTTGTCTGCAAAATTTCGAAGGATATGGGAGAAAATGTTGACAAAATCATCTTCAACTTTGTCATCGCATTAAAACTCAAGTCTTAAGTCTTAAAAGAAATTACTTTTTATTTTAATAGTTAGCAAAATGTCCTAAAAAGGACTGCAAAGAGTTTTACATGCCCATGAAATAGGGAAGTGATTTCGTCAAACTCTGGAATCCTACATAAAACAGATAAACGGTATAAACAGAAAAAGGGAACATGTACAATCCCTGAAAGTTTCAGCTCTTGGTTTGGTTGTTTCACAGAATATTTTGAATCTGCCTTCAATGGAAATAAAATGACAGTATTTGGATTTTAGATAATTTTAGTATCCAACTAGGGACATTTGGGAATCAGGTTAAATTTTTTTTCTGGGAATTTTTTAGAGATGCCTATTATCCTGGAATTTTCAGTATTATCACCGTTACTCATCCTTTGAGAAAAAAATAAGTTAACTATGTCGACAGTAAAGTCATCTGATTCGTTGATCATTCTCATTCATTATAATGCGCCAATCGCGCACAATATAAAAAATTAAACTCATATAAAAATTTTAGTAGGTTCTGGAGCAGCCAAATTCAAGTATTCACTTCTCAAAAAAATTTGACATAGGTCGAAATTTGACCTTTACTTATGGCGGAAAAATATTAGTACGATTTTTTGCATTTTCCATCGATAGAATTCTTTCTGTCACTAATGCAAAGATGACATTGAAGTGGCTTTTTCGACATGACTTCCTGTTTTTCCTTCATTGCGTATATTTATCATTTGATTCAATAATTTGAAGGATAAGTGAAACTGTATCAGTTGCATGAACTTCGCTCGTATCCTAGAATCATTTTGCTATTATTGCTTTTAGGTAAAACTCACATTTATTAGTAAGGAAGTTTGACAAGCGATAGTGCGCTTGCTCTTCATATAACATACCGATTTTTTGAAAGAGTAACGTGTGAATGTCGAATCGTCTAATCGCATATCCTTGGATTACTTTTCTTGGGAGCTGTGTGATCTTCAGTATACAATAGATTGGCTGAAACTGGTTTCTTTATTTGTATCGAAGAGCTCCAAAAATATACACCAAATGGGTTGCTAAGATCGTTTATAAGTTTCTCTAAATTCTCCTGTAATGTTGGAATAAAATGGATGAAACCGAAATTTTTATTTATGCATTAGTGTGAACTGCTGACAAAATCTGATATTACACAGAATTAAGACTGAATAAAAACTACTATTTGGAAGATTTCAATGATTAAATTGCGTCGTTTCAGGTGTTATACCTGCATAGTGGAATTAGATTATATGACCAAATGATAATTTTTCCAATAGATATTGACTTATCAAATGACCTGAAGATTATATTGTACATCGAAACCGGTCACGCGATAAATTAATATCAAAAAGTGCGTTCACTTGGTCATTCTTACGAAAAGTGAAGAGTCAAGCGTGATGTTGTGGAATCGAGACATAATAAGAACTTTGTTGCAATCTTCCAGACTTAAAACTTTATTTCGACCATGGTTTCGATACACTGTATCATCATCAGGACCTGATGATAATACAGTGTATCGAAACCATGGTCGAAATAAAGTTTTAAGTGTGGAAAATTGCAACCAAGTTCTTATTTTGGTCATTCTTATTGTTTCACTGACTTTTTACATTCAAATATGCTAAGCTACTTCGCACAAACTCCCAACATGTTGTTGAAGCTGGAAAGTTGGATGTCATGAGATATTAAAGGGACTGAACTTTTCTTTTTCATTCCTTTCAGTACGAAACAAAAGTATGTGCAGCGGTTCATTATAAATGGGTATGGAGTCCAAAAAATAAGCAGATAAGTAAAACGACATCTAATACAGTTACAGCTTAAGTACCTCCGATATCGGCGTCCTCTTACTTATGCAATAAGATTATGATATACATAGACGATAATTCTAACTGTATAACAAGTAACCTCAACACGTAAAATTTGTTTGCTATTACACGGTAAGCATTTAACCGTTGTGTAAATAAACAACCTAACTTTATCAGTTAGTGAGTCAGCAGTTAAATATAGCATGGGCAAAGATCAGATTAAAAAGATTATTTGCAATTATTTTCAGTAATGACGAGCCAAATATCTTCCAAATATGATTGAACCCACTCAGAAATCAGTTATGTGATAATAAAATGGAAGGTCTACCTAAAAAATTATAGTGAATTACATCTAATACGAGGGTAATCCAAAGATTAACCTCCGTTTTCGTGTAGCGTGAGAACTAGTGGAGAGAGCCGAATGGTCGATGTATTAACGCACACAGTAGGTCAGTACGCCTCAAACTGCAATGGTTGGAAGGGCTCGCCTCTTGTCATTTGTTTACAATAGCAGTCAAAATGAACAACACAGTTGTAATTCCCGCCAACTGGTCTGTCCAGAAAGTGACCTCCGTTATACAAGATACGTAGTAACCTAACTTTTCAGTCGTGTTTCCATTCAACAGGGGCCTAGTAATCTGTGGAAAACTTTTTAAAGATTTCAGTTATCGCAAAACGATATTTACGAACTTTTCCACCAATTTTCACGTGCAGTTCATTGTTCACCACATGCCATCATGGAGATTTGGATTCACTCTTAAACGAACGAGAGCAGTGACCCATAACCCTAGTCACTCATCACATATAATACGCACAGAGCAATAATTTTAAGATTAATTTCGGCAGTTTTGAATAAAAAAGACGTTTTAGGCGTGATATGGTGGAATATCATGGTTAATTAAAAATAGTAATTTTCCACAAAATAAATTTAATGCGACCGGTTTCAATGTTACTACATCATCATGACCTGATGATGATGTAGTAACGTTGAAACCGGTCGCATTAAATTTATTTTGTGGAAAATTGCTATATTTAATTAAGTAGTTTTGAAGTTTTCTTTTCTTTATAAGTAAAAACCTTATCACGGAACGAACTTCAAATTTGGCGGGAATTTCAATTGTCAATTCAATTTCCCGATTCGGAATAAAGACCAACATGAGTACTGAAAGAATTAGTACCATACATTTTCCACTTCTAGACACTTGCATCCCTAAATTGGTGCTGATGGCATGTTGTTTTTCCATACTTTGGAATTAATAATCAATGCTGAGGAAATGGCTACAAAATTTGTTTATAATTTCCTCGCCTGTTCTTGGTATCCCATATAAATTTGCATGTGGGTCAAATTGCTCTCTTTATTCCAACTATTTTTATAAAACTTCACCTTTGGAGAACACACGATAAAATAACATAAGATTGACATCATATTTGAAAGAATTTTTTCCTGACAATCGTAGCTGAAGGTGGATCAAAGTTAGCTAAGAATTTCTTCCGCGACAACATAGTAACGATTCCCAAACAAATAATTAGCGAGAAATTCTCAAATTCTGTTGGAAAATATGACCGAATATTATACGAATGTCTCTTTCTCTTTCTAGTACCCACCAACCGAGTTAAGTGTACACTGTGTACTTCACAGCATAGTCCGCGCACTTATCTACTAATTTATTTTTCAGATTTGGGTATTTAAAACAGAGTATTAGGCATATACAGGTATACCTGTACACTGGCATAAAAATATACCGACTCAAACTATAGTGACATCTATTATTTGAGCAGGATCAGAATTTCGACTAACAAGTCACTCGAGGATAGAATAGCCTTGATGAGGACCTTCTACTCGAAACCAGGGTTCTAAAATAATTTTTTCCGGATAACAAAAATGTCTTACCTATCTCCTAATTATGCACTTTCCCATTCTGACTCAAGAATAGTTTAACAAGGCTATTAAAAGTTGTGAATTTTTAACTTATTATTTATTCAAAAACTGGCATCGATTAACTAAGAAATAAATAGAAGTTAATATAAAATTGAAAATGGCTTAAAATATGACGAAGAATGTGATGCTCTCTAGACGTATATGCTGAGTGAATACCTCTCGGGTGTTCCACCGACTCAAGTTTTCCACCACCGCCGACGTTTGGATGACTGGGTTGAGACGCTCATCGCGGAGGTGGAGAGCACGAGGTGAAAGATCGAGAGGAAATCACACGGCTTTAAAAAGCTACCAGAAACACGTCTGATTGACTCATTTATAGACAAAACATTAAATAGCCAAAATTTGGCGAAATTCATCTTACGACAGAAGGATTGAAGGTACGTCGAATTAAATCTCCATCCAATCAATATCTCGCAATCGAGAAAAAATTCAAACAGTATTTGGTGAAATAGAAACAATATTTTTGGCTAATTGGCAATAGAATAGTACCCTATCTTGCTATGCAGAGGTCGCGGGATCGATTCCCAGAAAGATCGGTTTTACCCCGCTTAGGGATTTGCTTGCCAATGCATTGTTATTTAATCATCTCATGATTATTACTCAATCAACGTATTGTAACTATAACGGTCTCTAACGATCATTTATTTCTAAGTTATGGTGGGAACTTCATATTTCTTTATATAATTTCTCCATAACTTCTGCCTGTCTAAAAAGCCTACTCTCTTCCTTCCTCGCTCTCCCTTCTATCACGGCATTCAACATAACTACCTTTTAGTATTTCCTCCATCTAGGCCCTCTGCTTTTTTCGGATTTCCCTCAGTAACTTCCTATATTTCAGCTTTAAATTTTTCCTCTCCGTCCAACGTATTTTTTCCATTCACCACCTCACCCACATCTCAACAGCCTACGTTCATCCCCTTACCTGAAAGACCTAATGATTATGATAAAATGCAAAATAAACTCACCTGTTCTATGTTAATGTTGAATATAATAAATAAGAGTAAAAAATATGCAATATAAGCTTAAAAGTTTACAGCTCGGGTTCAATCTATTAGACTACAGTAATTGAAACGATATATCACTTCATTCAACAATTAGCTTAAACTCGAGGAGTAAAAAAAGTTTTTACCCAGTGGTCAATTGCATTGTTCTGTTAAAATATTGCTGCTATCAACATGTCTAGACTAAGTGTCACACTTAGTCTAGACACACACCTAACAAAAGCGTTGACTGACTCTATAATGAACCATATACAGTGGGCCGAACTAATTTCCACCGATACGTTCAATGGACAATACGAGTTCCTCTGTCTACAACCTTAACCTGTGTGGTTTATCTATCCGACAATTAGCTTGTATTTATACGAAACTGTCTGCAGCGAAGAAGCCATTTTACGAGTTGTGTATGTCGTGAATATTTTTTTTGAATTAGTCAAATTTAAAATACTATACAACAAAGTAATGATTGGGAGAAGCAAAGGATATAATAGGATAGCCTCTCCTATTACTTCTAAACAAGAACGTTAGCTAGAGAATAATAACCAAATACGTCCGGTTATTCGTAGATAAAGATAATCCAATAAGGCAAACAATTACGTGGACTGTGACTTTCAAGTGGTCTCATCAAATCTCTGCGTACTATCTGCAGTCTCCAATAAAATCGATATATCTGTTATACAATACTGGAGAAAAATCACAACACCTCGCCATATCTAGTCACGAAATGATAAGTATAACAACAGCGACCCAGTAAAATGGACCGAGTACGAAGCCAAAATTTTGTTTCCATTAAGAGCGAGGTAATATCAGGTAAACTTTTAAGAATATGCTATTTCCTAATACACAGTTCATTGTTAACACGCATCGAGTACTCTGGGTCTGTACAAAAAGGGTTTCAAGTAATAATAAAAAAAATGACTTAAGAAATTTCTTAAGTTAAACATGGATTTCTACAAAGTTAAGGCCTCAACCATTCAGTGCAATAAAAAAATGTGTAAGGCATTCGTTAAAAATGCAAATACAAACTACATTCGGAGTAAGTTTAAGAAAATATAGAATTAATTGGAATTGGCAATTTTCCACAAAATAAAATTTTAATACCACCGGTTTCGATGTAACTACTCTGGTCAGAACCAGAAGATGACGTAGTTACATCGAAACCGGTCGTATCAAAATTTTATTTTGTGGAAAATTGCCAATTTTAATTAATCATGATATTCCACCATATCACGCCTGAAATGTCTCTTTTTAAAATATAGAATGCCAACAAACTTAATACACGAATTCCAATAAACTGTGGGAGATGCCACAACTTACTTTTAACGGAGTCATCTGCTAATATGCATTTCAATGACATGTTGTTCCTTTAAAGCCCCAAAAATTTCAGTTTATGAGGACACCTCGATGGCTTAACTGGCTAAGCACTCGGCCGGACATCGAGGGATCCGACACTTTCTACACTCTGAAATTGCTGCATCGTTAATACACGAAGGTTGAAGACAAAACATTGTCTTCCAGAAAATATGCATATGATATGAATGCAAGGAATATATATATATATATATATATATATATATATATATATATATATATGTGAATGAATATATAATATATATATAATAATATATATATATGAATGAATATATACATATATATATATAAATTCCGAAGCAAGTCACGCACGAAGTAATCCATCTACAATCACCATGTGACCTAATCGAGATACGTCCTGGATATTTGGTGTCCTACATCCTCAACCATGAATTGCAAATTGCTACGCATTTTAAAAATAACCATACAATGCGTAATTGGCGCATACAATAAGAAACTGCTTAAAAAAGACAAACGATCAGCGATGAGAATTTTAGAATTTAGACTGAAGGAGATAGGCTACAATGAGCACACAGAAGAACGAAGAAATTGCTCACAGACAATCTGCGGGTTGACGAATTACATCTAGATATTTATTTGTAGGCCTATCAGTAGAAAGACAGAGCTAATCGCTTAAACAGCGCTCATAACGTCTGTTGGATTGATAGTTAACCAGATTCGGTTTGCGGGACTTTAGGAATTTCGTTAACGCATCCAATCTCTGATCGGTTTTGAAATCGAAAATTGGCCGGGTTTGACTCTAAATTTTGTTCGCTCAAACGCAGTTATTCCATTGTCGGATTCACTCAATTGCTGATTCAGTTAAATTCATCAAGCGAATTTGATCGGGAGTGTACTCCTTTTGTAGGCATTGAACTATTAACCATTACGTGGTTTGGGATATAGCCATTTGAATGTAATTGTAGGGGCTACGACGGTCGTCGATAATTCAATGTCAGTTCATTAGTGTCCGTCAAACATTCTAAATGGACATGGGAGCAATTTCTCTTCAAGCAGATGGAACGAAGAGAACCGAAAAAGATCGACAAAAGTTAAAATATGATACTCGGTACTTGCAACGCCTAGCCGGGGCCCGCAACTCTTTTGAGAGACTTATCAACTTTTGCCATTCAACGGCTGAGACCTTTTTGCATGTGAATTCTAGTAAATACACGCCACTAGGTTACTAACTATCCATCCTACTCAGGATTCAAGAGTCGATAGATTTTTTTTATCGGAAATGAAGTTTTTGACAGAATAAGTCGACAGAGTTCACGGGGCAGCCGTTATTTACCTTCATGAACGCCGGATTATGAAGATCACCTATAAGTAATGGCATATGTACGAAAGATGGGAATGTGAAGCGGGAATACCACAAACACGCAGGGGGAATCGGTAATTTTCGGAAAAAATAATTTCATAAATCCCTTAATTGATAAAAGATAATGCATAACGAAGGTATCGAATGATGTGAATCAACTATAAAACTTCTGAAATTCACGCATCGTAAAGGTGGCAAACCGTTTAATTTGTCCTAGCTATGAGCTCTCACGCAATTTAATGTTTCTGTTAATCACTACATGGGTTGATTACGACAGTCAAGAAGTACGGACAACATTTAAAGATGCTTTCAATAGCAAATTTTTAAATATATACCAACGGATATTTTTATTCGCACGACTATAAAGTATTATTTATGATATACCGTTATCATTTTCCCCTTGCATTCCCTACCTTTCATTTAATTTTACCACTTAAATCACCTAATCATCGGCTTTAAAGTACTCCTTTTCTTCAGACACATTATCTGAAGTATACCATAAAAAACCATAAATAGTAATCAGCCCAGCATTCAAAATAGCAGAGATGATGATATACACAATTAGGTGGTCATCCATTAGTAAATTACTGAATTCTAACCAGAACCCATACATTTCCGAGCGCACTAACAGAATACATTGCCCTAGCATCCCTCTACAGCATTAATTTCCGAAAGGCATTTAGTAACAAGACGTCCCACTAGCAATGCATAATATATTTTGAATGTTAATGCCATTGCCCATTTATAGAATTTAGCGAGCGGCAAAATTTATTTACATGGCCATGAAATAGTAATTTATTATTGATTCTGATAATTGAAGGACACATTATGTAGCTGCTGCACTTATACAAAGGATGAATACACCCCCCTTAAAAAGTAAATCAACCTTAAAGAATATAATCCGGAGGGAGTGGAAGAAATATCAGAAAAAATATTTATCATTACTAAAACAATTATCAGCTGATCTTCACCAAATCTTCAATGCAATCCAATTCCACCCAAGGATTCATCTAGCGTGAAAATAAATTTTCTTAGTCCATTTTTCCGGGCTATTCATCTTGTTAAACTTCTTGTGATTTGAAAATAACTTTGATGATTTAATTTTCATGTGATGTGCAACCTCTTGTTTTAACAAAAAATTTAGGAATGAATTAACGGAAAATTACATTTTTTATATCCAATAATTCATTTCACCAAATTTCGGAGGAAGTTCCAACAATTAAATCGGATATTAAAACTAAACTTCTATTCATCTAATCGCCACTGACAGCGAACAGAATTCGCTCATGACCCCCAATTATCTATCTAATCACAAAAAGTTCAGTTCGAAAATACACGAAGCAAACAGGTAAAATTTCTAGAGAATGAATTCTTACTGTAATAGGGAACTGGCACGGACTGTACAGCTGCAGGCGGAGTCCGAAGATTCCGAGTGCACCAAAGTGTCAAGTTGGAAGGTTTATACCTGTGTAGCACACACATGGACTTCTTCGACCTCCGTCAGAGAGGCGATTAGAGGTGGAAACCGTCGTCTGCGAGGGAGTTGAGGGAGGGAAAAGGAGGAGGTGGGGCCGGGAGGAGGAAAGAACAGTCGCGTGTCACAGCCAATGCGGACTCTCACTGATTCTCAGCTATTGTCACCTCGTCCTTCGTTTTCCGCCGTATTATCTGAGTCATGACGAACTGCCTTCAGGAACATGCTCCATCAATATCCAGGTCATTCCGAGGCAAATACCGGTAACCTTAAAGCCCTATAAACTATAGCTCAAATGTCTCGATTCTTTAGTCGGGGATATAATTTCGAACTGAGTTCACTAAAAGATATCAAAAACATTTTAAGGATTTATTACAAATTGATTAATTATACAAATTACGAAAGAATCTATGCTTTAGGATGATGCATTATATAATCAGACATTACGAAATGAGACCTAGAGTCCAAGGAATTAATTCTAGTTATGTGGGTACGAAGACCGGAAATAACTCTGATACAAGTATTTAATTTTATTCGAAACTTTCCACTCGCTGGTTTTCTGTTAAGTGATTAATAGGCTCTACTAAATTTATAAAAGTTACTTCAAAACTTTGGCTCAGCATGATAGCTCAAAGGCCAACAAATATCCCAAAGCTATTTCTTTTGTTAAAAAAATTAGTTACTGTTTATATCTGTCAGTAATGGGTGCATGTGGGGGACTAATTAATTACTGCTTTAATGTAGAAACTTCTAAATTTAAATAAAAAATAATCATACTGAAACACAAAATTATTACTTATAGACTTCACTCTGGGGACATTTTGATAGTTAATTCACAAATCCTTCAGTTGAATTCAAAAATGTACATAAAAAATGGAGCAGAAAGTTCCAAGTGACCCGTTCACTTATTTAAATACATGTGTATTAATAAAATAACAGCTTTGCTTTCTAAAATAAGCTGCATAAAGGAAATAGACGAATAATCATCTCTCTGTGGAGGGAAAGCGAAACGCCTCTTCATTTGCAGAGGGACCAGCTATTTAAAATGCATTGAATATGAAATAGTCAAAATGCTCAGAATTGGCAATATTACCCTAGTTTCTCAATGCTCTTGATGTCTTTGAAATGCCTCGGTTGAAAAGGTAAAATTGCCATTTATGTATTTAATTTGTTTTTGTAATTAAGTAAAGGCTAATTAAGGTAAGCTTCCGGAATACGAAAGTACATGCATGCCTCTTAAAAACAACATCAACTGACGACTGAACAAAATCGACTCGGAAGGAAGCGATTCCAGTGTGCAACATGTCTCCCAGATGAAACATACTACCTAGCCATTTCCCGGCTGTGTCGTAGAGGGTGGCTCGGGGAACGCTGTGACGAAATCGAAACTGTAGAAAATACTGGGACAAGAGGAACGGGATTTAGTCTTAAGCACAGGGAGGGGTTGAAGGTGGAATAAAAACTTAGCGAGGAGGCCATACAACTCCCGAGGGGCAAGAATCGGTACTGGAAATAGTATCACCCATTCCTATGGCCTATTCATTGTCTCCATGCATTGGACATCTGAATAAATAGCCAGTAAATATAAATCTGCTTATTTGTACTGTTACTAATACATAAAGCGATTCAACCACAAAGGTATTAAAAACAATTATGAATCTGTCATATCGTTAAATAGAAATGACAGCCTAATTCGAAAAACGCGGCGCTACCGGCGAAATAGTTAAATTTAACTGATCAAACTCCATCTCTCACCGCTAACATAAACTTTCCTCGCTCTTATTTTTTATCCAAATTTGAGATTCACCTCATTAAATTGAATTATTGGTGGACGTGAAATAAAGGCGAACGTAGGAACAAATAGCAGAACAAAAGCAGGTTAACAGATGGACGAGAGAAGGCACGAACCTTGAGGGAAGGCACACAGAGGCGTTGGTAAAAAGAGAATCGAGGACTAACATTGAGTGCATCACCAAGCCAGAAATTTCGGGGCACCATGAGAGACTGATGACTGACCAGGGCTTGTCATACATTGCTTTTTGCCGTGGGTATTATGCTACCAACTCGGCGGTTGCTTAATACCAACTTCGTTGATGAAAGGCTTGGTATTTTCGATTCCCCGCACTCATCGCCTCCGTAATTCATCCCATTCACATCATTACAAAACTGCACGGCGTGCACTGTTAGGCGCAAGTCCACGTCACAGGCCCATGACGTGGGCTACCAATGGGATGTACTACGACAACCAGGGAAAGTGGGACAAATTGAGCGATGAAAACTTGACTCGGGAAGCTGAATCACGCACATCAGAGCTTCATGATTTTAAAGGCAGCCCAGGTTGATTTTGAATGAGGACTGTCATTCCTCTAAGGATAATCCCGTTTTCGGCCGTATTATGTCCGGTGAGAGTATTTCCCGAGAGGATGATAGTTTCCAATTTTTGGTTCCTTATTTCTCTCGACTTTCCCAAATAATGCCTTGTGGTACTTGACACTGTTCTTTATATAATTGACTCAACTTTTATTTTATATAGTTGAACAGTAGTTCGACAGCAGTATTCCAGAGAGAATTGCTCCAACTTTAGTTATATTCAGCTATTATCACAGCGTGGAATAAAATTTTATAACTCTTATTTTCAATGGATAATTTATGTCAAATCATATTCGGAATAACACTCCTGAAAACCGGTAAATATTATATTTTTATTGCCTCTTTTAAGAACTACGCCCTTGTGTACATTGCCTTAATGGTCCTTAGGCCTTGAGGGAATGGCCATTTTTACTATGACTTTTATATTCAGTTAACTAAGGCAAAGTAAACCTCATATAATAGGCATAATTGATCCTATAGGAAAAGGTGGGGCATGGATTTTAGGAAGTATAAATGAACGAATCAAGTGCATGTTGAAAAATAGTTAACGCACTTAGCATTGTTGAAAAATGTTAGAACTGCACATGTAAAAGCATTATTGAATTTTTAATCTGAAAAATCAAAACTATGAAATTCTTACATAAACAAATCGCCGCGACGTCAAATGACACACGGAACACTTTTACACATCGCCCAATAAGCTGTGAATTTCAGACAAATGATTTTTACATGCACTGCAAGAATGCCAACGAAAAATGTACTGCAAATAAGTGTCAGATACACATCGAATCATGGCGGAACATATAAAGAAGAGATAAATCGCGGCGGAGGCCTAATTGTAACCCGAAATTCGTTACTTTGAGTTCATTTTAAAAGTCACCGCCAGCATTGCAGATTATTTCCCACCCCATGTAACCCTCACCTGACAGTAAATATTCTGCATTATATATACCGTACTCTTGTACAGTCCAGGGGTAGAGGTTTGGGCTAACGGATGGCCCGAGTTCGATTCCCGGGCAATCCTTTGGGCACCCTCAGCTCCAGCCAAGATGTGATTAAATAGGTACCAGATCTTCTAAGAAACTATATCCGGCACAAGTACAGAAACGGCTAACCCCACCCTGTGTGAATTTCACACGCCGTGGAGACTTGCATTGGGTGAACTGCCGTCACCCACCAAGCCGACCATCGGGTTGATTGCCGTTTGTATATAGTATAACATTTACGAGGATAGGCCATGTGTTAAGGTTACCTCTAGGAAGAAATACCGACACGTTCTATTTTCCAACTGAAACGTGTTTTTTTCCGGTGTTTTCCATTAAAATTGAAAGTTTAATAGTTGATCTATAAAATGTCACGGTGATGCGAAGGAATAATATTAAAGGATCCATGATATTAATAATTTTATTCGTTCCCTTCTACTAAAAAATAGGTTTACTTTTGTGCTGTTACCCTTATAAAAGATTGAAACAAAAATGTGAATATATTATGTGGTAAATTAAGAGTATGCAAATATTTTCCCATCCACCTATAGAAAAAAACGTATTTACAAATAATTAAACAAGTTTAATAGTGAATACAAAATTACTAATCTTCTACCGTACTAGGTTAAGAGCTAAACAATGTTTAGCTCATTCTCAATTTGTAAGTAAGACTTGTAATGCGTCAAAATCAACGGTTTACCCCAACTGTAACGCTTACTATGAATGACCGCGAAATTTCCCGCGGAAACGAAAGCATCATAGTAGTGTTCTGAAATACACAATGGCTACTGCTACAATGGCATTGCCGTTTTCCGGTTTGATTCAAGGCTGTGAGTTTTGAAAGGCACCCTCCATTATGAACTTTATTGTATTGTGTAAGGCCAATAAAATTATTCAGCAAAAATCTGATAATTTGCTGAACACCAAAATTGTCTTCCTACAGCGAGGTCACTGCAAGCAATCTTCTCCACCTCCGAATACAACCCACTTAAAATTGTTGGCACATTCCTCTACTTTATCTTGTCCACCCATATAATTCATAAATTAACTTTACGAAAACTCCTTAACATGTTTTTTTCACTGTTTACAGGACTGTTATCCTACAAACCTGAGCAGACATTTAAAATCCTAATTAGGGGTTGAGAACTACAGGATGTTACATTCCTCAGTTGTGTTGGAATATAATAACTATTTTCTTAATGCAATGGTGATATTATAATCAATATAATGGTGATAATACGATGGTGACTTCTTAGTCTTCAAAAGCTTTTTCAATGTTTATATTTTTTTACATGGCAAAATTTATTAACAGGCCCTTCAATATGCCATTACAGACATGCCAACTTTCAAAAATGAAAAATCGGGAGGACATGCCAACTTTCAAAAATGAAAAATCGGGAGATTTTTAGAAGTGTATCACGAAGTAATCACTTTTAATTACCACAATATTTGCATGGCACCTTAATCCCTTTATGACACTTTGCCAATTTTTAATGAATGTCACACTTTATTAACATGTTAAGCTAAGTACACAATTTGAACAGTTCATCAAGAACGTAAGAAGGAAAAATCGGGAGTCTCCCGCTTAAATAGGGAGAGTTGGCATGTCTGCCATTAGCTTGGTAATGAATCAAATGGATGAAAGTCCTTGAATTCCCTTTCAGTTACATTTTTTCAGAATGTAATTATTTAAAATGATTCTCATGGTAGTAGCCAATAAAGAGATCATTTCCTATAAAAAAAATAATCTGCTTAACCAGAACCACTAATCCCCATTATTTGATATTTAAATACAAATTACCTGCCATTTACACATTCCTATTTTGACCACAAAAAGTGTGAATATCACTCAATTTCACAATATTTTTCTAAAATACTAATCAAGATGTCACAAAAAAATAATGGAATTACAGGTAATCATGAGATGGATAAAATTATGACTTTTCAAATTTTTTTTTTATGACAACAGAAAATAATCTGTGGAGGAATTTTTAACAGTTTTGTTAAGTGTGCTAATCAAGAAACTGGAAAATCTTTCGATAACCACACTAAGGAACATTTGAGACAGAGGATCTAAAGATGAATTAAAAATGAAGATTTTGTACAAACTCATCAATACTGAAAAGAGGACATCAAAGTGTCCTGCTCAAAACAAATTACTATATATATTTTTGGAGTACACCCATTCAGTCAGCCTGAAAGGGAGGAAGGCGAGGGTGGGAGAATACGTGTACTACTGGTGATAAGGCAGCAAAGCACACAGCAGAATCCTTTAGTTTTTAATCGGATACCTGGATTTTACACTAACAAAATGCTAGGATACTTTACAATGTGAACATGTATAGAAACTATAACACCTTTTGGAATTCCCATTGCATGTTATGCGTTCTAGATATTGGACACTGGTATCCAAGTAGGTATAGACCATTAAAAATAATCGAGAAATGTAACTAGTAAGGAGGATGTTATGGAAGATAAAAGAATAGGAAGGTAGGGCGAGGAGTGGGAAAGGTTCACCAATGATGGATAATGGGACTGGAGGAGTGTGTGCTGGTGGTTTTGAGGAAGGGGGAAAGAAGCACACTGATAGGGAATTGATCAAGTTTCAACTGAATCAGCATCATTCCTTCCCTAGTCTCCTCTTTTACACATGAGATTGACAAAACTGAGTTTTACCTTCCAACACAACTGTTAAAACAATGAATGGTATATTAATCGCCAACATTGACTGGTTTTACCATTATATTGTGAAACGGGAACATTTTCACAACATGAAAGAATATATGGCAGAGAGATTATCCTATATTACAATTGATGTCTACCTGGACAATTCAGGTAGATTATACATTGAGCTGTGTGTTGTAAATACAAGGTTAATGGTACATTTCCAATAAGAAAACTTAAAAGTAATCTAGTCAGACAACTAGACTTTACTAGAAAAGCTAATGCTCTCTTATGCTAAGTATTTGAGAATTATGAAAATCAAGCCAAAGGTGGACAAAAATAAGTTTGTAAACAATAATAATAACAAATGTGATTTCCAAAACAAACTATGAATATAAAAACACTGGCCATGAACACAAAAATATAATTACTACTTTTTTAAATAATCATGTCAGTCATAATTTAAGTGTGTTCAGAATGAGATTTTAAATCTAATGTTTTCCATTTATGTACACTTAAAGCACATGCACAACTATTATAAATAATTTGTACAAAACAATTGGACCTACGTGACATTAGCATACAAATAATGAAAACTTCAATTACTCAAAATACTTGCCTAGGCTTATGTCATTCAGCTACAAATACAAAGTTTAAATGATGCACATTTTTCCCAAGTCAATACAGACTTTAATGATATAATCACACAGTAAATAATAAATGTTTTAAAATAAAATACCCAATAACTTGACAAGATATTTATTAACTTTCATTACAGAACTAAAGTTGTCACCCTACAAGAAAGAATAAGTGCTTCTGAGCAATTCAAATTATTTTGAGTTACAGAAAATTGCTAATCTCAGCAATGAATAGTTAAAACATGATCTCAGAGGGCAATACTTACAAACATGTATTCATTTACCTTAAAACCACAGGAATATTTTTGCTCCTCTAAATTTCCCTGTGACATAAATTCATGGCATTAAAAATGAAGCATTTGGCAGACAATCTAATCAACTGGAGGGCCATTAAGGGCAAAGAAAACACTAATGACTCAAGAAATTTTAGATGACTCCCTTATACCCCTACCTACTCCCTCTGAATTACCAATGAAGATGGGAAGGGGCACATATCTCCATAAAGGTTGTAGAGGATGGAAGAAATGGCAGAAGCAGGGACATAAGCCACAAGAAAAAGAACAAAAAATATATATTTATACACAGGAGTTTGCAAATATCCCCAACTTGTGCCTACCTCTACAACCTTCAATCAGCCCCAGAGTTCTTGTGAGCTCAACCACATTCTTAATTTTTGCCGCTACAAATACTTCATGAATGCCTGGCTACCATTACTTAAATTTATCCTTAATCAAATGGCACTTCTCAAGCATACTAATGCGTGCACACAGCGCACAAATGCAGCATTTACCACATATTCATTCACCACATATGCTCCATGCTAAGCCAGCAATCATTCACCCACCATTTCCACACAGGATTCAGTTTTACACCTCAGACATTCAACTGATGGCATACACTCACTTAATTGTGTGGGCAGTCTCATTGTGAATGCTTTAGCTTTTCATGGATCTGTTGACAAAAAACCAAATCATGGTAAATTTGGCATTGGACTTTTTTTTTAAGTGTAATGAAAGTATATTCCCAAATTTTGAGGGAACTCCGAAAAAAATTAACCCACCAAAACAAGCATTCAACAAGATAGCACCCATACTTAATGACCACACTAACTGGGCATATGGACAATATTCATTCTTCATGAAGAAATTAATAATCACGATCACACTTTACTATCAACACACAAGCATACTTTCATTTCTTCTCATTGATACAATGCAGCATAACTTCAAATACTCATTCTACAACAACAATAAAAAAACAGTCATCACACTCATACATCACATTCAAACAAGACACACCTGAGAAAATGAGATACAAAATAATAAACTTGAATAAAAAAAATACTATCACACACATACACACACCTCGGACGCAATATCATGCAGACAAGAAATAATCACAGGTGTGCTCTCCCTTCTCCCACTCTTCTTGTACCCGAATTTTAATATTTCTTTACAAAAATTGACTCGCACCTACTTCATTGAATTTAAAAGGGAATGTTATAATTAAATAGGAGGGTCATACCCAGACTAATTACTATCAGGCTGAGTTTCATCAGAAATATTTGGTACTTTCAATAACCCTTTTTGGCAGCTTTAATGATAGAATAATAATAATTATAATATATGTAACTGGGAATATAATCAATATAGAAATTTTAGTTTAACAATCAAAAAATTATTTAAAACAAGAGGGGAAAAGAGATGGAATCATCATTTCATTTATAGGACCCAGTCTGATATGCAAGCACATCCACACCTACAATCGCACAAATATTCCCTGATTATCAAACAGTGTAGCAGTAAGGTATATGTTGGGCCCATTGCCAACCACTGGATCAGCTCATGTTGGAAAATTCAGTGTTGCAACATCAACATTAAGCCAATGAATATTTCAGCTACATATGTGACTTGATGTGAAATATTCACATACAGTGCTGCACCAATAAATTTTGCTAACCACATGGAACATTTTTTTTCCAAAGGACAATGAAAATAAAGAAAAAAGTAACACATTTTACACATACATACAATTATATCCCAAAGTTGAAGAAAATCTTTGGCAATTTCTGAGAAAAGCAGCCAATCACACCCAAAATAGTATGGGGGTTGGATGCAAAGAATGTTCATTGTAAAGATGTTTTGACAAAGAGATAACTAATATTATATCCTTGTCAGCTAATTAAAAGACAATTGTTGTAACAATTGTGCATCACAGAAAAATGAATACATTCATAACAGAAAAAATAAATAAGTACATTTATATAGTCAAGGCACTTTTTTAAAGACAACTTGGAGTGTGCTAGCTTTAGTGCACATATTTCCTTCGACGCTAAGAAATATTATGACTCCACATTGCCAAGATGTTTGTGTTTAAGTAGGCCATTCTGTCCACCCACCACAGATGTAAAGATATGTTAAAAGGTCCACTAAAAACCTCAAGTAAATTAACAATCCCACTTAAGGGAAGCATTTTCTTTTAACATGGCAAGAAATACCATTAAAGAATTGTATGTATGTGTTACCTCTACAAAGAGTTTTGGTACAAGCAGTGAGCAATTTTCTTGAGAAACAGTTTGGGTTTACATGACAGGAAATAAGTGAAAAGTTCAAAGGTGATATATTTAAACTTCATTGTGGTAACCGATCTTGACAGACTTAAGAAAAAATTAAATCAACGTTAAAAAAATTTGAGTCCATAAAAGGAATTTTGTTGTACAATACACTTTTAAAACTTTTCACTCAGATGCTTGCTACATGGCTTGTAATCGTGCCAAACAATCTGGACCCTTTAGATTATTACCTTACTTACTAACCAATTTTGGTTGACTTTTTTGTATCACACACTCGTTTCACTATGATGCTATCAGGCACACTTATGTTTTCAGGCCATGCTTTAGGATGTCACATGGAGAGAGAGGCATCTGAACATTACCATTTAAAGTAAGGTTCCCTGTATCACACAATCACACAATTTAATGCACTCTTGGATCATCTTCCTTCTCTTCTTTCACAACTTGATTATATCACTGAGAAATTGGGGGAAAGTCGAGAGAGAGAGTGATGGGGAATGAAGCTATTTCCATCATCTTTTGGAATCAGAAAATACAACAGATACATTTTTGTAAGTTATAATAAAATTTGCAGCACTCACCTTCCCATTTTCCAGATGCTACCACCGAGATTATTAAAAGTAAGATTTGGAAAAAGATATTGATTCTTCATGTAAACCAATCAGAGTAGACATTTTGAAACACAAAGAAGTTATCTTGGGCCATAAGAGGACAATTTCTTCTCTTTAAAAGAATTAAGGAAAAGATTTTTCCTTGGCACACAGCAATTATACTAACTCTCTCCCCCTGGGCAAGCATACTTCACTCAGGCACTGTCATTACCTATACCTCATGAATCACACTGAGCAAGGTATAGACTATCACACACGGGCACTATGCCACAAGGCTAAACACTAGCCCACAGCCACTCATTTTGGCCAGCCACCCCAGTCACACAGTGTCTGACTTCTCCATACACCACTGCACCCGCATCATTATATTTACCTAATGTCACACACTCCTCAACATTCATAGTCAGCCAGGAACCAACCACATCCTCAGATGCACAACACTTTCATCCTAATTTTTTTCTGGATTGTTAAGAGGAGAAAAAATAGGACTTTTTTGGCTTTTAATTTTTGAATATCATGGCATGCCTTTAATTTTGCCCCAACCCACCTCCTCTGCAAATTTTCCCTTTTTATGTATGCATATAACTGGATTTTTTTTTACTTTTTGCTAGTAATTTCCCACCCTCCCCTTAAATAGGTTGATTGGTGACCAATACTTTAGGATATAACTTGGAAAGAAGCAAATGACAGAGTTGTGGCACTTGAGTGTGGCCACAATGGTGGGAAAATGGTGAGAGGGAGGAGGGTGGCAGTGGTGTAGCCGCGAGGCCGCAGTCACCCACACTGAAGCAGCGAACAGTAGTAGTCTCGGATCTGCAAGGAGAAGAGCCCAAAACGGATATGGGAAGGGAGAAAGACGCAGAGGTGCACAATTTGTCGCCCCACATTAAATTGCATGACTTTTTAATTTTGCTGCATCACCCAATTAAGAGAAGATTTGGTAGCTTACAAAAGCATATACATTTTCAGAACTAAGAAGGTACAGCAAATTATTTCTCAATCTGAGTCATTGGCGCAATTAAAATAGAATAATTTTCCCAGTAAATAAAATTGAAAGATCTGCAAAGGGAGCTCATATAATGAAGACTGTTTTGAAGTTTACCAAGTTTCTTCTCTGAAGGGGAGATACTGACTACTAGAACTTTAAAACCTAGAGTTCATCAGGAAATTCAGTTGACATAACTTCACTTAAAATAAAAATACCAGTTCACTCAAACTTACAGCAATAACAGAAGTTCTTTTTACAAAAACCATCAAACTATTATGAATAGCCACTACACTTCTAATGTATTTCTTCAATAATTATTAGGTATGTGCGAGCTCAAGATAGAAATTCGATTTGAGTACTGAGAAATTCTAACTACTAAATATCAATAGTTATGAGCTCAAGGTGCATTGAGACTTGAATCATAACAATGAAATTTTAAGGTGAAGGCTAAAATATGCAAAAAATTGTAATATTTAATTCTGGATAATCAGCCTACCTACTAGTATTGCTTTACCTAAAGCCACGTCTAGCTATGTTTTGAGGGATACCATCTATGTACTTGGGAGATATTTGTGCTTACATTGGTAAAAACTAGTAATACTGTGACATTACAGGATATTGTAAAGAATTGTAGAAAAAAATAATGAAATGAATAACAAAAGCACAACCAAAATTTTAATAAATTTTGCTTCACTGTACCCCAATTAACACCTTAACATGATTGTTCTTTGTGCAATAAAACATCACTCATTATTAATTAATTAAAAAAAATAAAGAACAAATTTTATATATATGCTTGTTTGAAATATTCATATTACAGGAAATTCCATAGATCTGGAGATAAAAAATACTTATCAGGGTAAAATTTTTGGATTAGGTCACTAATTTGATTTAAAGTTGTGCTTCAGCACAGTGTTAGCAGCCATGAAAATATTTCCCTTTAGTTTGCTATTACATATAACACCTATGTATTGGAGATTAACTTTTACAGATGTAACTTTATAATGCATAATATGATGCACTTCACTTACATGAGGCTAAAGGTCAATAGGGGAATGTCACAGAAAATGTTGGAACTCTTACAATTATAGTGTTTTAAAAATATGATTACCTTTTCACCCTAAAAGTTAACGCCTTGAGGATAAACTATGACAAACTGAATGAGGTTGATGACAATTAAGAGTTTTCGATTAACGTTAGCGGCTAAATTCATGTTATTCCACAATATTTTATACAAATAACTGAGAATGAAATTAAAAGCATTGATAAATTTCATACATATGTATGAAATATATCTCAATGGAAAAAAATAAGAGAGCTAACAGGCATAGGAAAATCTGGATATTTCCATTCCCTAGACAACCTATGCAATAACTTCAGGTGCCATTTTCCCTAATAAGCCACATGATTACTCCCATGACTGACATGTCAATCAGTTGATGGGAATTAACACACTGTGGCTAGAAATACTTAACACTTCTTCATAAACAAACGTATACACGATGTGGAAACAGTGAATCATTCCTTTTAAGTTTAAAATAATGTACTTGGAAGTGTGCAATCAATGTTGCATAAACCTAAAAATATATTAACGCTGAATGTATTTCTTTCATGAAAATGCTACAGACAACTACATTTGACATTAGCAATAACAGAAAAATCAGTCGTATTCTGGAACTTAATATGAAATTTCAAATAGTTTCACTCGCACATCCCTAGTAATTATAAAAACATATATTGAACTGTAAAAAGTTACGTGAATATCTGGTGTACATTTTTCTATTTGAAGATTCTTTTTATATTGGTATGCTTCTTTCTATGCTAGTTCTAACAATTACTTTAATGTGCTATTTGAGTTTATAAAACTTTCCCAAATAATGAAGCTAGTGAAGATAAATACAATGCTGGTGTTGAAACCTGTTTCTCCAACGGTACCCACAAAGAACCTTATCAGGTGCTAGCTAGGGGACTTCAAACCTAGTATGCCATTATTCATATAGTCATAACTGATGACAGTTCCTAATCATCCAAATTGTGAGATCCCCACAAAATATATGAATGAATTTATAATGTGGTAGAAAGTTCCACTTCAAATTACTTTCAACAGGTACCACCGTTTTTAAAAAACGGTTGTCCAATGAAAGTTTGAAATGCTGAAGAAAGGATCCAAGTTCCTACAGAAGGTTACAGCTCAGAAGATAAGCTTTCCTGTCCCACAATCATACATACTTCCAAATAACTTTCACTCTGAAGAGGAAGGGAAGGGGCATACACACACACTTTTAAAAAGCTTCATAGTATGACAAACTCAATGAACAAATTCACAAAAACCAAAATCTAGTACACCTTGTATGCAATCTCATTGACCCATCTCTCAGAGAAAATTACAAGTAGCCTCAAACAAGGTACATACACTCCATCACCACACACACATCAATGAGCACTCAAACAGACTTCAGTTAAATGGCACTTAAAAATTAAAACTTTTGAAATAATGAACTGTGGAATAATTCAGATTATGATGATAATAATAACCACTTGACAGAAAAAAAGCTATGAGAAAATTTTGAGTTATTTCATTATTTTTTAACCATACTTGCTGAAGGAAAATATGCAATTTCTACTAAACTATAACTACATAAATTTTTCAACATGTGAACCATTAAAAGAATTATTACTCACCAGCTAGTAGTAGTTACAACGGCAGCTGCTGCGGCTGTTGCATTCTTCATTCTTCTTAATTCTCGAGAAGCCCACATTGCTAAAGTTTTGGTTTTTTGGGCTCGGGACTTGCGTCCCTGTTCTAAGAGCTCATTTATAGCTTGAACATCAAGTAGAGGTACCATCTTAGCGCCAAAAGCTGTCAGCAGATCTCTTTAAGATAAATAAATAGCTACTTATAGATCATGTAACCAGTGACAACTCCAAATTTCATAATTTTATAATCAATTATTCATGTACAGTACATTTTAGATGATTACACAATAAGAACAGGATTTCTAGCTAAGCAATTTTTTTCTATTGGTGCATCATTTTATAAACAAAATTAGCTCATTCCACACCAGAAAATTCAGGAATTACAAAAATGATAGCAGTGAATCATATAGTAGTAATTTTTAGTGATAATAACTTATGTTATTTTCCTATACAATATTTTATAATATTACAAGAAATAATCTTGCTATATCTTATATAATTCTTTTAACTGAGAATGCATGCACATTAATGCAGTCCAGCAAATACAAAATACCCAATTATCAGAAACTCCTGGCAAAGCTTAAACCAAAACTATGACTCAAAGCATGTATTACTGAATCTTATCTGCAATCACAAAATTCTAAAATAAATTCTTGTGTTCACAATAAAGAGAAAATCTTGATATTTTTACATACCCAATTAATCCTGCACAACAGCCTACATTTCCTTCAGATCTCTCAGGATCACGGGCAATCATGATGATAAATTCCACCATGAATGGTACATGTGGCTCTAAAAGTGCCAATTCAGGATTAGGTTCTGGCCCAATCCCTTTGAATCCTTGCACAATTCCTGTACATGCCTCCCCCACACCTTCTCGAAGCTCATTCAGATAGTCAATCATGTCATAATAGTTCTGCAAGGTAAAAGAAGAGAGCAAAAAAATCATTTAATCAGGTCTAAAATTTTTCAACAAAAACTTACTGGTACCAAACTACGTTTCAAGCCATAAAAAATTGTTTGAAACAATGGAATGCTAAACTTGGTGTTTCATGGCGCAGGTATCCATCTCAAAATGGTTATAGCTGTATGTATGCACCTGGGTTGATCACAACTCTTTTCAAAGGAGGTTTGGTGAGATTTCACAGATATTTGTCATTAGTGACAGCACTATGTATTATTCATATATAATTTGAACACCAACTCTAAAATTAGAAGGAGTTTAGTTCTCACCCCTGAAACTCATTTATTGGTATATATATACTTTTTCTATCACAACCATAGTAAGATATCTGAAGGCGTAGGTGTTTAAGTTTGATTTCCATTTTGGCTAATGCCCATCTAATATTGATTTATTTTCAATTTTTGCATATTTTAATCATACTATACCTCGATATTGTAATGTAAAAATATTTATGACAAATCATTTAACGTTAGCTAAGTATTATATAAGTCTTTATATACATGTCTTTAGAAATATAGCCTGCTATTGCAAAACAAACACAAGGAAAGAATTACCTACTAAAACAATATGGGTAGGTGTAATTTACACTATGAAAAATTACCATGAAGGATCAATCAGGATATATATGACAAAGGTCATGTTCTTTTTGGCATAATTCAAAAACTGTAAGTTGTAAACGAATGACAATGCATTGAAGATAGATAAATGTAATACATTATATTCATATATTAATGTACACACCCTGTCCACTTGTGCCTGAGATGCTTGAGCCAGAGTCTGCATTACCACATCAAGATATTTTTTAAATTCAGGTCCAATACTAATGACAACATCACCAAATGCTGACAGTATATGTGGCTTGACAGAACGATGAACAGTGCTATCCTAAAAATCAAAATAGAAAATTATTAACAAATAGCTCACCTCAATATAACCATTGTAATTACTTCAAGAAGATATAGAGACCATTGTTTGCAGTAACATGTTAAACCAGGAGGACAAAGTGCATTATTATCAATTGTGAACAATATTTTTTTTCATGATTGAACATCAATTAAATGATATAGTTTTAGTTCATGTATACACGAAAAAAAAAAAGATTACAATCAACCATAAGACTCATAAGAACTCTTAATCAGAACTTACAAAGTTATTATTTCCACAAATCATCATGAAGTTCCATAAAGTTAAGCTGAATAATGTAGAATCCACTATTCTATAATTAATCTTGTAATTTCTTAAGTTTAGACAATAAATACTTCAGTGGCTACATAATTTTATCTTACACTGAGGTTTTCCAGAAGAAGCATCATTATCTCATCACAATAAGGTATTGCTTTTGTTTTCAGAGCTCTGCAAATGTCCCCTGTAAGGCCAACTGCTGCTGAGCACACCTAAGAAAGACAGGAATATATTCAGATTATATTGTATATCTATATTGTAACTGCATTAACTTTCCTAATATAAGAAAAGGCGATACTCAAAATAATTCATTGAGTAAAAATTGTCATAATATTCTTTATCATACAGTAAGACCAGAATAAAATTCAATTCACCAATAAATTTAGGGCTATAAACCTGTTACAAAATTAACACTTTGGAGGTGTAAGGTAAGGTCTGAGCAACTAAAAACAGGTCATTATTTCCACATTACAGATAGCCATCATGTTCATATACTATAACTAGAAATATAGCCAAGTGCCTATGTGAGAAATCAAATCTCTTTCTCAACATTAAATTTCCACCACTTTCAGTAAAATCAACTATTCACAGTACTCCATGAGGGAAAACTTTTGATGGCACAGTATCAGCATGAAACAAATAGTACATTCAAAAGTACACTCAAGTTAACCTTACCCAAAGTGGCAAGGTCAACATAAGAGAATTAAGATGATATTACTATTACATCTAATAGAGATATTACATCCCAATAACTTCAGTAGGGATGTACAATGGAAGTGGCTTTCACCAAAATAATTGAGGCCAGAGGCATTGTTTCCAATTTTGCATGAAATATTGTGTGTGAAAAAAAGCTCGCCAAGATGGGTGCCACTCTCAGTGGAGATTATGGCACCTTCTGTTGCAATCCTGCAAAGTTTCTGCAAATACATTACTATGGGCCAAAAACGGATACACTACTGCACTCAAGAGAGAAAAGAATATTTGAAACAGTGGTTTTCTATCTGCAATCCTTCCTGAAAGACAAACTGACTGACAATGTGATGGCCAGGGTTTTTAGGATGCACATGCAATCATCTACATTGATTACTTGCAAAAAGGAGAAACAATAAATCAACAAGTATTATGCATCATTATTGCAATGGGTGAGCGATGAAATAAAAAAAATGCAATTCTCAATTGGCAAAAAATTCTCCTCTGACACGACAATGCACAGGTGCACACCTGCACAGTTTCAATGGTGAAAATTGTGGAATTTAAGTTTGAATTATGACAATTTCCACCGTATTCATCAGATTTGGCCCCTAGTGATTTTTTTTCATTTTCAAACTTGAAAAAATGGCTAGGTACAAAATGATTCACCTTGAACAAGGTGATCACCAACACGATGCCTATTTTCTGAAAGCATAGTTTTTGGATTGCTTAAAAAAAGTTGAGAAACACTGGGGAAAATTGTATCAAACTTAAAGGAGATTATATTGAAAATTAAACAGAAAATCTAACCAAAATAATGTATTTCTATATTTTACCAAGGACTTATTGAATGGCACATGTATTATGAGAAGACATTGGCACAGTCTCAATATCACAAAACCATCATCACACAATGCTTGCCAGTATATTTGGAGGGAAACCATGTTCATCAGATCAATGTTGTATATCTGTGAGAAAAAAAGTCCCTCTTTGAACAAACGAGCAATACTGACCTAACAGCAGTGTTTGGACAAGCTCAACTTAATTACAGCTCAGAATAATGGTGCCAAATCTTTGTAATTGTGGCATTAGCAAATGAAAAAAGTCTGATGAACATATTTGGAAACAGTAGCTAGTAGGAAATTCCGTAAACACATTATTTTGAAAATAAAAACAATAGCCAATAGCATTTTTTATCAGGGAGCCAAATAAAACTTACGGAGGTAAGCTGAATAAGGAAATAAGAAAGGCAACTCCAGCTTATACATGCATTGTTAAGTTCCAGACAGAATGAAGACATGTAAAGTAAGTGTATGCTAGAAGACGAAAAACATTACATATGTTCAGGGAATTAAGTATGTTACAGTACAATATTACATATGTGTAAAGGGAAAATCAAAGAGGGATTTCTCTGTCATGGTATTTAAGTATTTGAAGCCTGGAATTTTATTTTAAACAGTGATTACACAAAGCTATGAGTATTATTTCTTATTATGCTACAGGTAGTGTAACGTGAATGGACCAAGAGACTAAAGGTAAAGAGAAAAATTAAATTAGTCAAGCAAATGATACAAAAAAGAAACAATGATAAAGGTAGCTCTGGTATGAAAGGGTGCACGGAAACTGACCCGTTTAATAAAACATTTCCTTAGTTTCTAATTCAAAGGATAAACTGAAGTCTAATAATATATTAAGAAATTAAAAATATTGACAAGATCAATTTTTAATTCATACAATGATGTTTGATCGATTTCACTACATGCTACTATTAAATGGAGGAAAGTTTATTGGTTGGTGCTATGTTCACTGGCAACAATTGGAATTGCACTCTTTTTTATTTTAGCCCACAAGCTTTAGACAGGGGTAATGTTAGGTGGGATGCATAATTCAAAATAATTATTATGAGTATAATATTTGAAACAATGGCTTTTTTCAAAGGCTGCCATAGCATAGCAGACAACACACCAGATGGTTATTGGTCGAGATTTGATACCAGATTGTTTGTATTTGTTTTACTTTTTCAGTTGACGAGAATATTTTTCTAGACTTAGAAAATTTGATGTTTACCGCTAAAAATCAAATTAATTAAGTTGTTTAAATATAAAATTACACCTATACATATGTAAATATTGAGTAAGAAAGAAGAGCTATGACCGAGGATGCCAGATCATATTGGTGATGGATATATATAAATGGTTTTACATTAAGACAATGAAATGCTGCCAAAAATTATTTACGCATTATCACATTCAGATACTGCTCTAGCAGGATGATTTTTTTCAGCTATCAATCCAGCTAATTGAAAGTGCTAGAAAGGGTAGGTTTTTGTGGATTGTGGAAAAACGACAAGCAGATGCCAGAGTTCAGGGTTGGTTCTAGTGTACATAAAAGACACCAGGGAGTCAGTAAATTCTATGACCCATGTGATGGACATAACTAATGTAGCCAAAAAAAAACAAGACAACCCAAAGGAAATAGACACACCAAAAATGTTCAATGTAAATGCTAGAATTATACTCTGACGTATAATATACATGAACTGAATATACCTCAGTATAGGTCTTTTGAGAAGCTTTCTATGCTAAAAATAGAATATTTTAACACCAAATATGTTGATAATGGTCAACAGAATCAGTCATCAGATGAAGTAGAGTACAAGATTACAAACAAACCAATTATAAATGATTTCAGACACCAACCTGATATTCTGCATGATTCTGCAATCCTAAACAGAGAAAAGGCTTGAAAGCATCCATGTATTTCGCAAACCCTTCTCCCAAAACTTCAACCAAAGTAGAGACAGCCATTAGAGCATCTTCTTGAACTCCGCCAGCCTTTCCAGAGTTGGAATTGAACATCTGAAGAAGTGCTGTCATAATAGCATCAGATATTTGTGGAGCATCTTCAGGTGTAACCTTGCGAAGTACACTCTGAAAAAAATAACATGCATGACAATACAATTATTGAAACATGAAGCAATCTTAAAAGCAATTGCAGAGCATTACTGTGACAGTACAAATAACATTTTATCCCTAGATTCCATTAAGAAACATTTTTGTGCAAATCAATTTATTTTCTTTTAAATTTCTACTTCAATCTTAACTTTTTTTTAAGGAATCATGAACATTTCTAAGTTTAAAAGTGCAAGTAGCAATGAAAATAACTTTTATCTTGAAACACAAACTGCCAACCTTGATAAAATGTGAAAGAGTATGGTTTTAAAAGAATTAATAGGTAAAAAGTAGTCAATGACTCGAGCAAAATCCCCCCCCCCAATAATTACATACTCTGCTTTTTAAATTCATTACACACAAAAATGTCTTTAAGAACTACAGAAGAAATACCTGCAATGTCCCACACAACAAGCTTTGCAGGTCATAATACTGAGCACGATCAGTATGATTCTGTATGTGAGATTCCATTTGGAGCACCTGCTGAAGTCTTTCTAGAATAACTAAAGTAGTCTTTTGAACTGTGGGGTAACAATCTCTTGGAGAGTTTTTCACCATTTCCATTAGGGCTTCATATGCTGCACTTCTAAGGTTTGCCTAGAAAAAATGACAATGTAGAACTAATTATAAAATAACATACCAAATAAAAATATTAATGTAAAAGTTCTTAGGAAATAAAAATCTTTAAATTTTATCCTTATTCAATGGAAGTAAGCACAATTGTAACAGGTACAGAAATTTGATGGACAGAGTAAGAGAAGGTAGTTACATTTAGTTTTTAATAGGAATTCATATTTATGCTTATTTACAATTGAAAATTTAGGAGATGAAGACATTTAGCATATATATATAAATCCACGAACTTCTCCCTCATTGTATCTTTAGGAAAAGCTACAGAAGTAAAATTGGTGAATGATACTATCTTTATGAAGAGGTGGTTGGTTCTCAGGTTAGACTGCATGAGAGACATTTTTGGCTCTGCAGCATTGAGGAAAGGCGAGGGAGGATCTCTCACGCAGTCTAACCCGAGAACCACCTCTGCATCTCTCAACAGCTGCGAAAGCCTCCGATCTACGATACTATCTTTATGCTTTAACTCTAGGGGGTTTACTAGAACATATACTTGATAAACTGCTGTATATGCACTTTTACCATCTCGCTCTGGGTAACTAAAGTAAACTATTGTTATCTGGCACTTTGTCTCCTGAACAACAAACATTTATGCTGCAGAAAATATGAGACCTTATAGAATATTTTTATGGCCAATTTAGAAATGGATTCCTTTATCAATCAATTAAAAGGAAACAAAAAGGACTCATCACACACATACACATTGGTAAAAGCATGGTACAAAGCTGTCCAATTGGGTCATATATATACACAATACAAAAACGAACAAAAACCATATCACACAGTACAAAATATAAGATTAAATTATAGGAATGCAGAGAACCCTTTCTTAGTCAATTGAGTATCATTAACTGCTTAAATAATGTAAGAGGAGGGAAAGCCTCCAGCAGTGAGCAATGGGAAATCTGCAAATGGATGTTTTATAGTAGCTATACTGAAATTCATAATTAATTAATGATGCCAGAACTAGCTTGAATTGTAAACACAAAAAACCCAAATGGTGTAAACAGTCCATTGGGTGCACCATTTATGCATTAGTGCTAATCCAGTTGTTCATAATATTATGTAGGCACAGCATTAATTGTGTCCACATTGTTGTCTGACTTTGAGGGTCATCATAAGATTCCGAGTATAGGAGGAAAAAGTTTGTTGTTTGCTTTATTTTCAGAAATGTGAATGAATAAATCACAATCCCAACATAAAACAATCATTTCATTTTGCATACATATTCCCTCCAATTCCCAGACATTCCAAGATTGGATCTACTTGTATGCTTATGATAGAAAAATTATTAACTTCACTTTTCTGGTTTTACATTTAGTATAAAGAACAAAAAAGGTCATCATAACTGCAATGGTTACTATTATATTTTCAAATATCTTTGGGCCTGGCACCTTGTACATGATCAGAACCAATCAGGCAGTTCCTCTACAAGGAGCTGGGTACCTATTTATTATGATAATCAAATAAAATATTTGAAATAGTTTTCTATCATTGTCTAGTATCATATCTTGAAACATAACCTATTATTCACATCTAAACATGGATTTAGAGGTCCACTACAATAGCCACATATCACATGGTGTATCAAATACTTTTAGGATTGGATTATAGACCTGATACTTTAGGATTATTTTTTGATTTCACTAAAGCTTTTGACTTCATCAATCATCAGCTACTCTTGTATTAATTGAAATGTTATGGTTTAAGAGGTACATCCTACAAATGGATTGAATCATATCTAAGTGAACGGCATCAGCATGTGGAGCTCTCAAGAAATGGCTCCAAATTTGTTTTGTTTCTCCTGGAATAGAAGTAACACTGGCTCTTCCCCAGGGTTCTGTACGTTTACTCTCTGTACTACACTGTGCTCTGCCCTATTTTATTTTTGACTTATATCAATGATCTACCAGATAAGCTTAAGCCCATTAAGGGAATAGATCCATTACTGTAAGCTGACAATACAAATATTATTGTGTCAGTCTCCTCAGTGAACAGTTTATCAGAAAGAGCAGCTGAAGTAGCTTAGATTTTCAATGAATAGTGTCTTCTTGACTTCCTAAAACCCAATTTAAACAAGTCCAGGTTGATTTATTTCACTACTAAAAACAAAAGTCTCAGTTTCAAACATATTTGAAAATGATAATACACTCAAATATCCACTGTTAAAATTTTGATACCGAATTGTGCCAACTCTCTATAGTCAATATATATCATTGTAAAAAGAGACTATGAGTGTGTTCTTTGAAAGTTATAGGGAGAATTATGTACTAGATTAACAAACAATATGGAAACTTCCTGGAATACCTGAATAAATGGAATACTGGAATAAATACCTGAGGGGCATCCGGCCGGTCAGTTGTTTCCAACAGTCGCTGAACTATGTATTCAAAATACTGTGAGAGGCAATATGTCGCTGGTGTGCTTTGGGCATCATCACCACCACCACCATCCTCCCCAGAACCACCACCAGCAGCTTCCTCTTCAGCTGCCTCATACGCCGCCTCGGCTAGACCCGAGAAAGCCCAGCAAACATTTGCAGCAACCCGAGGTTCTGATTTCAACCCTGTCATAAGTGCCTCAAGCAATGGCTTCAAATAATTTTCATTGATTGCAGCTTCTGGGATAATTTCACACACTCTTCCAAAATTCCATGCAGCTGTATCACGGACAGCTACACTAACATCATACATCATATCAATGAGTGTTGGCATAGCTTGCTCCACAAGTGTCTTCAATGTTGATGGATCCAAACCACCAAGAATTGAACCTACAAAAAACAAAATGGAATATTAGCATAGCTTATTCTCCATGGTGACTGGCTCATTCATATGCAATCAAGAACAGCAATCATAAAATGTCACTGAACTAACAGTAACATAATTGAAATAAAGGGTTAAAAACTTATCTACAAAAATATTGGAAAATAAATTTTTTGGTCAGCAAAACTATACTCAATTGAAAACCAAGGGACTTCTACTGCTAAGATAACATATGGGCATTATGAAAAGGAAACAATGACTAACTGCATCACCTGAAGAGCCCAACAAGAACAATAGCCACAAAGTTTTAAATTCTAAAAATATAAAAAAATTATAATCAGATCATACTGAGATGATTTATCATTGTGAACGCTTTAGTTAATTTCGAATATCTTATGAATGCTGTGAAATATTTGAACACACGAATGATATGGTGCTACATGTGGGATTGGAAAATTAACTGAAAATCCTTTGAGGTTCATCATAAGGTTCAAAGTATAAATAGAAAAAGTTTGTAGATTGTTTTTTTTTCAGAAATGTGAATGAATAAATCACAATCCCAACATAAAACAATCATTTTATTTTGCATACATATTCCCTCCAATTCCCGGACATTCCAAGATTGGATCTACTTGTATGCTTATGACAGAAGAATTAGTGAATTCACTTTTCAGGTTTTACATTTACAAACAACAATAAAGGTCTCCAGTCAAGTGTTATGCTTTTATAGATTTCAAATATCATTGAGGATGACCCTTTGCACACGCTCAGAGCTAATCAGGCAGCTACTCTACAAGGAGCTGGGTGAACATTTTAAGGAGCAACAGCTCAAATGAAGTGTTGCCATGTGTACTATATAGTATTTCAGGTGCATACAGTGATGGCAATTACCACAAGATTAGTTACTTTGTAACATTTCACGGAAACCTCACCAGGAAGCAATACAGTGGTTCACATGAAGAGCCACATGCTATTTCCAGAGCGATGCTATGCATACAAAACAATAGGATATAATATATCACCATTCATGCATCCATCACTCCAGGTGTCATTGGCCCCAGACCACAATCTTAGGCACTCAAAGGATGTGTATTCCCAGTCTGGTCATCTCTATCTTAGAATTTACCAAACTTTTTGCACCCAATATCCCATATCCCCTACCCAGTATTTTTCAACTTGGACTGATGTTAACCTACCAGGCCTCATGTGGAGATCCAAATGGGGCATTATTTTAATGTTAGGACTACTATCAAATATTCAAGTGCAAGCTACATCTTCTAGGGAGATAAATACTGTGGTTTCCATCGCCTTTCACATTGCAGCACTGCAGCCAAATCCTTGATTATCCACACAAGGCTACAAATTAAAGACAGTTGATAATGGACCAATCATCATGATTTGCAACATCAGTACCATATTACAGCAAACTGCGGGAGACGCTGTGCCAGTGACTTTTAATGGAGTCATCCGCTACATGTGCGGATGATTCTGGTAAAGGCAAATGATTTTTACACCCAGAAATTGTTGCAATGTAATCAGTACCATGTGGTAAAACACTTCTGCCTTTCATCAGGGTATGGTAGATTTAGGTGTTGGAAATTCACTAATCTAACCTGAAACCCAATCCAAAGGTGATAATTTAATAATTTTTGGTGCCTTTGATAATCTAACCAGAGACGTACAGCTCCGTAGTCAGACTCAATACCCCTGGGCTACATTTTCCCCTCTAATCCCATATAACATGGCATTTCCAAAGACCATATCCACAATTATTTTGAAATCAACTGTAAGCTATGAACTTATTCACAGTTTACATTGTAAAGTTACCTACTGCAGCAAATGACACTTATTTCTTGTGCAAGAATAACTGTGAATTTTGAAAAAAATTCTTTTACATTGTTTGTAACCACAATTTGAGATATTCATAAAAAATCTTTTTTCATAATTTTCCACACCAAAGAAAACCCTGTAAGTGTAGACCTTAGTTGTATAGATAAAATGGGGGTCATAGTATCTGCCACTACTCTGTGCAGGGACTTTTCATAGCACCTTAGGAAAATCATTTACATCCCACATTTTTAACTTCTTTGAATACGTCCATATTAGATGAGTTGGTAATTTTCCACGGACTCCAAAGTGAGTGGAAAATTATACTCATTTTATATGGGCATCAAACAATTCCACAAAGTGAAGCCTGAAAGTGTGAATTATATCCTAAGAATACATTTGTATTTGAGCAAGTTACATTATAACCAAGTCCTGGCAGTGAACTGATAAATTGACGAGTACTGAGATTTCTAAAAATAAAAATTAAACATAAAAAGAATAATGCTATGAAGTTGGAATTGATTGAGATGAATGAAACATTGAAATGAACAAAAACATAACTTTAAACACATTACAAAGAATAATATATTGAATAGATTACCAAATGCCATTAAGGCTGCATCTCGAAACCTCCAGTTTGGACTTTTTATATTCTGCTTTACAAAGGGCAGCACAAACGGAACAATGGCATCTTCACAACATGTAGCCAGCAACATTAAACAAACACCAGCAGCTTTACTTGGGTTCCAGTCATCCTCATCATCAAATTCCTCCTGTAAAGATTGATATCACAGAAGATATTAGTATTAAAATCTCACAAATCAATTAGAAGACTGAAAATATTTGCAGGGAAAGCATGAAATATTACCACTACATGATATCTGTGAAACAATACATCAAACAAATTTTCATCAAATCAAGTCTGACCTATGGGTGCAACATTTAGGCTGTGTGCATGATTCTGATACCACTACGAAAGCATTATTACTTTGGAAAGTATCTACAATGGCGAAAAGACCTTGATATATCTACATCGGGAGTGGCATTGGCCTGGTATTCATCCTAGGGTGAAGGGAAATCCATGAAACCTTCACCGGGCCAATGGAAGTAAGAAGAAATACATAAGTAAAGAAGAAAGTGGAAATTTAGGAACAGTAATAGTGAAGGAAGTAGAGATAACAGTAATAGACTTGTAACAGATTGACATGATATAGATATATATTACGCTTAGTGACATTGGATAAAATGTATATAGATTATGTAATGTCACTAAATGTCATTGGTTGCCCAATGTAACTGCATTGGCATTTAATATATCACACGACACTAGAATCTCTCCTTGTGAATAGGTGGTCCTTCCTCATCTACCATTGAAAAGCATGAAAAACTGGAGAAAAATACAGTGTATATTCACTGGATACCCTACGATTGAAGTCTTTGTTCAAGATAGAGGATGTGGAGCTATTGGCTGTTGAACAAGTTGTCACAAGGAAAGAAGAAAATCCTATAGCCAATAAAAAATGCAGAAGAACTCCGATGCCGGTATTTCGGTCACCAGGTGACCATCTACGGGGAGAGAAATCGAAAGGGAACTTGACAACTGAAAGAAGACATGCACCAGGCACTGTCCAAAGTCAAGTGGGTGTTCAGGTCGGGGGGTGAGGTATATATACCTGGAGGGGCAAGGGGGGATCAACAGTTCACTTTTTAATTTCGTTAGTCAATTCAAAAATAGGCAGCCCCCTCCTAATAGCCACCACTCTTCCCCCTCTCCTTCCCACGTGACCTCAACAAACTCCCCCCCCACCTACTGACCATCACTTAACCCCTCCCCCCTTTGCCCCTACAGGTATATGGTATATATACATCACCCCCCGACCTGAACACCCACTTGACTTTGGACAGTGCCTGGTGCACAGTCTTCTTTCAATTGTCAAGTTCCCTTTCGATTTCTCTCCCCGTAGATGGTCACCTGGTGACCGAAATACCAGTATTGGAGTTCTTCCGCATTTTTTATTGGCTATAGGATTTTCTTCTTTCCTTGTGACAACTTGTTTGTTCAAGATGTCCTTAATACTAACATGCCCGTGTCTACCAAATTGGCAAATCACAAATTTTTTCCTTGATCTTGCTTTAGTCTCAACAACAATGCTCTAGTTACCATTTTTTTTAAGTGTTGTTGAAAATTTTTTGATAAAATATTTGTAAGTAAAAACCATGTTTGCACTTTCACCATTAATGGCCAACTCAACCATTTGGTCCTGATGAAATTTTATATAAAACCATAAACACAGTAATCAACCCGAAGGTCGGTTTAGTAGGTGATGGTAGAGCTCACCCATGTACCAAGCCCGACGGCGTGTGAATATTCACACATCAGGGTAGGGGGGCCAGTTCCTTTCCCTGTGCCGGTTATGGTTTCCCAGGAAGACCTGGTACCCAAAAAATCAACTAGCTTGGGTGGAGCTGCAGGTGCCCAGAGTGCCTTGGCCGGGAATCGAACCCGGGACCCTCTGGTCAGTAGTCCAATGCTCTACCCACTAGACCACCACGACCCACGAAATTTTATACATAATATTTTTGATAAGCATTGTTTCCAATACCTTGACAAAAAAAATAGCTATGGATTTTATAAGAAAAATTTTTACCATGTGACAATTTTTAAGATGAATGAAATTAGTTCTACAATGAAAAACAAATAACGTGCTGTGAATGGAAGGTAAAGAGAGGAAGTTAGGGAAATATGAAGAAAGTAGAAAAAGAAGATGGAGATGCAATTGGGGAAGAGGAAGAAAGTGGAATTTTGGGCAGCCTGATGAGGATATAAGGGGAGATAAATTGAAAAATAATTTCAGGAAGAATGTTTATGTTGCACCAAGTCCATGACAGTGGGATGTTCGTTCATAAATACCATTGAAAATCTATTTTTATGATATGATAATCATCATATCCAAAAAAAATTGGTGGATTCAGAATATGTCATGAAATAAAGAGCCTGGTCATTATTTAGAGGTGTAAATCATAAATGAGGTAAATGGATAAATGTGTCATCCACAATGTTGTAAGTGAAGGGGAATATTATATAATATTTGTAATAACACCAATACTTATGTTCTCAAAATACACACCTTTTTATGTGGTCAATTATGAGAAAAACAAATTTGCATTTTTCCACATATCAAAATCTGTGCAAAAGTACAAATTTGTTTTTCTCATTATAACTTCTACTTCTCACCTGAACCTGTTGAAAAGGAACATTGCTCTTCCATTGCAAATTCCCGATTCCAATATTTTACTTCAGATTTGCACTTCAAATTTCTAACCATTTTAAATATTTGGCCCTTTTACCTTGAATTTTTGTAAAAATTGAGTAATTCTAGAATTTTCACAACTTGTGACCATCCTAGTGATACAGTGCACGCAATAGAACAATCACACTGAAATTAGGGGTGATGCATAACAAAAGTTTTAACTTGAAATTTTCTTGAGTCTTCTACCCAGTTAGGTGTTCCATATTGGCCGATTTCAATGCTCAACTCATGCATCGCCCTCAGGGTAGATGAGTTCCACTCTGCATTCAGCCATCTGATATACACGAGCCCAGTGGTCAGGAGACTCACGCTTGGTCCATGATGGAGGAGCTTCCCGTTTGGTCACCATGACGTTGTGTTGTGTTCCTTCCTTTTCTAACCTCCATCAGCACCAGTTTCCATGCATTGCTGAGGGAATAGCCAGAGTCTCCGTTGAAATTAAGTCTCGCCATTTTTATTTAAATTACTTCTTTCATTATTTGGGCCCAGTAACCACTGGCGTAGGCTAATAACTTCATCCCAGTGAAGTTAATGGAATGATCCATCTCGATGCTATGTTCAGTGATAGCTGATTTCTCCATCCTCCCCAACCATAGGTGTCTTCGGTGTTCCTTTAGCCTGGTCTCAATGGTCCATCTCACCAACGTAGACGTCTCCGTAGGCAAATGGGACTTGGTAAATGCTGGGACCTTGGCTCAGACAAGAAAATTTCTTATTTTCCCTGGTGGTTTGTGGACTAACTTAATTTGTGCCTTGCAAGTATCCTGGATATTTCCCAGAAAATCGATGAGCCATATGGCAGGCAGGCCCTGGCTACTGGCTTCTCTTTTTCCTCCTGCATCACACGCACTTGTGGGTAGAAGGTCATTTTTAGGTCCAAAGAGATGTTGCATCCACTATACCCATTTTGGAGGCAGGTTGTCTTGAGGTGGCTAATCTCCTCTGGCAAAGTGTTTTTGTCAGCAATGGTCCTGGTTCTTTTGTTTTTTAAAGTTTAACTATTCAAAAAAATAATTTCCAAAAGAAGCAAATTATGCACTAAAAACTACTTACTTGTTTAGTTAGCTTTTGCATGAGAACTGGAACCAGGTACTGTAGAGCACCCTTGGCATAAAAGCGTGAAGTTCTTGGAGGTGGCCTTCCAGCTTCAGTGGCTTCAGATTCTTCTATTGACAAATCAACTTCTTCATCACTCACATTTGACCAAAACTCAATTCCTTGCAAGGCCACTTCATCAATATCTGATTTCATAGCTTCGAGGGTAATCTACAAAGATTAAAAGTATTTTAAATGCATACACACCTAATAAACTCAAGTTCAGGAGGTTATTTGAACAACGTTATGAAAACAACAGACCACAAAAATGAATTTAAATCAGAATACAAACAGAAGAAACATTACATATATACAGATACATTAATTGATAAGAGTATGAAAAACTGCCTCTGCAAAGCCTTATACAATATAATTCAGCTCTAATAAGTGTTTCAGCATGGGTATCAATATTGACACATGAATTGAAAAACTCAATTTCTGAAATTTTTTTTAGCAAATAATAAAATATGATTGTTAGACCCTGACAAGGAAATAAAAATTTACATACATATGAATAATTATATCCACACCACCCCCATACAGGCTGGTTAATCAAGGTTTTACTGTATAATCAAATACTAAGCAATAAAAACCCTTGTACTTACAGGAAATAAGGCCTGAGCCATGTAACTTTCCATGTACTGATAATATAAGGACATGATCTTCACGAGGCATTGTAGAGCAGCAACACGAACCAATGTATCAGCTGATTGAGTGGCTTCACAAACTACTTCCATGATGAAATTTCTTTCTGGCTGTAAAAACATCAATGTTAAGATTACTTAACAAATGCAAAAATGATATTACTTAGCAGACAACTGTACTATATGCATAAGATTAACACAATTAATACATGATTGAGGGCTAACATTCAGCTTAGTGACTATGAATCATGATCTAGGATATTAATCCATTACAATCGAATCTTTCAGTGCCACATACGAGTACATCAGACTGGATATGCCCAAAAGTGACTTAGGTATTCATCATTCATCACATATTTATTGAAGTCGCTACTTATTCATATTTTTCTTTAACCTTTTACACCTTCTAACTTAATACACCAATAAGAGAATAGGAATGATCATTGTCATTCCTACTTCCAGTAAAACTAACTAGGGAAATATGTTAAGTAACTCATTGCAGTAAAGTTTCACAAGGGTTTGAGACCTAGAATTTTGACCAAAAGAATTCAAACTCTGGGGAAAGACTTGAATTGAATATTTCCTAACTTTATTACACAGCCTTGGGAAATAATATCATTGCCAGTCGGGATAAACAAGGCTTAACACCATATCCACAATTGATGATTCTAGGTCCATTTTACGATTTAATATTTTGCTTTTGTCAGAATTAGAAAACATTTCCCTTTAACCTGAGAGGGAGAACATGGATGTTATCCTTACTATTTATACAGTCAATTTTTATTGCAATGGATTTTTTGTTGTTGAAAACAGGTGCAAGTCCTTTTTTCAAACTTGAATTTACTTTTGAGATGAATGAGTAATTTTAAGTCGTTAATTCACGTGCTCAAAAAAATATCGAATTGAGAGGAAAACGCAAGAGGAGAAACCTGTCCAGGCAAATGTGAGCATTCCCCACTGTTTCCCGCCCAAGATGGAACACCCATGTCAGTGGAATCCCACCAGGTGTCAGGGGGACCATTTATTTTATAAGCAGCTACCACTGAGACATCACTTCCAATAAGCCCACCAGGCATGTATGTCTCCATCTTGGCCTTTTTAAGGGTGATTTAGGCGGTCAGTTCTCAGGTATTGCATTTTTGTGCCAAATATCATTTCTCATGTGTTTGGTTCAACGAGGAGATTAAAACTAACAAAACTTGTAGTTAACACAAGGTTACTTGGTAGTTTACCACACTTTGGACTTGTCACCCTCTTGTGAGCTTGTGCTACACTCCCTTAAACTGTTACCTGGGAGGATTGGGTGCTAAACGCCAGGATAAACTCCTTGCAGGGAAGTAAACATTAACCCTAAGCTAGAGTATGTTATTCTATCCAAATGTGCAATATACTCAGAACAAACTCTCAGTGCCCTTGGATTATCTTATTGTGCTTCTCTAGTTTGATGTAATTGTGTTCATTGAGATTTGGCTTGCCTCTAAAACCTAACTGTGAACTTGTGTCCACCTACAAAGACTTTCACCATTATTTCATCTTGCATGGATGTGGCCTTCTTTTGCTGTAAATTTAAACATTCTCGCCACTCATCATTCTGATCTCAAAACAAAAAAATTCTTTGTTTCAAAGCTCACTTGAAATGACAAAATAATTCTGGGACCATAAATCAGACATTCATTGGATGATTTTATTGCCCTATTCATAGTATTTTATCTGGCCATGAGTCACGGTTTATATAAAGCCTTCATTCTTGCCCTTTAGGTTATGCAATTTTGTTTGTTGACTTAATTCTTCCACTAATTAGTCCTCGACCAACGAGGCCAAGACTGTTATACCAGCTAGTGACTTTTCTGCAGAGCATTCTATTAACAGGGTTCTGTGCAAAGCTAACAGTTTCAGACTTAACTTTGTGGAATTCCTTCATGGTGAGGGTGAAAGAAAGAGAAAAGAAAACTTTGCACTTCCACACACTTTTGATATAACACGACCATGGTTTCGAAATCAGGTGATGATAATGTGCTGCATCGAAACCATGGTCGTGTTATATTAAAAGTGCGTGGAAGTGCAAAGTTTTCTTTTTGCTTTCTTTCACCCTCACCAGGGTCAGTGCAACTGCATTGTCCACTGCAATGCAACTTTAATCTCACTCTGGCAATGCTACATCTTCTACCCTCAACTCATCTCTCTTCTGCTATCCTGGGAATAAACATTGTTTCGAATTATGAATTACTGGAGTGTTGCATTGTCTTTCCTTTTCCCTCCATTCTATGTTCGGCACTTTCATAAAGCGGACTGGTCTGCCATAACTGCGCCCTCGCACTTTTCCTGTAGTGTTGCACCCCAGAGGGATGACTTTTGGTGTTTTACAACCACCTATACAGCAGTATCAATGTTTGTCTCTTTGAAACTTGTATCCAAGAAGGCCTACCAGGTTTTGGAAAACTTTGCCTAGAAACACAAAATCAGTGTCCAGCAATTATGGATATCTCATCACAATTCGAACACCTTTTAGTGTTTTTGCTTTGTACTTTTAAATACTTTATTTAAGCGTATGCTTTATACGCTTAAATACTACCACCAAGATCTGCACCGATGGCGGCTCCAGGCTGGCTCAAGCCCAGACCCTTCTGCGCACACCTCCACGACCCTCCAACTCGTTACCACCACTCCTTTGTGGTTCTACAACAACATTCCAGCTTCCTCTGATGGCATGATTATATGAACTAGATTCAAAGTATAACAATAAGATTCATAAAGGATTTGGTCTCTAATCAACTAAACAGTTCTACCTTATCCCAATATCCATTTCACCGAACAACATTTGTTACATTCATGAACTTCTGCTAAAACTTCATCACAGTTCCTTTTGTCACTCAACTCCATTAGCTGCAACTAATTTTATCTCATTTCATTACTTAAATATCGACCACCCCAGACAAAATTTTATAAACATCTGATCGCTATACCTCCAGCCTAATCTACAGGTTCCATAAATGCTATCTCTTTCTCCAACACACAAGTAACTCACTTTACTTGCCCATCAAACTTCTCCATATTGGTTATCTCCTCTCCCAATGGAAACGTTCTCATACCCAATTAAAAATCGTGAACTAAATGTAAGATTGATAGCCACCATTAATTATTGCTATCAGCCATGGCAATTTTTAACGCATTCAGAATCACCTACTACACCACATTCTCCCTTTATATCTCATGCTGCCAACAAGATGTTTTCCCCAGTGGCACATGTCCAATTAATCTTGGTATCCATTCCTGTGAGCATTAACTTGATGTATCCTTAACCATCCCATTAGTTTTTACTGTTGTCCATCACTGTAACCCTCCTTCAAAATTTATACTGAGGACCTAAGCCTTTCCACTCTAGGCATTTCTTATCCACAAAATCGATGCATTATAGTTGACAAAGTAATTACACAATATTTTCAATGGCTCTTTTTGAATTAATTACCTTTTATCACTTTCAATCCATGTTCCCTCTCAATTCCCCAACAAAACCAACCCTGCAGACATTCTAAAATGTCACCTCTCTATATCCCAACATTCCCTTGCCTATAGATTCTTACTGTATTTAATTCTCTTGCACTGATAAATTACCCAATTTGCTTCACTTTGTTTTTCTTACTTTTGCTACTTAACTGTTAAGTTAAAACAAAAAGCCTCACAGAAATGATTAGAGGTGGATTGAGAATCATTAGAACTAACAAGCCTTAATCAGACTGGACTAATTAAATTAATTCAGAGTCATTCGTTTTAGTATGGAGATCTTACTAATAAACAGTAGTCCAACATATTGCTTGTTTGGATTATGAATATAAAATTTAAAAAATCGATGCCAGAACTAGCAGACTTGAGTACTACTTCCCATGGACAATACGGAAAAATAATGGTAGCTTTATAGCCAACAAGAGTGCCACTTGCCACCCGCAACATCTATGGAACAAATAGCAGACATGCCAACTTTCAAAAATGAAAAATCGGGAGATTTTTAGAAGTGTATCACGAAGTAATTACTTTTAATTACCACAATATTTAGCAATAGAGAATGGATTCTCCTGTATGTACGTAATAACTTTCGTTCTTTCTTCCATGCACATTTCTGTAATAATAGCCGTTGTTTTAGTTCTGGCACACCCATATCGCTTGGCAATTTCCGAATCGGGAGTCTCCCGCTTAAATCGGGAGAGTTGGCATGTCTGAAATAGTTTCACTTGTATGCAAGCCTTTTCAACTGATATTTCAACTGGTTATTTTGTTGGCAAAGTCCTTCCTACATGACTCCCTAGGACTGGAACAACATCCAATGTTGTGCAAGTGGAAACACTTGCATTATGTTGTGCTCCCAAGCTCCCACTATCGACCCATGTCCCTCTTCACAGAGATGACACCTTATGTGGTCAGCCATCAGCAGGGTAGTACTTTTTCAACCTACTGCATCAGGGGTGGGGACCTCAAGTCACAAGACTTTAGATTAATATTTTCCTCTTCTTGCTTTCCAGTTCACTAAGACCTGCCTTAGTATGGTGGTAGTTCTTTTATGTAAATGATTGACATTTTAATTTCCTATTTAATAACTACAAAATGTATGTAGTGAGTAAAATTAAAATGTGTTTAAAACCAAGCTTGGAACTAAAATGTACGCATGTGGGCACATTGATGTGAAAACCACCTAGCACATTTGTTAAATGGATTTTAAGTGGAAGTTTCTTCCCCTTTCCCTCACCCCTAAAAAATACATCCCTCCCTCAACCCTTACCACCTGATGTTTTCAGCCCTGCCAAACTCCTTTTTGGTGAATTGCAGGGCATTTGTGAAGCTGTAGGCACTAGTCATAAATAACAGCATGAAACATATACTTTATCTGCCCAAATAGAAGCCAAAGCCCAAAAATCACCAACATACATGGAAAAAACTAATTTTTGAAGATTTTGGACAGATTTCCATCCTGGAACAAGAAGCCTAAAATACAATACACTATGGAGAGGGTGAGAAAAGGCATTTGATGAAGATTGAAGACAAAAATTTTTAAGATGTTTCCATAATAATCACTTATGTAAAAGGAAGTTCACAAATGATGCCTGGCGATTTATTTCCAAAAATATTGTGATCAACTATCCTACAGTGCACTTTTCAACCAGGCTCAGAGACCACTGTCTCTGAAGAAATCATTTTTGGAGGAAATTCAAAGTAGGTCTCATGTCTAAGATGTATGTTGCACCTCGCAATGGCCCCATGGTAACCTTGACTTTTATTTGGAAATGTCAATCCATTCTTTAGAAATTATGTAACGTCACACCCCGGTATGGGCAAAATAATGAATGCCATTTTTCCATATCATCTCTCACCACACCACTGTAAATCCACATCTGTATATACAATGCATGGGGTTGCTCCTTTATGTCACATTTAGCGAAAATAATTTTAGTGTAGTGGTTGATCAGCTCTTTCCAATGTAGCAATTACTTCTCATATAATTATAACTACAAACATTGGACTTAGAATTTATTTAGCATCGCTAATAAGGCGAATTGCAGTTCATACCATCGGTTAAATGATTGGTTGACAATTACCGATATTTAAATAAACGGAAATCAAACTGTTGAGCATGGAATTCTTTCATTGAGTTATCATTAAAAGGAAATGGTAAGATATATTTTAAAATTAAATATTATGTAAACATCTAATTTTTGTAACACTGTATAGCACGAAGATATTGAAAGAATATTTTCTGAGATACCAAATTTCAGCTGATAGGCGAATTTTTCATTAAGAATGTCAATAAAAAAACAGCTTACATTAAGGAAAATACTTATATAATAACCGTAAATATATTTATAATATTTTTCAGGATTCAGCACTTCTTAAGTAACTCTATACAACAATAAAATCAACAGGTTCACACACCATTTATAGTGTAATTAATCAGAACACTGTAAGGAAGATGCATTTAATATTTGCATTTAGTTATTGCCTAAGAGATTAGATTTATGGCAATTAAATATCCTTCATATCAGCAGAGGACATAGGGTATTACAGATGATTTCCCACCAACAAATACAACAGCTAACCTAAGATCAAAAATTTAAGTGTATGAAATCCTTGCATTGAACTGAGCTTCCCACAAAACTCATTGAAGAGCTGCCGGTATACTTGAAGCTCTTAGCATTCCATTTGGACCGAGTAAGTAGGCAAATGTAAAGTCTGAGAATGCTAGGTACCATATATATTGCCTAATAACTAAATAAACACCATGGTGGAACACTGCAATAAAGCATTATCAGAGAAGTTAACAAGAGGAATAATACATTATAATTTCACAATTATAATGTATTATTCCTCACAATTGCAAAAAAGTAAATTTCAGAGATGATAGAGGGAGGACAGGCAGGGTGCCCACCGAATCCGAATTGTTTACTCAAGATTTCTAGGCCAATTTATCTTTAGGGGTTGTTTTTGACACATTTCATCCATTTCCGAGAAAAATTACCAAGGAAATGGAAGATTTTGCCAACATCACTAATAACTACTCTTCACACTGTGATTAGAAAGGAACAAATTATGGGATGAAACATTTCATCTGTCGAAGAGTGGATGATTCATGTCAGCCCAACAATCAAGAGAAGTGAGACTAACAGTAGCAGGCTTGCAAGCACCCTGACCCTATACTCCTTCCACACATCAGTTCATGAACCAGAGCACACAATGCTCAGTTTAGCTAACCAGTAGTAGGGGACAGAAGAGAGTGGAGCAGTGTTACAACTACACCAGTCGGTCCTACATATCATCACCCACAGCCTTCTACAGAGCACTCTGCTCAGTTCACTCAGCCATATTAAAAGTGTAACCTGAAAAAATGTGGGAACTCCACACAAACAAAACACATCGCCCTATTTATGATTTTATTAAACCTTTTTACCCAAAAATCCTTAAATTAATAATATTGTTAATGCTGCTTCACCAACTAGTCAAAGTAAATGCCCATTCTTGGACATACAGGATGAATGAACAGTGGCAACACAGGTAAACTATCAGTGACCAAACTTGATCATTGAATGCAAACTGAGTAGTTACAGTTCCTCAGTATCAATCAGTTTATAGCAATAATTATGAATTAAAAATTACTTATTTTAGATAACAAACAACTTAAAACTTTCATTTAAGTTAGTACAAGACACTAATTGGTCTGATGAGATACAGCAAGAAAACACAGATTTTCCCCAAAGGTCATACCTTGACAGCAAAAACAAACCATGTTTAGTGTTTCTCATAGAGAGGAACAGAAAAATGCAGCCTTTATTACGAATCAAAAATACTACTTATCTATCATTCACGGCTTATAATAAATGATGACAAAAAAGTGTGTTCCTTGAAACATGACAGAACTGTTCTACAAAGCCCAAAAATAAGTTTTACATGGTTAAGATTTTAAGAAAAAAGACACCTTCTTCAAATGACAATATCAACACGGTTTTGAAAGATAATGACGTTGGTAACTTGATACCACCTGTCTGAGTCAGGCTGAACAAAGTTAAGTCAATTTACAAGCCAGTTACTTAGGACTTACTTTGAGCCCTGAAAAATGAACTGATTAAATGTGGATTTCCTCTTTAACAGCAACACTATGACCTGGGATTACAACAAATTTCTACACATGTAATCTATGAGAATGCGCACATCCCTACCACAAGGTCAGATCATAAGCAATATCTAAAAATGCAAAAAAAATAATTTTTAGCCTGGTTCAAGTTACTGCTGAAAACTGAAAATTAATGGCCTATTTACTCAGAAAAATTGAGTGAAAACAAGTTAATAAATCCATTTGAAATTAAGATCAAACCATGTCACCAAATTAATGGAATAATAATATTCAATACACACAAAATTAAATAAATACCTCTTTCTCAAAATTAGCACGTGTGAACTCCAAGGAATTTAAAAGGGCATTGGTAGCAGCAAGTCTAACGTGGTTGCTCGGCTCAGTCCGCCTCATCCCATGAATTATGGCTGTTAATATTTGGTTAGATTGTGCTACGAGCGCACTATGTTCCTAGAAATCAAGTTGAATAAATTAATTAATAAATAAAATTATTTCACAGAATTTAAGAAAAATTCCACAATTTAAAACAAAACAATTTGTATGCATCAAACTTACTATTTCTTGGCAGATGTATCCAATGGCTTCTAACGTTGCTTCCTTCATCATCTCAGTACTGCTTGTACCAACAACATTGTTTACTAAAACCGTAATAAGTTCTGGCCATTGACCAGAGGGTAACTCAGCCACAGCAACATATGCAACACACTGGGCAGCTGAACTTGGACGGTTTTCCGTTCCCAGTGTATCCAATATCTAATAAGACAAAAGCACCATGAATGATAATTGAGGAATATCCCTCAATTTATGTCACTGAATGACAATCAACTAACTTCTATAACCTCCTAGGGTGAAGAATGTTCCCATATCAGGCAACTCTAAAATACTTCTAAATGATGAGACATTACTGAGTCTCCAAAACAGGCATTAACAAAACGTGAACTTACGTTCTTCTTCACATATGCCCTAATTTCCCCAGGAAATGAAAGCCACCTTTGTTGGTATTGTGCTTTAATGGTAGAATCTTTTGACACCAATGTATTCTTCAACTGCAAAGCAGCCGCCATACGAGCCACCGGTGAATTTTCTCCATGGTGTAAGATAACGGAAAGGGTCTTCACGTACTCGGGCTGAAATTAATTAGAGGTTCATTGCTCGTCGCCAAGCAAACTTACAGATTTCACTGGTAAAAATTACAGTTTAATTGTTAGTGATGTAAAACAATTCATGGCTAGTACTAAACCTCTTCGGAGCCATCATATGATACCATGATCATTAACTTAGACCCACACATGCAGTTAGCTCACCAAATTATTCTGGGCCGCCTGCTCCAAGTAATTCTTCGCTGCTTCCAATTCATTTTTATCTGCGATTTTAAGAAATGTTAATAGTGCATTAAAATCATTAGTTTCAGAAGAATATTTTTGTACAAGCACGAGGGCGGAATACAGTCAATAGGAATTTTAAGTCATAAGACATTGAGAGTATTACGATTAAGTTAGTGCTTCCTACTAATGTGAACAAAACAAATATTAAGCCATTATAATGGAATATAGTTTAAAAAGATTTGAATCATGGTCAGTGAAATACTGAACTGAAACAATATATGCACACGTCAGGAGTAGCTTAATACAAAAGTTAACACGCAATGATCGCTAAGATAATCTCGACACACTTTTAATTCGGATTACATATTCAACAATAGATATTAAATCATCAATAATAATTATTTATGAAAATATAACCTAAAACGACGTTATGGATTTCAGGTTCAAACAATGAATTCGGTTATCAACGGTCAGAGAATAAGTTACACTTACCTGGAGAAACAGTCTTTTCTAGAATGTGTATTAGTTGTAATGTTTCTGGATTCATTTTGCAACGTATTTCTTCCGTATTTTCAAAGAAAATCGAGTAATTCGACAGAGTAGAGTAATGATCAACCGGCAATCTTCCCACATGTACCAAGGCGCAAGAATATCTGCTGCTCACTGATTAAGTGTAAAGTCATTAGGGCGAAAATTGGATCAAAATTGTACTAACTATTAATAAAAATTATTTTGAAATTTATTATTCGTCAAAAGAAAAATTACTAGCCACGAGCAATGAAAATATAGATGGACTATTTCGCATGGAGGATTGAATTACCTACCTCGCCTTACGCAAGTTATCGCGCCAACTTCTCGGTACGTCTTGAAAACAGCTTCAGCTTAAAAAATTAGTCACGCGAGGGTGCTCTAAAACCCGCACGGCGTTAGCAAGACTAACGAAAAGTAAACTTGTGTTACCCGGTTTTCTATTTAAATAAAATTGTTGCGCTTTTGGAATATTCTCACAGAAAGTGAAACCCTTCTTAGAGAAATGTTAATATACGTGACGAAGGAAAAATACAAGCTTTTGGGTATGGGATATCATTCATTGTGATAGCCATTTGGAGTTTAATAAACATCGTTTGGTAAGTGAATAATTTTGAGAATCCTTTTTTTAATGGATACTCATTTTTATTTTGTTTATTAGATCTTCGATTAGAAATATATAAGATTTATTATCAGTCCTTTTAAGTGGTGATATGTAAGATTAAAAGCATTTTTTCAATCAAAGAAAGTGCATTCATTTATATGGTATATTTTCAATTTTCCCCGCAACTTTAGATTGAATACATCCGAGGACCATAACAAATAAACTATGGAGGAGTACGAGGATAAAGGCTGGGACGGAGAGGCAGTGGATGGAGATGTAATTGAATTCGAGAATTGCTTTGCCTTTTTATAATTTAGATTTGGATATTAATGTGTCTCTTTGTATGCAGTCCGACGGAGGAGAGGAGTCCAACGAAAACCCTCAAGAAGTCCTGAAAGAATGTTTGCACAAGTTCAGTACGCCGGACTATATAATGGAGCCTGGAATATTTGCTCAATTGAAAAGGTGTCTAGTTGATTTAGTTCAAAGATTTTTTACCTACTTTTTGGAGCTGGAGTAGCATAGAACGTTGCCATCTGACCCTAAAATGCTCAAGTATTTAGATTATAGTGATAGATTCAAGTTTTTACTCTTGGTGGTCCACATCGGTAAGTAGTCTGAACCCGTTGAATCCATTTGCCATGTACTGGTTCTGTTTTTGGTGAATATCGACTGATGACTTAATCAACAGCGTACCTTATTCGATGCATAGAGAAATCATAGATTTCGTATTTATGTAGGTATTTTCAGGCTGGAGGGAATCCGGAACAAGTTATTGAACTTCTTTCCCAGAACTACACGGCTGTGGCTCAGATGGCAAATCTTCTGGCCGAATGGCTTATTCTTGGTGGTGAGTACATTTTTATCACGTAAAGAATACCCATCAATTATATGAAATCACATAATGAAATATTTTGTTTTCTTGTAGGAGTGAAAGTGACTGATGTTCAAGCTATGGTAGAAAATCATTTAAAAGACATGACTTTGAAAACTTTCGATCCTAAGAAGGCTGAGACCATTTTCTCTGAAGAAGGAGAAGTATGCTTTCTTTGCTGAAAATCTCTTCTTTTAAATATAAAGATTTAATTCATCATTAATAGCTAAATGGCCATGGCCATTCATTTCAAATGTGAAGATTAGTATGTAAGAGGTACCGATTAATTTAAATCAGCTCATGGTAAAACTATTAGTTCTAAGTCAAATGGAATTTCTCTTTTTCTGCCTCTAGTATCTTTAGCAGCCAAATGCATCTTACACTTAAATTGATTTTGGCTTTTACTGCAGTATTGTGGCTCATTATAATGTCTATTGGCTATTCCCAATGCAGTGGAAATTGTATTTATGAACACCACGGCATTGAAAGATATCCTTTGTTCCAAACTTAAATAGGTTAAGCTTTTAAAACTGTCGGCTTTACGCATTCTCCTGTTACATTCCAATATTGTTCACTTAGACCTACATACACTCTCTGTGATCTCATATTGCATCTTTTGGTTTGCAGTAATATTGGTGAACAGTTAATAAATTCCTCCACTAGATAAAAGGCTCTCCTTTCATTTGGCTCCCCTGGGCAGAGAAGGGGAGCCTAATCCACGGGAGGCCCAGAAAGGAATTTATTCAGCAGATATGCCAGGGAAGCATGATATCTTTCATAATAATGAACCCTAGTGGAAATGTGAGGCAATGATTGTATTGCACATAAGAAGTTTTTACCAATGTGAAGAACTTTTTTATTCTATTAAATATGTAATCGAATTGGGAATTTAAGGATAAAGTTAAACAGGAATCAGGATGGCATGGTGGCTAATTTACTAGCTTCCCAACTTGATGGTCTGGATTTGAATCCTGGAATTTGCAAGATTTTTCTATGTAACCACCACAAAAGCACTCATAGGATGGGTCTGTCTCAACCAACTTCACACCCCAAAAAACTTTTATTCTTCTGATTAAAAGTTTCACTTGGTGTAAATTGCCAATTTAGACTAACTTTATGCTGTTAAAGAAATAACTGTCACCATAAATGTATAACTTTTTTATGCTGGGGTTTTGTAACTAGTGATCTCCCTCAACAATCAGATTGACCATTAAGTTGGAATATGCTTGGTCCTTCATAGTGAAGAATTTGAAATTTAATTGTTTTCAGTGATATTTAAGGTAAAATAATATGGGTGAAAGACAATAATTTCATACTATGTTACTAGTTGGCTTTGCACTACCTTCTTTTCATGTAGAGAAATTTTATTTTCTGAGGAGCAATGGCTCCTGGGAAGCTGTAACTCTCTTTTGTCCTCCTGATGCATTATGGTATCTACTGTGGCATACTTTATGTGTAATTGATCGCTGCATGCCATTCTTTCAGACTCCTGGTTGGCTTACAGAAATGATTGAGCACCCAACTTGGAGATCTCTTATATACAGGTTGGCTGAAGAGTACCCTGATTGTTTGATGCTCAATTTTACAATAAAGGTATGTATTTTGTGTTTTTGAATGGAAAAAGTATTTTTTTAATTAATTTGATGAATACCTTCCAGTGTCCAATTGTAACTGTGACTATTTATAAATGTACAAAGGCTTGTACAAGGTACATGCATTTTATATATGTACATATGTGTGTGTGGATGCATACATATATAAAAACACAGATATAAATTTTTAAAGCATAGAAACACAAAGAGGGAATTGAGATAGTGCAGTGGCTATCGTACTGGCTTCCCACCTAGAGGGCCTGGGTTCGAATCCCGGCGACGTCGAATATTTTTCAGTGGTATCTCAATCCCTACTTGAAGTGCTTTGTGGAGGGCACTTTGAGTGAGTACGCCTTCTTTAGGATGGGACGTTAAACTGTGGACCCCTTGGCACCTTTCGTTAACAGCAGGCTAATGGTGGTGCCGGGTTTATCTCCACCCTTCATCCTGTCCATCCCTAACAGCACAAATGATCTTAGCTGTAAGTCGCCTCCCCTTAATAGTACTACTAGAAACACAAAGAAAAGACTCTCACCCCTCACATAGGTAATTTTGACGTTTCGATGGCACAAGCATCATCATCAGGATATTCTGATGATAATGGTTGTGTCATTGAAGCATCAAAACTACATATGCGAGTGTCCTTTCTTTGTGTTTCAATGTTTTAAAAATCTATATCAGTGTTTTTATGTATTTGTGTGTTGCCAAAGAGTAATCTATTTTGAAGATATTTATATATAGTGTATATAGATATAATACATACGTGAGTGGTCTGAAAAGTTTCTGACTCGGAAAATTTCAGGAAAAATGTCTTGTATCTTTGTTAGGTTGGAAACATTTCAGACCACTATTTGTGTAGATATATTTATTTATTTATTTTGTATGTGAAGTTAGCACTAGTGAACAAAAACACAGAAACACAAAAAAGAAAAGAAACATGTTTTTGAATTTTTGGTGGTACAAGCCACCTTTCTAAAAGAAGAGTAGGAAGGAACTCGTATATAACATATATATGTATGTTTGTATATGATAATAATGTTTATTTGTCCAACTGACACAGTGAACAGTATTGAGAATAGATGGCAGTCGTATAGGGCACTTCTATGGGATATAAATCACATTATTCCTTAATAGAAGTACAAATAAAGTTATGCCAGGAAACTAATAAATGCTTAAGTTTGACATAAATATTCATTTACACTATAATAATATTCATCAACCAGTTATTTAGTTATTTATTTAACAAAGCAACCAAAAATGGCTCAAAGGCTTTTATATTGGCTTACATATAACATACACTAAGAAAAAGAATGAGTAAAAGCAATAAACAATGATGAAAAGTTAACAAATAATGTCACAAACAGATATAAGACGGCAGGAGAGCACATATACAACCAGAGAGAGCTATGTTACTATCTGGCATTAAAGGAAGGAGGTGAAAGCGTTGAGGGAGGAAGAGAGGTCCAGGGAAGGATACTGGATGCTCAGGGAATTAAATGTAGCAGAAAGTCAATAGAATAGGGAATGTTAAGAGACAGAAATTAGGAATCTGCAACAGACTCAAGTTATGTGTTGGCCGAGGGGGAACACAAATTGAGAGGAAGAAGGTCATTGGTATGGTGAGTTCCATTAAAGATGCTATGTAAGAATTTCATATCACATATTAACCGACCATGGTGGAGAGGGGAAATACCAAGGGATGAGAGAGTGAAGTCCCGGGTTGTATTTTTGAGGGGAGGGATGCGAAAACGGAAAATAGCAATAAAGAAATTAAGAGGTCTGTTGAGTAACTCTAAAGGAGTTGGGTAGGCGGTGAACAGTATTCTAAAATTGGGAGGACATAACGAAAAAACACTGTCCTAAGGGCAAGAGGATCAGGAATGTCAGTGTGGCAGGAAAGTAGGCCGACTATTGCCATCGCTCTCCCGACAATCCTTTGGATGTGCTTGCGAAAGGTGAGCTTCGCGTCAAAAATGACACCTAAATCGCAGTAAGAACTGCCAGGTGGGATAGGACTGTTCGAAAGAGGGTATGAAAGCGAAAGTGGTTTGCACTTTAAAGAGAAGGTTATAAGAGCTGATTTTGAGGGATTAATGCATAACTGCCAATCGGAACACCAAGTAGTGGTGGAATTAAAAACAGATTGTAGGGAAACGGCATCAGATGTGCAATCAATCTGCTTGAAAATTTTGCAGTCGTTTGCGTAAAGCAAAATATTGCATCCAAGGCGGATAACATTGTCAATAATGTCGTCTAAGTGGAGGAAAAGCCATCCAAAAGAACACGCTGTTTGCGAGAGCTGAGAAAGCTGTGGATGAAAGAAAGGAAAATGCTGTGTATGTTGTACCGATGTTTGAGTTTATGGACAAGTAGAGAGTGGTTAATGGAGTCAAATGCTTTCAAGAAGTCAATATAGCAAACATTCAATTGTAAGTTAAGCTCTAAAGAATTTCTGATATGGCGGTGTAGAACAGACAGTTTAGTGAGACATGATCCACTGGGGAGAAGGAAGTGCTGATGGGGAGATATGTATGGGAGGGTGAAGTGAAGAAGACAATGATGAATGATACACTCGAAGGTTTTTGAAAGAACGAGCAAAATGGAGATCGGATAGTAGTTTTTAACTAAACATTTATGGCCAGATTTTAGTATTTGGGGTACATTAGCAGTCTTTCATTGAGAAGGGAAGGTGCCACTGGAGATTCTTAAATATGTAAATAGATTCTTCTTGAATAGCGAAACTGTTGTCTCATTTTTTTAAATGGTTATGCAGATTGCTTAAAATTTAATACACATTGATGATGGTCCTTCAGTGACCATAGACTGGTTTGATGTTTTCACATACGTATATTTCTACTGTCTATCTGCATTCATATCAATCTACAACTTTAGGTATTGTGACAATGATAATTGTTATTCATTTTAAAGTCACTCTTGTTTTTCTTAGCATAAGTCACTGCATGATAGATGTATATGCAAGGTATGGTTAATTTTGCCAAATATTTAAAAAAAAAAGGTTGAAAAGGTGCGAAATAAGGTTGATTACATATGAATCTTACTATTTTTTCTGAACTAAAAATACTTGATTTAATGAAGATGATGTTACAGAGTAAAATAAGCCAGAATATCACTTTTTGAGGACATCTCAACTTCCAGTGTGTTTTTAAACTGATATCCATTTATAAACTGCATTATTTTTCTTACATGTTTGACAGATATGCTCATCCCACTTAGGATGTTGGTCGTCATGTAACTCTAAAAATTTAACATTTTCTACCCCCATGATATCGCACCTTACTCTGAAAGTCAAAATATTTAGTTACACACTGCCTTGGAGAAAACACCATCATTTTTTAAGTAAATGGAAGACTGGAAACACAGAGTTAGGCAAAATGAAGTACAAAGAGTTTAATAATAATTTGCGATGGGTAACAAATAAAGCAAAAGAAGTAAGGTGGAAAGATGCAGTGCGAGAATATGGAAAGTTTACAGAGGAAGGGTGAAATTGGTGCACTATACAAGTAGGTTAAAACACTATTGGGAAGTAAGAAAGGAATATCTGTGTTAACAGTTAGAGATAAGTCGGGTGAGATAATAATTGACACCAAAGATCCAAGAGAGATGGAAGGAATTAGAGGTCTGTCCAATAAATACCCAAACTGAGGGCAAAAAAAATTTATTTTGCAAAATTTAGTCAACATCAATTTTGTCCTCTACAAAGTACTCTCCATTCATTGCTATGTACTTATTCCATCTTCTTTTTCACTGTTTAAAGCACCCTTGGACGTCCTCGGCAGTTAGGCTTTTTAGTTTTCTTGTTGTTTCTTGGTTTAGTGTGTCCACATCTTCCCAGTGATGTCCCCCCATCACATTTTTGGATTTTGGGAATAGGAAAAAATTGCAGGGGACGAGATCTGGTGTATAAAGAGAATGGTCAATGATGGTGATTGAATTTTTTGCCTGAAACTGGCAAACAATCAATGCTGAATGTGCAGGTGCATTTTTCTTGGTGAAAGTTCCATCCATAGCCTTGAGTCAAATTTGGATGCACATGATCTCTCGAATGCTTGAGACTGTAAGGTAGAACTCAGTATTTACTGTTTGTCCTTCAGGAAGAAATTCATGATGAACAACACCTTCAACATCAAAGAAAACCAGGAGCATGACTTTGATTTTTGATCTGCTTTTTCTTGATTTTTTGGTTCAAGGGTCATCTTTTGCTTTCCACTCCTTGCTTTGCAATTTTAGTTCAATGTCGTACTCATAAAACCATGATTCGTCACCAGTGATTACCCTATTGAGAAATCCAGCATCGTTTTCAAGTGAATATTTGCAGACAGTAACACATTCAACTCTTTTCAACTTTTGATCTGGCGTCAGCAGCTTGGGCACGATTTTTGCACACATTTTTTTAAACCCAAATGTTCGGTTAAAATAGTGTGCCCTGTTGATTTTCCTAAATTCAGTTCAACAGCTATCATTTGGATAGTTTTTCAACGATCAGCAAGGACAAGGGACCACACACGATCAATGTTGTCGTCAACAACTGTGGTTGAAGGTCATCCCCGCCTTGTATCATCCGCATCATATTGTATCATAGCAGTCTTGTCAGCCATCTTTAAATGCTTAATCCACTTGAAAATGAATGTTTTCTTCAGAGCATTATCTCCGTAAACAGCTATCAACATTTCAGTAATTTCTTGATAACTTTTATCGCACTTCACCAAAAACTTGATGTTGATTCATTGCTCCGTGATTTTGTCAATTTCCATTTTCAGCAAACATTAACAACCAGGACAACAGAAACTAATATAACTGGTACCATACGTGTGGGTTGATGATCCGCCAAGGACAGACTGCTCATTGGGCCTCAGGTAACTAGCACCGTTAGTGGGCAAGGCTTTAGTATGCATCATGGCCGCCATATTGCACCAGTTCGTGCATTTATTTCACAGACCACGTATATAAAAGAACTGAATGGTAGAACCTAAACCAATAATGTTTGGCGTAGAAAGAGATTATGTCGTAGTTGGAGATAGATAAGGTCCAGGCATACTTGACGATGGGAATGAAAGGGCAATAAGAGAAATGAAATCAAATAAGGCCATGAGGGTACACAACTTTCCTGCAGAACTACTATAAGGTTTAGTAAAGTGTGGGAAGAATAGTAGATAGACTGATTTGTAGCATCTATGTAGAAGGAATCTGGCTGGAAGACTTAATGAGATCAGTTTTAGGCCCAATTCCAAAAAAGTTAAAGGCTACATTATGAGAGGACTACAGAACAATAAGTTTGATTTCATACGCAGCTAAAGTTGTTCTCAAGATCATCGGCAAAAAGATGGAGAGCAGGGCAAATGATTACTTGGGGGATGACCTGCTTGGGTTTAGGAAGGGGAAAGGCACATGTGCTGCCATTGCAGCAATGAGATCACTAATTGAGAAGAATATAGAATACAGTCAGCACATATGTACCTGCTGCATATATTTCGAAAAGGCATTTGATAGAGTGAATTAGGAAAAGCTAATTCGTATATTGCAGAAAATAGGAATAGATTGGAGAGACAGGAGGCTAACCCACAACCTGTGCATGTTTCATACTGATCAGATGTGAGTAGGGAACAGAAAGTCTGCACGCACAGTGTTAGGAAGAGGTGTAAGGCAGGGTTGTCCATTATCATCGGTGCTATTCTACTTATATGTGGAGGAAATGATTGAAGAGGCATGGAAAGAACTGAGAATAGGAATGAAAGTAGACAGGGAATTTGTAAAATCAGTTACATTTGCTGATGACCAACTCTAGTTTATCAGTCAGCCAAGGGATTTCCAGCATTGCTGAATGAATCGGAAATTCAGTGTGATAGATATGGGATGAGAATCAATATAAATAAAACAAAGAGTGCGATTTTCCAGAAATACAAAGGCCAAGCTAGACATTAAATTTGGAGGGCAAAAACTAGAGCAGGTGGAACAGTTAATGTTTCTCGGAAGTGTTTTGGATCCCAATGGTCCGAGAAGTAGGGATGTAAGGAGAAGAATTGTTGCACTAGGCAAAGAGGTTTTTACAAGGAGAAGGGATTTGATGATGTTTAGTAAGGATGTTGAGAAAAGGCTTGTCAAAACTTTGGTATTGAGTGTAGCCATGTACAGTGTGGAAACATGAGTCACTGAAGCAGGAGGATAGGCATAGATAGGAGGCTTTTGGAATGTGGGTATGAAGGAGAATGGAGAAGGTAAAATGGACTGAAAGGAAAGCAAACAAGAAAGTATTAGTATTAATATTAGATTAGTATGGTGGGTGAGAAGAAGGGATTGTTGGAAAAAATCATAAGGAGGCAGGAAAACTGGTTGAAAAGCATATTTATCGGCAGTGGGATGTTGAAGACTAATAGAGGGGAGAATGTTAGGCCAACAAGAAAGGGGCAGGAATAGGATAGGGACTTATTGTAGAGTGTGGGGTTGTATTTTCTTAGTAGAAACAAATGTTTATTTTATAGTTGTCTATCTAAAACCAATCTTAACTGGTAGACTATCTAACAATAATATATAAACACATCAAATTAAATATATAGAGTAAGAGTGTAATTTATCGTGTGTGTCAAAACTTGAGAAATAGTATGTTCTCTACTTTTAAATAAAGAGGATTAAAAAACCAGCAGATAAAATATTTATAGCTTGGATATTTCTTCTTTGTTTAGCTTATTTCAGATGCTGGCTACCAAGGTGAAATAACCAGTATATCAACTGCAGCCCAACAAATTGAGGTGTTTTCAAGAGTTCTAAAAACTGCCATTACAGGTTTCCTGCAGAGTGGGGATGACTGGCAAACTAGTATTCAGGAATGTGCTGTACGTATTCTTTCTTTATATAAGGTGTCCTAGTTTGAAATGCAATGTTATATCATGTCTCAAAGGAATTTTATTCAAGCCCTTGATTTTTGTCATCCAAATTGTGTCTCTTATCCTTGATTCATGGTTCATTTGAGCTTTTTTGTTTTAATATTTGTAAGGATATACAGGCTGCTATGAAGTACACCTTTCAGTAAATTGCTCTTACTCTTCCAGAGTGTATTGTAGTGGGGATTGCGATTGAAAAAGGAGATTGACAATAATTTGCTTCAGAGATCAATAATAATTACTCCTAGCCCTTGCAGTATTAAATATGTCTGGAACAATGCCTTTTTAATTCCATATGCCATCATCAACAATCATGGTGAATTGCTGGAATGATTTAGCAGATTTTACAATGAGTTTAATCAGTGAAAGTAATTTCTCTAGAATTAGTCTAAATAAACCAAAGCTTCTTTTCTTTTAAACATTTTGGAGTAACTATAACATTTGTGTTAATGATATTTACTGGTTTTGCATTTAACCATTGATGATTTTTAGCACTGGTGGTATTAGAATAGATGTAGGATACCGTAAATGGGATATTTTCTGGAAAAAACAGTTATTAATATATCATATAATGCAATACATACTACAAATTTACAATAGCAAGAGGAAGTGTCATCAACAAGCATTTTAGCTGCAATGAACTATTTTTAGTCAAGCTTAACTTGTAATGGAAGTACTACCTGCAACAGCTGTTGAAATTCAACAGGAATATTGTATTGCAGAGGCTTAATGGCCAAAATAGCAAACTGGTAATGCTCACACAACTTCTTTGAAAACAAGTACTCACAAGGACTTTTTTGAAAACAATGATTTCCAAAAATAATGTTTCATTGTCAAATATCCAGTGATATAAACTATCAAAAATATATTTGTGTAATTAAACTCCTGTTTGGCATATGAGAGGCTTTACTATTTAATTTTTTCATGCATTCTCTCTTGCTTCCCTAAAATATCAAAATTCAATTCAATTTAGTTTATTTTTTTACTCATTTATACTTGAGTTTTTTAGCCCATCTGGAAGCTTATAACTATTTTGAAGGAAGCTTGAAACTTTCAAGGGAAGGCAGAGAAATTTTGAAAGAGGGTGGTTACAATGAAGGTTATTGTTAATTCTCTGTAGATTATTTTGGCCATTTATTTATATACATTTTCTTCTTTCATCCTTCAGTTATAAGCATCTTTCCCATGACCAATTGCTTGCTTCTTAATTCTATCATTTTCTATCGTTCCTCTTGTTTCTTTAGCTGCTCTTTCTATCCCATTTTTAAGCTCCACTCACCTTTCCAAAATAGTTTTCATTCCCCTGTGCTCCCTTAGGTATTTATTGAGTTTTTCATGACACTTCTTCCTTTTTATTCTGTCAGTACTTCCAGTTTACTCATAATCCTTTTAAATTGCATTTCATGGCAACTAATTTATTGCCCAAGTCTGCATCTGCACTCTGGAAACTGTGTCAGTTGATGATGCTGTTTCTAAATTTATGTCAAACCATGGTGTATGTTTCTCCTGCCATCTTTCAAGTTTACCTATACCTGTGGTGGCATTTGAACCTTGTGTTAGCTATTATCAAACCTTTTCTTCCGTAGAACTTCACTGCTTTCTCTCCCCCCAATCACTACTCACGCATATTATCCTACCTCTTTCCCATCCATCCCTTTGCCTACCACTGTATTACAATTCCCCTTAATATGAGGTGCTCTCTTCGTAGTACATTCTCAAGTCCTTCTAATATATTGCTTTGTATTTCTTCCTCCTGGTGCCTGCTTGTTAGGGCAGATACCTGTATTACCACTAGGTTGCTCAAGTTTACTTTTATCTCTTCCAATAGAACTCTAACCCTCGCTGCTGTGTATTAACTACCTTTCTCCCAGTAATTAAATAATATTAAGTAATTGTATTAATTAATACAGGGGATTGTTCTCGATAGCAGCTCTTTCTTTATTGTACATTCCCATTATTGTTTTTCTCATATTAATTAGCCCTGATAATTCCATTTCTCCTCTACAGGCAAATAAATATAGTTCACTTACTATGCAACAAATAAGTCATTAACAACGTATACTACATTATTTAATTTGGTATCGTATGAATCTGTATCAGTGATCCTTTGTCAATAGTTGTTCCTCATTTATCATTTGTTTTTTTTTCTGGCTATGTGGTTAGTTTAGCTTTCTGACAATACTTCCTGCTGTTGACTTAATGATTATTCTGTGTTTTTGTAAAACTATTATTTCACCCTTATAACAATAGTGAAATAACTGAAAGAAAATGTACTTTTCATTGCAAAAAAAGATGAAGTAATCACATGGAATAAAAAAGGAGTGTCTTGGTATATATTGGCAAAAGACTATGTAATTGGATTGCAAGCAATTAAGGAAGTTTTCTGGAAAAATCAAGCTTATGAGGGGGTCCCTTGTTGAACCTGCATTACCTCTTAAATCATTCAACCCATGAGTGATTGGAGTTCATCGGAGAAATGAACTTCATCACTCTTTTTTGTCCTTATAACCTCTTTCGATAAGGATTCGGCTTAAAAGTTGAGCTGCCATGTGCAAGTGTTTTTGCTTAGAACATTGCCATGTCATTACTCCAGATACTATTGATTTTGTTCCTTTACATTGCAGTAGTTATAATTTTGTGGTTTTTTTATATTTTGAATTTTGTAAAGCCTTGTCATTGAGATGTAAATTATTGCAGGATGGTAAGCCTCAAGATTAAAGTTTATTCCTATTATTTCAGAAAATGGTGTGCCATGGACAGCATACCTATGTTTACAGTCAAGTATTGCTACAAGTTCTTGCCCAGGAAACGAAAGGTGGATCAAACATGAAGAGGTTGTCACAGGAAATCACCCGGTGTGCTCAGAAAAAGTAAGGCCATCTTTATTAGCATAATCTAGGTTTCAATTAATTAGATTATCTAGACCAGGAACCACAGATAAATCTGTATTAGCTTACAGCAATATTTATTGGAAGATCAATGAAATGCATAATTCATTGATAAAATATGAGCTAATTAGAAGTAATGAGAGTAATAGAAGTATACATGCTGGTATGTCACACCATGTTATTACTGTGCAAAACCAAACTGAATGAAATGCCTCTTTGGAAACTATGACTCCTGAACAAATGTGAATGTTATCATACATAGGTGATGCAATTATGCTATTACTAGAATGGGAAGGTGTGAAATATCTAGATGATCAATCAATGGGCAGATATGTGCTTGATTTTAACTATATGTTCCTTGAGTGATATAAGAGACATTTTATTTTCAAGAATATGGATTGAATAGTCACATGTTGTTAATATCATAGTCAGTAAAATATCTATTCTTTAATTAAAGTGATAATCTTACTTTGGTTTATTCAAATAACTCATTTCTAATGGAAATGAATCACTTGCCTTCCCATTCCATTTGTTGTTTTTTATCTGATTCAGCCAGAACCCTACCAATGTGAGATGAAAGACAAGCTCAGTGTTGGTCCATGCTTATGAAAGACAGTAAACTGTTGATTATCCATGTTTGGATTATATATTTTGCAGATTTTTCATGCTATTCTCTTCCCCGTACCTCAAAATTTTTAAAAAATTATAATCGTAAAGATAATTAAATGCTAAAATATGGTATGCTTTTTTCAAAATAAAAGTTTGAAATACCTGGTCTTTCTTAAAAGTTTTTAATGGTATTAAATGTTTTAATCAAAACATTTTTGCACAACCCCAACTTTCCCATTATCATTTCCCTCATATTCATTAGCACTGATAATTCTGTATTAACCTTAAAGGTGACCAAATGCATGGTTACAAATATTTACTTTGCTTTAATATAGAGCATTAACTATGTACAATGTATTGTATCATATGATGAATATGAAATTGTATTAACCATCATTTGTCAATTTTCATCCTTAATTATTCATTTGTTTTGTCTGAACTTCATGATTGATTTAGTTTTCTGAGGAAAATGTGTTCTGGCATTCATTTGATGATAGTTCTGTGTTCTTGTAGAACTCTTAATTCAACCCTTATAAACCAGGCTGAAAAATTGTATTTTCCACAAATAAAAATTCTAATTAATCACAAGGAATGAAAAAGAGAGTCCCCATTTATATCATGACCATATTTTCTGCAAATTTTGATTATTCATGTTTTTCAATTATCCGTGCTTCATCATGCATCCATTACCATGGATAATCTAGAGTTTAGTGTACCTTAATTAAAACACATTGAAACCAGAAATTTAAGCAGTCCCTCTCCTTTATTATCTTGCTGGTGGAAATATTTGATAGATATTGGCAGCTGTTGAATTATAGTTTTATGGCTATATTTATTATGTGTACGAGGGTAGGCTAAAAAATAATGCACACATGCTTGTAGACCACAAACAAAATGACCTTCAGAAGCACTCCTGGTGGCATGTGGAATAAACATTCCCCATTGACATGCATGTGCAGGTTTGTGGTCGATACATTCATCTAGTATATTGTGAGAAGCGGAAGTATGGAGATGTGTTCTAGTGCTATGGCAACGCAAGTTAAACAGTACACTGTTATCGAATTTTTAATTGCTGAAAAAGTGACTCCTGCTGAGATTAATCGTCCTTTAAAGGCTATTTATGGTGATGATGCTGTTGATAGGTCTACTGTGAATCGATGGGTAGTAAAATGAGATGAGAACAAACAGCGTTGATTGGAATGGTGCGAGCAACCCTCCTTATTCCCTCGATCTTGTGCCTTGTGATTTTTATTTTTTCCTCAACTCAAGAGACACCTCAAGGGTATTCATTACACCTCGGATGATGAGGTGAAGCCAAAAATTTGTTAACAGCATGCTGTTTAACTCGCGTTGGCATAGCACTAGAACACATCTCCATACTTCCGCTTCTGGAAATACACTTGATGAATGTAACGACCTCAAACCTGCGCATGCGTGTTGAGGGGGAGTATTACTTCCACATACCATCAGGAATGCTTTTGAAGGTCCTTTTGTTTGTGGTCTACAAGCATGTGTGCATTAGTTTTCAGCCTGCCCTCATATTTTTTTTTCTGTAATAATTTTATGATCCATTTTGCTCATACATTTACCTAAGATTACTCAAATAGCCATTTAGATTGCTTTTGTATAATATCAGTAAATTTTTTGTCTATTGTATCAAGTGTAATGATTCATTTCTTTATTTTGGAATTATATTAATTCTAAAGTCATAATTTTCATATATTCATTTTTTTTAATGTTTAGCAATGTGAATATATGAATATTGAGAATGAGCAATGCCCTGAAGAGTAGGAAATAAGAACAATTTCAGATGATACTTTGCAGTTGATAATCAGCTTTCCTGCGCTAAATCTATGTGTTGATTCCCTCAAAATTTCATAGAAAATTCTTAACACATAGAAATGCAGATTCAAACTACATTTGATATGGATTTGTGCATTTGATAGGAATGGTATGCCCACTCAATGAAAGTCTCCACAAAAGTGATTCACATTCATTTATTTTTTAGCTAAGTTCTGAAATGTAGTCCTAAAATTATTTTCACATTATGGGAGATGGAGGAGGATGCTAATCTTAATTTGTTAGCTCTATGAAAGTACTAATACTTTCAAAAGCAGATAGTAATTACTAGTAGACAGCACCAGAAGATTATGATTTACTCTCCACATATGGAGAGGTAGGAAGTAATGTTTTTAGTTTGCTTATTCCAATTGCAGGTATACCCTCAGTCCTAATCTTTTGGTCTTTAATATTGAAATAACAAGGTATTAGTCTTCTAAATTATGATATCATGTCATTTAATTTTAAGCTCTTGGTTTCATCTTGGAAATTTTAAAGTGTAGCCTAAAAATGTTTCATTTACTCCTATCCTTGTATTGACAATCAGATCAACTTCATACCATAAATAATTCTTTTTAGCCGGCATGATGTTACTCCTATTACCATGGCACTGAATGGAGCATCAGGATATCCTCAGGCATGCCAAGCATTGACATCAATGCTTTCACGTAACACTCTAAATCCAGCTGATATTACAGTTCTGTATCGTAACTACTCAGCATTGGACCCTCCTCCCATTGACTTAATAAGAAATCCACAATTCCTAGGTAAGTCATTGTTACTGTCTAGCTTATTTTTATATTGCTGCATGATATTATACAGTTTAGTTGTTGGTAATTGCCAAAGAATGACATAAGTACCTAAATATGTTAGTGCAGGTTGTACTCATACAATATAAAATATTAAATAAAATGAATTGTGCATCCAAAAAAATTGAGAGGTCAGGTGTACATATGGATATATGTAAATGAATACCCAAAGTTCTCCTATTCATAGCAAAATTCCTAATGGCCCTGATATCAAGGCCAAATATTCATTTTTTGTTACGCAAAGACCCTGGAAAATAGTTATGGCATAAAGTGTCTAAGCGCTTCATGAAGTAATGCATGGCAACTGTTAATTGAAATGGGTCATGTTAAATACATGGCTATATATGCTATTTTATAAGTTGATCATATATTTGTTGTGAAAACTTTCTGAAATGAATCCATTTCATGATTGGTATTAATTCATTTTATGAATTTGTATAGATCAGAGGACATATCCTTAGGCCTTTCAGGGGTTCAAATATATCATGAGACTCCAAAGATGGTAACAATTCAAAAGCAGAATTTGAACATACTTAGAAATTCTGGAATGAAAGGGTAAAAAAACTTCATATGTAGATATCTTATCCTGTTTGAATTCTATGTTACCAGAGGTGGATGTGAAATCCTCTCTAGAAAAAATTTGCCATATTTGCACGTAGTACAAACCATGACTTCATAACATATCTCATTGACCATTCTCCAAGATAATTTCTGGGCATAATGCATTCCGTGGAAAGATACATTTCTGGGAAATTGAACTCGATATGTGGAATGAAATGTTAGTAAATGTCATGAGAAGAAACCCTTTCCTGCAAAAAATTCAATTTATACCCTTGTACCGAGAAGAAATGATGGTCCAGTTTTTTATGTTTTATTGTTGTGAAACCATAATACATGGCTCCTATTGAGGCCATCTGGAACCAATATCCACCAACTCCAGTTCTGTAGGGAGGTTTCACAGATCTATCTTGTACAGCATGGAATTCATCGTAAGTGACAACGGGGGGGTACTGCTGATATTACACTTCTTCCTCCAATAATGCGGGAACATCACTATTGGGGGAAGATAATTTGTGTCAAATGCAATGTGGGACTATATGTCTCATACTTCTGAAGTTTGCATACAATTGTAAAGAGTGGAGCTCTTTATATATTTTAAAGAAAAAAAGAGACCATTAATTCATTTTTTGATCAATTCTGAAAATCATTTGTATAATTATCTTGATATTTATAATAAATAAGTACAGTAAACTAGGAACTTCAAATTGGAATTACTAAAGAAACTAATTAATTATGTACATGTTCTTTTCAATGGAGTTCCATAAAAGTGACCTCCTAACTTATAAAACTAGAAAATAATTCTATTATGTAACTTGTGCCACAGTATCCCCACTTATATAATTGTAATCCCTTGCTGTTCACCATCATGAAATGTATGATTTTTTTATTTGATAAACCAGAAGGTATCTACTTTTTGGAATCTGAAATGTAGTAAGGTAATGAAATTGGAAAGACACTGTTAGCACCTAGCGATGCCATTTGGCATGCCCGTTTGCATGCATGTTTGAACACCCATGACACTTTTTAAGATGTTTGCTATAAATGCACCTATTTCATTAAGGTTTAGTTGAAATTTAAAAAAAAGAAATGAATTTGGCATTTCATGGCTGGGAATTCATCTGTTTTGGGTTATTTAAGGTGGTGAATCCTTTATTACCTTCTAAATCATCTTCTTTTTGAGGATGAATATGTTGGGATTGGTATGTAAATTTGTCTCTTAGGTAAAAGACCATTTTTAAGCTGCAATACTTGAACATGTACTTTTGCTTAACCTAATAGGAGAACATGTGAATCATTTATCAAAATATTTGTTTTTGCTTGTGTACCTTTATCCTAAATATTGTACCTCTTTTGCCTAAATAGCTTTCATGTTAAACATCATATTTCGTCTTTGTTCCATCGCATCTCATTATACTGTTAAATATTACCTATGGGGTAAGGTGAAAAGTTCTCAACGTGACACAGATGGCGTTCCAATCAGCAAAAATTTATGATTCCTGCCTGGGTGCATGTGTTATTAGTTGGTTAGACAAGTTTCAACTTCTTCTCTAAAGTAGTTTGTTAACATGTATTGTTGCAGTAGAAATTCTTCATGTTTTCCGTTAAAATGGAAAAACTTAAATATTGTGCGGTCATCAATTTCTTCGTTTTGGATGGATTAACCCGTAGGGAAATTCTTCTTAAGTTGACAGAAGTGTACTGGGACTCTGCTCCTTTAATATCAACTGTTAAAAAGTGGGCAGCTGACTTTGAATGTGGTTGAACATCCCTCGAAGGTGACCCACATGAAGAATGGCCAAAATCTGCAACCACACTGGAAACCATCAAAAAGGTGCACAATATTGTGTTGAGTGATAGGCAAGTGAAGGTGAGTGAAATAGCTAATGTCGTGGAGATATTGGAAGGAAGGGTGCGAAACAGCTTGCACAAAGAATTAGGGATGCGAAAGCTCTGCACAAGGTGGGTGCCGCATTTGCTGAATGCCGATCAAAAGTAAATGCGCCAACAATCTTTGCAGCAATATTTGGACCAATTCAAGAGGGAACCGACTGATTTTGTGCGGCAATTTTTCACCATTGATGTGACATGAATCCACCACTACATGGCAAAAACAAAACAGTAGTTTAAGCAGTGAGTGGAAGCCGGTGGTTCAGCGCCAAAAAAGCAAAGTTGATCACATCTGCTGGAAAGGTCATGGCCACTGTGTTTTGGGATGCAAAAGGGATCTTGTTAATTGATTACCTTGAAAAAGGCAGAGCAATAATGTGCGAATATCATATGTGCCCAAACTTGAAGAAATTTGTTTCTGGGAAGTGCTTCGCGACCAATGAAGAAGTTAAGAGGACCATAGATGGATATTTTCACAGCCTTTCAGACTCTCACTTCTGGGAAGGAATACTGATGTTGGAGAAACGCTAGACCAAGTGTGTTGAAGTCAGGGGAGATTATGTAGAAAAATAATCAATTTTTAACTGACAATTGAAGTCCTTCATTGTCAGACCGAGAAATTTTGACCTTACCCTTGTACTATATACCTTAATGCATAAACTTACCAATTCATATTAAAATGTGGAATGACTTTTCAAAAAATTTTACATTTATTCATGTATTAGTTATATGAAAGCTTACCCATGAGATAACTTACACCAATGGGAGAGTACGTAATTCATTTAGGTTGAAATTACAGTTATTAAATTACATTATAATTAATTCCCATTTTTGCAATTAAAAATTAATTACCTGTGGTTTAGTAGTTCTAAGCAAAGCATTTGATGTTGTTGTTCTGTGCTGACTCATGCCAGTGTTAAGTAACTATTCAAATGTTTATATTTCAGCTTCAATATTTTCAATTAAAAATTTTTTAAATAAAAACCAATTAAAGTTTCAAGAAACTGTCTTTTCAACCATCATGTAGATGTTCCATTCATTTGCTAAAAACTAAGTATTTCGGGTAGTTGTGATTTTTTCGTGATATCTGTAATTTGTTCATCAATTAAACTTAGTTCAATTTACAAGTATTTACTGTCACTTTTTCCATAAAGTACTATATTAAATTAGTTTGACTGAAGGGAATGAAGGAAGAATCACAGACTCTGTGTTTCCGCAGGAAAGAATTAATAAACTAATGTAAAAGTATGATTTAGCCATCCACATGCTACCATACTACATATATGCATGTATGGGCGAATGGGCGTAAATGGGCGAATGCTTTATTAACATAAAGACCCAATGGGCATAATATAGTGAAGAATTAATATCAGCAATATGCTTATGTAAATTTTTAAATTATTAATAAACAAACAACAAAATAAATTGATCTTGCAAATATATATGGATCTTTTTTCATTTCAGAACTCTTAGTTGATGCTCTCTTTAAGCCTGGTGTGAAACTGAATCCTGAGCATAAGTCAAAATACATGTATCTCCTTGCGTATGCTGCAAGTGTATGTGAGACACCTGGAAATGTGGGAAAAGGTAAGAATAGAAATGCATAATAACATGTATTTTTTAATGTAGCTGGAATCTAAATATATCTGATTCAAAATAATCTTCAGTGTGTTAATTGATAAAATGGAAAATTGTATAACCAGCCTATTTCTTCATTAACTTTTGTGTGATATGAGATGATTCCCTTGCTCTAAAAGTAAAGCCTGGATGAACTTGACCCTTTTCTTCAGAGCGGAAGGTGAGTTTTCTTCTTCTATGAGTATATTATTATTAAGTAATCTACCGTTTAAGGTAGGTTTTTGGATGGACACAACTATCAAATAAACATTTTGTGACTCCCCACCTATCAAAATATATCAGGTCCCTCTTCATCTCGGTGTACTTCTTTCCTCCCTTCATCCCGTCCAACATCCCTATCCTGTTCCTGCCCTTACCTCGCTTGCCCAACATTCTCCCCTCTATTACCCTCTTCAACATTCCACTACCGCTCAATATGCCCTTCATCCATTTTTTCTGTTTCCATAGGATTTCTCCCAACAAACCCCTCTCCTCACCCACCATCCCTAGTACTTCCTCATTTGTTTTCCTTTTGGTCCATTTCACCTTCTCCATTCTTCTCCAAACCCACATTTCAAAAGCCTCCAATCTGCATCTATCCTCCTGCTTCAGCAACCACGTTTCCGAGCCGTACATAGCTACGCTCCATATCGAAGTTTTTACGAGTCTTATCTTAACATCCCTACTCAACGTCCCCGTCATCAACTCCCTCCTCCTTGAGAAAGCCTCCTTGCCTAGCGCAATTCTTCTCCTTACGTCCCTACCACTTTGACCGTATTGGTCCAAAACACTTCCGAGATATGTAAACTGCTCTACCTGCTCTATTCTTTCCCCGCCTATTTTAATATTTAGCTTAGCCTTTTTCTTTCTGGAAAATCGCATAACCTTTGTTTTATTAATATTGATTCTCATCCCATATTTATCGCACTGAACCTCCAATTCCCTCAGCAATGCTTGCAACCCCTTGGCTGACTGAGCAACTAATGCTTGATCATCAGCAAACCTAATCGATTTTACAAATTCCCCTCCGACTTTCATTCCTACCTCCAGTTCTTCCCATGCATCTTTAATCATTTCCTCCACATATACGTTGAACAGCAGCGGTGACAATGGGCAACCCTGCCTTACCCCTCTTCCTAACACTGCCCATCCCGACTCTCTGTTCCCCACTCGCACCTGAGCAGTCTGAGACATGTACAGGTTGCTGATCAGTCTCCTGTCCCTCCATTCCATTCCTATTTTCTGCAATACATGCATTTATTTTTTCCAATTCACTCTATCAAACGCTTTTTCGAAATCTACAAAACAGGCGAAAACGTCCTGGTTGTATTCTATATTCCTCTCGATTAGTGATCTCATTACTGCAATGGCATCACGCACCTCTTCCCTTCCTAAACCCAAACTGATCATCCCCTAAGTTATCATTTGCCTTACTCTCTATCCTTTTGTCGATTATCCTGAGAATAACTTTAGCTGCGTGGGATATCAAACTTATTGTTCTGTAATCCTCACACGACGAAGCCTTTGCCTTTTTTGGAATGGGAACTAACACGGATCTCACAAAATCTTCCGGCCAGATTCCTTCTTCATGGATACTACGAATCAGTCCATATAGGGCCTTCTTCCCGCATTTTCCTAAACATTTCAACAGTTCTACAGGTATGTTGTCCACCCCCACAGCCTTATTTGCTTTCATCTCCTTTAATGCCCTTTCTATTTCATCGTCGAGTATGCCTGGACCTAAGCTATCTTCTTCTACGTCATATATGAGTATATTATTATTGATAATTTGTTTTGAGAAAATCATTTAATTTGAGTTTAATTGCCTATGACTCCCCTATTGGTTCAACCATTGAGAACTATAAATGAAAAAAATATAGTGTAGATAATGAATCTTCTTAAGTTCTGACCCAGGTTTCAACTTCATCAAGTCATTCATTATAAGAGTTTATGGCGTAAAGACCTTTGGTTTAAAAGACCCTAAGAGCCTTGAAAACGACTGTGGTTTCAGTTGAGACCATATTTGGAAAAAAACAAATTTTGGTGAACTAGGAGGGGTGCAACCAGGTAGACAGCTAGCACACAGCAGATAGTTCGCCAGTCAGGAGCCATCATTCTTGGCTAATAATTAGTTTTATTGAGGCTTGAATATCTATGTGATAACTGAAGTTTTCAAAATGTATCAATGTCAGGGGAAATCGTAAAAAAGGACCTGAAAATTTTCTGTTTAGGTTTGAAAAATCATGGCTCGAAAAAAAAGCTTGGAGTTTGTGTCTTATTTAAAATTTAGTAAAATAAGTCTGGTGACCATTCCCTCCATAAGAGTGTCAAAAGTTCATTTTTTGTGCATTGTGATTATCCAGTGAATGAAGTGAAAATGTTTGTGGTTGTTTAGGTTTATATGTTGTTGTTAATGTTTTTTGTTTGCCATTGTTTAAAGAAAAAATTCTGAAGGAGTTTGTCATCATCTGTAAAGTTATGAGGTCAATAATTTACATGCGCTATAATAACTTTATACTCTGTGGATGAAGAAACCTCAAAATATCCTGTTTTCAACGGTATTTATGAAAGTCTTATGGTTAAAAGCTTATCCTTTTTACTAATGTAAATGATATATTGCTACATATGCTGTGAGTTTCAAAAATTTCTTGAATAGATAATTTCATCTAAGAATACCCTTAATGTTGTGATTGTTTATTTTTGATAGTAATTATTTTTTGGACCCATAGATTTTGATCAGAAGGTTAAAAGTCAGGATTTACAGAGTATATTTTCATCTTAGGACCAAAGGGTGGCCAGGGTCGAAGAGGTGGTGGAGGAACTGTGCCATCAAAGGAAGAACTCAAAGCAACAGCACAGGCCATAGAGAAGGTTCATGCAGTTTGCTGCTCTACACGAGGATCAACTGAACTTATTGCTGATCTTTCTACCCTTTATCAATGTATTAGGTAAAATATGTTGGAATTTTTTTGTCATCTAATTGACTGAATACAATAATTATTGCAGATGAATCTATGCCCTTGCTTTTTGACTAATTTTTTCTTTTTATGAAAATTAGTAGTTTGTGCAGCAGTGTGCATTGATACATTAACTATTTGGATGCTTATACCAGAGGGAACCTCTAATAGCAGAAGTATTGGTGAACCCGGAAGTAATGTTCTGTGCATAGGCTATTGCATGTTTCCCCCCAAAGGTCTTTGTTTTAATTCCTTGTTTCTCCTCGCCTTCTGTCACCAACTGCTGTCACCTACTGCTAGAATGCACAAGCTGTGCATGGTAAATAGCCTCAAGCTGCCGGTTGCCTCCCTTAACTCTGCTACTAATACTTTGTGTGGTATTCTGACACAAAATTTTTATTTTCAGATTTCCTGTGGTATCAGTTGGTATGGTTCGGTGGGTGGAATCAACAGTAACTGAGCCATCTTACTTCAAACTCTGTACGGAACATACCCCTATTCATTTAGCATTACTAGATGAGGTTGCAGCTTGTCATCCCCTTCTTCACCCAAAAGTTCTTTCACTTCTTGTTTGTCTTTTTGAGTCTAAACAAGATGAACTGGAAATTCTTGTACAGGTAATTGGTCATATTTCATTGCCTATATTTGTAAACCATTTGTATTTCTTAGAAAAGGGCCACTGATGTTAAAAATAATGAATTTTTTGTAAACTTCCCCTATGCCCTCAAGTTTCCCTTAATAGTATGCTTTGACAGAACATTTCACCCAACCAAATCAATTTTGATATTAATGAAGACCTGATACTGTTTTTTTCTCAATATCCATGGAATAATAAAACATCCTAGCTAACCACCATTTGTTCTTTCTGTAGCTTGAAATGCGGAAAATGTTGCTGGACAGAATGGTCAATTTGCTTAGTAGAGGATGTGTGGTCCCCGTTGTAAAATATGTGAAACAGTGCTGGCAAAGAGGTGACACTGATATTTCACTCATCAGATACTTTGTGACTGAGGTAAGATTGAAATGATTATCAATTTTAGTTTTAGTGTCTTGGTAGCACTCTGAATAGACCTTTCAACCACTGAACAGGGTAGGGTTCTAAATCACAGTTGAAGATGCACTTGCAGTAAAACACGGCTACCTGTATGAGTTAAGCTGTAAAATAATCAAGTTTCCATAAAAAAATAATTGGTCGTCCTGAGTGGAGGACAAAGGAGTCCATAATGGACTCCTAAGCAAAGATGATAAACAATTCTTTTAAGTTGTAAAAATGTGCCTGCTAATTAATCTACTCTAACTGGAGGAGAGAGCAGCTGCCATCCTTCATTTAAATGACAGAGCAGATCCCAGTGGTTAAAGGTTGAAGCAACAGATCATCCTAATTTCACTGCAGGTTACATTGCTTTATGTTATAGTATAATATATTATAACATGATATATTCTGTGCAATACTTAAATGGCTGTGGTGCTGCAATGTGGAAGGCAGTGGAAAACTGCCAAATTGCCATCCTGAAGGGCTGCAGCTAACCATTTCTTCTCTACTTTCATTTCTTTAAATTATAGATGTGATGGAACTGACTTGAGTAAAATTTTCTTGGGCATTTTCTACTCTTAGTGTGTCAGTAGACTTCATATGTCTTCTAGTCTTTGGTAACAGACAAAAGTATGGCTTAAGAATGACAGCTATCAGGTTCCTTCAGAAGGGGTAATTAGCTTGATTAGCTAAGGGAAGGCAGGCCTGCAGTGTTACTAGGTATGTGGGTTAACTTGTGTCATGATGCTGACAATTTACCAAAACTGACCCCTAAAATATCTTCCCCACAAGCAATGATTGCTGCTTATGGCACAAGTACTGCTAAGGCATCTTCCATGCCTTGTTTTTTATTTCTTAAATTGTTTTAGAGAACCTTAGGGCTTTGATGAGCAAGGCTAAATGCCATGTGAACAAGCAGAGACTAAGGAGTAAGATCTATGATTGCCCCTGTATGACCTTTCCCCCTCCATAACTCCTCTTTACTTGCATGATTTAGTGGCAGATGCTAACAACATCTACTTCTAACCCAACCTCTTTTTCTCCAATGCCAAACATCTTCTCTTGGTCTTGGTACTTGTCCAAACTATTCGTCCTAGTTTGAAATGTCATGTTATAGCCTAGTTTGGAATCGTGTAATTACTTTTTCGTGGAAAATTGCAGTTTTTGTATTAATTGTTCTTCAATGCCACCCAAACATTCCTCAGTCATCATATTTTGTTTTTATCCTGGAGCCTAGGAATGACTAGATACAAATTATTAGGAATTTCAGTATCACGCAACCAGGATAACTTTCTTGATGTGCGGGTTGCAGGTAATCAAGGATATATGAACTCGTAGATCCCCAATTCAATTTAAAATATATAAGTAGACAGTGAAGTTTTCGAAGCTCAATTTAATTTTCCTTTGTATAGAAACTTCTTTGCTTCACAAACAATACTATCTTGATCAAAAAGTTCCCGGAATTTATTCAGAAAATTAAAAATTCAAGTTTATTCATCTAAATCTATATTGTCCCCTTCAAAGTAATCCCCATCGACTGCAACATACTTATGCCAGCGCTTGATCCAATCCTCGAAACATTTTTTATATTCGGTTTTCGGTATGTCCATCAGTGCTTCCTGCGATTTTTCCATTACTTCCTCTCGGCTGCTAAAACGCGTTCCCCGTAATGGTTTTTTAACTCGATTGAACAGAAAGAAGTCACAGGGAGCCAAATCAGGTGAATTCGGTGGCTGTTGGATGGTATTTGTTGCATTTTTCGTCAAAAAATTACGAATAATGATAGCACTGTGCGACGGTCTCGACGCACTGTGCGACGATTTCTGGTCTCTTTCGGCGAATTGCTTCACGCAAATGTCTCATAACGCCCAAATAATACTCTTTGTTTACTGTCTGGCCTTCTGGCAAAAATTCATGATGCACTACACCGTTGTAATCCATGAAAACTGTCAGCATTGCCTTCTTTTTTGACTGAAAACGACGTGGTTTTTTTGGTCTCGGCTCATTTGGTGAACGCCATTCACTTGCCTGATGTCTGGATTGCGTGTCGTACTCATAAACCCACGTCTCGTCTCCAGTAATGATCCTTTTGATGAATGTGGGATCGGATTCAGCCTCGCAAATCATGTCTTTTGCGACGTCAACACGGTCTCTTTTTTGCATGAAATTGAGGTCTTTTGGCACCAACTTTGCTGCTACACGACGGAAACCCAAATCATTAACCACAATGTCTTGGGCGGATCCATCGGCAATGTTCAAGTCCTCCGCTATTTCTCTGATGGTTAATTTGCGGTTATTGACCAACATTTCTTTTACTTTATCAATTTTTTCACCGACTTTCGATGTCGATGGTTTGCCACTGCGTTCATCATCTTCGATTGACTCACGACCACTTCTGAACCGCTCGTGCCACTGGTAAACGACCGTTTTTTTAGAGAATCGTTGCCGAAACACTTTTCCAACATTTCCAACGTCCGTGCGCCACTAAATCCGTTTTTTACGCAAAATTTAATGCAAGTTCGTTGTTGCAAATTTAAATCCATTTCTGCACTTGTAAAAAATCGCCAACACACACAGAGATAGATGTACTCTTGGCTACGTAACTTTTGCAAATGTCAAGTTATGACACTAAGATTTAAAGGGAATATCAACAACAGATGTACCAATTTAACAAAAAAAAACAGAACTCAAATCGGAATGATGGGAGCGCCACACGGTGGTTATTCTGGGAACTTTTTGATCAAGGTAGTATGTGGGTTTTAAATAATTAATCCCACAGAGTATTTCTTAATTTCAGTGTTCTTAACCTGTTTAAAATTTTCATCTATTTCATGCAAATAAATATTCTTACTTGCTTTCAAGGTTCTGGAGGCGATTGCCCCTCCATACAGCCCAGAATTTGTTCAGTTATTTCTGCCAATGGTTGAAAATGAAGAAATAACAGGGACTATGAGGTGTGATGGAGATAATGATCCTGTTTCTGAATTCATCGGTAAATGTCACAATGGGTATTTCATAAATGTGTAATGCTTATACTCTCATGCTTAGTTGTAGGTTGACGAACTTTTATTGTTTAGATTGACAAATGGAAATTATCAAGACATAATCAAAAATGTATGAAGTTGCTTCAGTCACATATTGTCTCATTGTTTCTATTGCTGAGTCCAAAAATAGAAATTTTCTTCAATTAGTAGTAGTATGTTTCCACCCATGGGTTTTCTAAGGTTTATTTGATGCCCTACTCTTATATTAGTGACACAGACTTATAATTTCTAAAAATGTTCACATTTATTCAATTCAGTTAAATAACTTATCATGATTGTAAAGAGCTCATTGTGTGAGCTGAGTAAATTATCACTGAATCTATACAGCAATCTATTGCTTCTAGAACTGCATAGCAACATAGCAAATGAGAGTAATGGGAAAAGGAGCACCACCACAATATTTTATTAGCTAATACATTAAAATACCATGCTGAAAAATACTGACATCTAGTGTCAAACCTAGGTACTTCCTGTAAACCACCATCTGCTGAATGGCAATGTTCAAGATTAGAGAGGTGCAATTAAAATTAAGCATTTAGTCTTTTTTGTTTACCAACTTCTTTTTTTTTATCTGTATAGGTATTCTTGAAGGTGAAAACACTTCCTGAACTTCACAATAATCATTCTTGTCCGCCACCTTTTGGCTCACATTATCCTGCAAGCATTATGTCAGGAAGAAGGTTTTAAAGTAGTCCTCTGTTATCTTCTTCACAAATATGATTACATGTATGATGTTTCTGGATGTATTCTTTTCATTTTGGGGCCCAGGCTTTGAAAGCTTTTCCATATATTCCTTTCCTCTTGTTTTTAATATTTAAAAATTCCAAGGGGAGTTAATGAGGTGTGATAATTTTGAAAAAGTAGGCTGAGAGGGAAAAATAAGTGCTTTTGGCCATTGATTAATGCATATAAATGCATATTTTTTATTTTTGTTTTCATATTGAATTGATATTAACGTCAAGCTGCCAGTGGGTGCGAAATGTGTGCTTCTTTATTTCTAGTCTACTTAATTGTAAAGCATAGGTTAGTTAACTATTGCTGGAGAATTACTCATTGTCAGTATTCCAGTCCACATTAGGGTTTTTTGTTTTTGATACAGTTGGCCTGAAATAATCAATTTTAAGCTATGCTTATCTTGTCATCTAATTCACCTTCATCACATACATGGCCCTTTATGAAAGTAATGCGCATAATTTTATTGTGACATGCCTATTCATGGCGGCAAGGTAAAATTGGTCAGTAAATAGGGGTTAACTGCCCTTCCAATGCAAGCGGTCGCCAGTTTGCTCTGAGCTGAGCAGCCTGAGCTAAAAGACATGCCTCCATGTGAAGCCTTGTTTTTCGACTTTGTAGCACGGCGATGGGGCGTGTTGTTTGAACAGGGATATGCCATCAAGTTTTGTACGCAGATTAGAGAGAATTCAACCGAAACATTCCAGGTGTTATAACAGGTCTTCAAGGATGACTGCATTTCAAGGTCACAGTCTGGGAGGTAACACAAACCGTTCAAGGAGGGGTGGGAGGAGGTCACCGATGAAGTCCTTTCTGGATGCCCAACAATGCCCAGAACCAACGAAATCGTGAATCTTGTGCATAAAGTTTTACATTCTGATGGTCGATTGAGCATCCAGCAAATTGCTGACACCTTACACATGTTCACATATGCTGTACATGGGATAGTGACCAAGGATTTGGCAATGTCCAAGGTCTGCATAAAGCTTGTGCTGAAAGTGTTGATGGAAGACCAGAAGGAACTTTGAGTTTCACATTGTCGTAACCCGAGACACATCCTTGTTGTTCAAGTACAACCAAGAATGGAAAAGGTAGAGCAGCAAGTGGCACACAAAATCATCCCCCACTCCAAGAAAGCGCAAATGAGCAAGTTTTGCATCAAAAAGATGCTCATTGTCTTCTTCTTTGACATCCAAGGAATCATCAATTTTTAGTTTGTACTATAGGGAGAAACTGTCAACTCAGTCTTTTACCTGGAGGTTCTCAAGAGATTGAAATGCTAGGTCATGTGCGTGAGGGCTGACATTAAAGGCATAATCAAGCTCTACCATGACAATACCCCAGGCCATTCGTCCTTCATCGTTACCAACTTCCTGGCCCGGAACACCACCCTGGTGGTCCCCCAGTCCCCTTTCAGTGTCGACTTGGTTCCGTGCGACTTTTTTTTGTTTCCCTAACTGATGAGAGAGCTGAAAGGAAAGCATTGGGAGACCGTGGAAAACATCCAAAAGCATGTTACAACGTTCCTGAGAAACATTCCCATTGTGGAGTTTCAGGGTACCTTCCAGGCATGGCAGACACATCTCTGCAAGTGTGTTGATGCAGGGGAGAATATTTTGAAGAATTTTAAGCATATGTACCAGTACGATCAATAAATCTATTTTCCCCAGAGATTGCACATTACTTTCATAGCATCCCCTGTAATATATTTAGTCCAGATTTCTTAGCAGCCTAAGTTAGCTCACTTCCTTAAACAATTGGGTTAAATTTCTTTATTTACCAAATAAACCTAATAATTTGGCTTGAAAGACCAATTTAATATATCACTCAGTAGAACCAGGAGCCTATGGTTTTGAAAATTAAGGATCCAAGCATGCTGAACATATTTTCGTTTAGCAAATAAAGGTATTACATGCACCAAGGAAATAAAATGCTTGATTGATTATTTTTTATTTTTAAATTAATGTTTTATATTTTATTTACTCAGAAATCATTCTTTTGAGTTGTAAAGATATTAAACTACTTGTTAATTTAATACGTTAAAAGTTACCCAGAACTGTTTAATTATCTTTCAAAGATGCCAATACAAAGCCTAGAGGTAACCTATCTATATTATTTTTCACTTGGTGTGAGAATATCTAATAAAAATTTATGCATGAGAGATATATTGCATTATTTTATCAAAATGATGAAAAGAAATGAAGTGCAAATATCACTTGCTATATTCTGTAAATTGTCCTGATTATTTCATATTTTCTATTTCAGGTCATTGCAAAGCAAATTATGTTATGGCATAACACCATTCATTCGTTTAGAATCATTACATTAATTTTATATGATTTGGGTGAATGTAATTAAGAACTTTGCTTTTGTATTGAAAAGTGGACCATTTTTTCATCATGGAAGAAACAGAATCATTGAACATTGATGACTCTATGTACTTTGAATTTGTATATTTGCTTCAGATTAAGATATTCATTGTTTTATCTATTTTAAAATGTTTACCAGTGAAAATATATGTTTATGTATTGAAAGATCGTGTATTTATTAATTGACCATCTGAACATTCTCAAAAGGGAAATATATCAATTTTTTCCTAGCTGACAGTCTGCACTGCATCTTATTGGCAGATTACTCAATTAGTTTATGATTACTTAAGATTGTTCTTTGGGTCATAGAAGGTACATTAAACACTTGAGCCCAATGAGATTTTATTATTTTTGAAGCTCAATCTATCTCTAGGAATAGTTTAGATTTATTTTCAATGGAAACACTTCTTTTTTGGAAGCCATTTAAATTTTTTTCAAACCACAGGTTAATTCTAAAATTACCTAGTGGTCCTTAATTATTGTAATTAGTTTATATTTAAAGCTTTCAAAAAATTCCTGTATATATCAGCAAATGGAGCATATTGGTAATATCGATTGAATTCACTAATTTCAGCACATCAATAAAATTTTTCAGCAACTAAATCAAAATATTTTAAATAATTTATTTAATTTGAATTTCAGGTGACCGTAAGTTATTAGTTAATCGAAGTTTTTCATTTGGATCTTCAAAATGCTAAGTCAAAGAGCAATGCCACTCAACTTTACAGAAGCAATGAGACAAAAAAGTGCTTTGAACTTACTTTGGTGAATTCATTCATGATAATTCCATTACCTTAAGAAACAGACTTTTTCTCAATGAAGGCTTTTTCTATAAGCCTTAATTGAAATCACTATATCATAGTAGTTTTTGAGGAAGGGGACCGACAGCTAAGATCATTTGGACCACTATATCTTATTCTTATCATGTATTGGTTAGGGAAGAGTGCGATGATTCATATTTTATTATTGCAACTGCACCAAGCTGATTATTTGGTAAAATTAAAATGTGTAAAGGCTTTCTTCATTTCCTGTTGAAATTTATACAGGAGAATTCAAGTTTTAAACATGTCATTAGGGATACAATTACATATGTTATAATAAAAACAATAGTTATTGGTCCCAGAACTTTACAAAGTAGAATATAAGAAAAGTCTGAGAACTAACAAATAGCTGTTTCAGTGTTCTGAAGACTCCAGAAACTCTTCCACACTATAAATGCATTTATGTATCAGAAAATGCTTGAGATATTTCCTAAATGTACCCCTAGAAGGAGCAAATTTTATGCCTAGCGGTTGATGTAAATTTGATGGCCACATGAAGGGAATTCCTATTATACATAGCAGAATAAATGTACATGAACCCACTGTCAAGTATTATGCCACATTATGTACTTCAGAATTGGTGATTTGTTGTTCCATAGTTTCCTTGACATACATGCATAAATATACAGACAAGGTAAAGTTAGAATTTTCAATTGTTTAAAATAAGGTTTGCAAGTTTGCCAAAGTGGTATTTTTGCTGTGTTCTTAATAAATCTTTTTTGCATTATAAAAACTCAACGGAAGCCAGGAAATGCTTCCCAGAAAATAATTCTGTAGCTCATATATGACTGAAAGTTGCCGGTAGTAAACCGTTTAGTATATTTAAATGAAAATGTTTGCAAGATTTCATAGAATAAATCCACTTTTGGTCAAAGTGGAACATATACCATTGGTATGGATCCCCCAGTTTAAGGACTCATCAATAGAAAAACCTAAAAACTTGGTGCTGTGTACCTTTTCTATGTGTTGGCCTTTTAGCAGAGGTGTAACTGAGGTACTTCACTTCTTTTTTTAAATTGAATATAATTTGTTTTTGGTACATTACAGAATTGGTTAATGAAGGATCTCAGTTTTTCCCAGCGTATTGTATTCAGGAAGTTCTCTTGGGTTTCCCACCGGGTCATAGGTGCACACCATGCTGACCTGGTGGGAAACCCGAGAGAACTTCCTGAATAGAATTGGTTAATGTTAAACCATTTTTCTTAGAGCAATAATGAGCTATCAAGCTTAACTTGCCACAAGTTGGAGTCCTTGTGGTTCATTGCCAGGGTTGTATCATCTGCATATAGAACTATGCTGTTATTCTTAATATATCTAGGCAAATCATACATATAGTAATAGAAATAATTAAGACCCAAGAATGCTACCTTGCGGTCCCCCAACACTTTCTATGGGTGATAAGTCGTTTATCATAATGTTGATGATTCCAATGCCAGAAACTTCTACCATATGTTTCCTGTCCTTTAAATATGAATTAAGCCATTTATGGGCAACTCCCCTGATACCATAACATTCACATTTACTTAAAAGAATTTCATGGTCCATAGTATCAAATGCCAGTGAAAAATCATTGAATACACATTGAATTGTATTGTTAAATGCATCATCAAAGATTAATAATGTGCCTATGGAACCCTTTGAAAAGTCCAATATTACAATATTTCATATAAATATTGTCAAAAAACCGTATTTTCTTCTGGAAATAATTCCTTTCATCACTATCTAAAATTCCAAAATACCAATCATGATAATTTGTTACTTCATGAATATTAATTTTCAAGCCCTAAAAATACCCGCCACTTAACAGGCAGAAAATCCAGTTTGTAGTCTGCATAACCTTATATCGTAATAAATAGTGTATATTCACCATAAGTAAAAATCAAACTTGAAAAAAAAAAGATTGAGAGCAAAGAAAACACCAATCCTCTGCCAACACTATTCATTTTATGGAAATAGCACAGAGCACATGTTTTCAGTTTATTGGAACACAAAACTACAATAAATTGATGACCATTGAAAAAAAAATTTTTATCGCAGTTCTTCATATAATCATTATGCAAACAGTGAAAGTTCTTTGGCAAATAATGATAGATCATAGGTTATAGTTGTTATCCAGTGGGCTGTATCAAGCTAGAGATATGAGACCCGGTATGAAGCCTTCTGACTACTACCTGATTGGTATATACTGATCAGAGCAAACATTAAGTACTGGAATCCTTTAGAATGGCTCCATATTACTTGTATGATGTTGAATGCAGCTTGTAGATATATTAAATTTATGAGGGTCTCAAAACCAATGTGAGAGTTCCAATTGCTGGAAGGGTCAGCAATTGAAACTTCTAATTAATTGCTATAGTGGTGGACAGGTATGAATGCACCATCTTTGGAATGGTGCCAAAATGTGGAAAGTTCCTGTGTTCTGTAAATTTCTTGGCACTTGATGATAGTTTAACATAGTAAAGCAACTGTAATTACTTCTTGTATGACTTTTTACACCAAAAATGATGTATTTCTCCTTTTCAGAAACAACTACATTGCTTTTTCTGTACCAATGTTATTATGATTGTTCCCCTTCTTTTCATCACTACAGTCTCCATGAAAAAATCAAGTGAAACCAACATAAGCATATATACAGGCAGGAGAATATTAAACTGATTTTGGGCCAAAAGCTTAACCTAGGTTACATCAAGTTACCATTATAATTAGTATAGAAGTGGGTTAGGTAATATGTAAATTTATTTTAGCTAGAAAATCACACTTGGTGGCCCTATGGTTACAACGCTGATCCAGAGTTAGGCCTCACAATGTAAAAAATATTTTGTCTAGAAATCACATGAGCAAAAGGGATAGATGACATCAGTAAAAGAAATAAATCACAAATGAAAAAATAGGCATACAATAGATAGAAGTATGTACAATAATGAAGTTATTTACCTAAAATATAATCTGAGGAATACAGCATCTCACAATGGAAATTTTGCAGACATGATTTAAATACCTTATACATATAATATGAATAGGTAATTTACTGTAAATTTTTATGTCAATCTCTCTTGGACCCAGTTTTGAAGTTCTTGTCTATAAAATTGGTTGATGTAAACAGCTTAAACTCCTGGTATTATGCTGCTGTAAATTGAATGAGACCTTTCTTACAAACAATACACTTAATAACATATTTACACTGGGAAAGCAATGAACCTTAAGTGACATAAAGATGTGGCTAAAGATAGCACAATATGATTAACAAACATTCTTTGTCTTAATGATCATTTTTAAACATAAATATTATCATGTCATGTGGGGATATTCTCCTGAATTTAATGCTGTAAGAGTTGTAAATAAAATAATTGACAGTACAAGGTCAAGATGACATCTAAGCATATTAAAGTCATACAAGATAACATATCTCAAATCTTCTTCATGAGAGAATCAAGGTGAAGCTCCCAGTATATGTTAGCACTGAGGAGAGACCAAGAATTTTTTGATTCTACTCACTATATGTATGCAATGTCACATAATGAAGTTACAATTATCTAAAAGGACATTTTGATTTGGAAATAAGAGTAAATGGGATTGATCTTAATTTAAGAGCAAATATGTTCATGATATGTGACAGTAAGTAATTTATTACTCTTGTTATTCTACTGTTTAAGGTAAGTTTTGAATGGATACAAATTCTGCAATGGTACAACAATATAATCCTTTACCTCTCCTTACAAAACATAAGCTGATATCTTACACCAAAATAAACCCTTACTCCTTTCATTCCATCAACATGCTTAACCTATTCCTTCCTCACCTGCCAAACATTCTACCCTAAATCTCAGTATTCAACATCCCATGGCCACTCAAAACATTCTGCATCCATTTTTCCTGTCTCTTTTGGATATCTCCCAAAATCCTCTCTCCTCCCACTCCATTCCTAGTTTTTTTTCTTTATGTCCATTTCACCTTTTCCACAACAACATTTCAAAAGCCTGTTGTCTCGCTTCAATGACCAAGTTTCCATGATGTACAAAAATACACTCCTTACCCAAGTATTAATGAGACTTTTCTTAATATGCTTTAATTCCTACTATCGGTTATGTCTTGGTGAAAGCTTCTTTGCCTAGTGCAATTCTTCTTATGTCCCACTACTCTAACCATCTTGGCCCAAAACAATAAGATGAATGCAATGATCCACCTGCTCTAGTTTCTGCACTCCTATCTTGATGTTTAACCTAGGCTATCTCTTTCTAGAAAACCTTATTACCTTTGTTTTTCTTATATTGAATATCCTCCCATACCTAAGGTACTGACTTTCCAAGTTCAACAATGATTGCAACTTCTTGGATGACTGATATACTTAAGCAGCAATAGTAGTAGAGCAGCTGAGGCCATCTATGTCGTTTGGGATGGATTGGAATGGATTAAGGGTGGAGAGAAACCTGGCACTGGCATTGGCCTACTCTTAATTAAAGGCACCAAGGGGTCCACGGTTAAATGACCCATCCGATGGATGTCATAGTCACTTAAAGTACTCTTCACTCTCTGGGTGGGAGCCAGCATGCTAGCCACTGCCATTGCGATCTCCCTGCTAAACTTAAGCTTGATTATCTGCAAACCTAGCTGATGTTATGAATTCCCCAACAACTTTATTCCTATCTCCAGTTCTTCCCACCTCTTTCACCATTTCTTCCAAAAATAAACAATATAAGGAACAAGTGATAATGAGCACTCCTATATTACCCTGATTCTTAACACTGCCCATCCCAACTCTCCAGAGCAATGCACAGATTTCGGATGTCTCCTATCCCTCCAATCTACTCCAAATTTCTGCAATACATATTAGTTTTTACCAAATCACTCATTCAAGTGCCTTTTCGAAATCTATGAAACAGGAAAATACGTTCTGATTGTATTCCATTATCCTCTCAATTACAGACCTCATTGCTGAAATGGCATCATGCATGCCTCACCCCTTCCTGAACCAAAACCAGCCTAATTCCTCCTTCATTAATGAAAAGAATGAGCTCATTAAAACTTGTCCTTCGATGAGTTCCTAAATCCCTATGTCATTATGCAATAATGTCATCCATCCCCATGACCTCATTTGATTTCTCTCTAGTGCTGCTAACAACTTGACTTGGCAGGGAATTCGTTTGTTGACTACCTCAAAATCCTTACCTCTCTCGCTGCTTGACATGACAGAGTCCAAAAGGGAGACAGGGTTGCTAGGACTCATTTCTATACCTGTGTACATTACATTTAATGGGATAATAATTGGAATGGTTTCCTTCGACCTTCCTCAATAGTGGTACAATGTGATACCATCACTGGGGTCAGATGCCTTTGCAGCTACCTCACTCATGAGCATTTATCAATGCTTCTGCCAGCACAAAATTCACAAGTTCTTCCAGCATGTCTTGGTTGTAGACCATAATTACATAAGGCATGATATGGGGCCTTGCAGTGTACCTAGTGAGATAGTCAGTTTACATGATAAGGTGGTTGATGGATTGTTTCAAACTGTCAAAGAAACAAAATATACATGATTTATGAGATAAGTCTATTCAGTCATATTGATTTCGCCTTCTATTTATAATTTTGTTTGATAGGCAATTATAATTTACACAGCCCAATACCTTAGAAAAGCCAAAGGGCATCCTGTTTTCAGTTCACATTAGGATGATGAGAGGATGAAATAAACCGCATTAACCGTTGTAGCTGTGGATTGATCTTTTAAAAAATCATGCTAGTTGCATGCCAGGTCCGAATATATTTTTTATGGGACAATGTTTTATGCAATAAACCTTGTTAAAAATGTGTGAAGTCATTGACCTCTAATTTTTTACGTCATAGGGTCAGTCTTCGTTGCTAAAGAGGCTCAAAGTAGTTTTTAATCATCAGGCAAAGCTTGGCATTAGGATTCAATTACTAGTAGTAACAATGGTTATTTTATGTACAGAAACTTCAGCTGCGATTTTAATAAATATAAGTTGAAGACACATATGAAAAAAGGCGATTAAAGATATTGGTTAGTCTTGGTAACTAGATACATAGTTGACTCTGCTCCAATTAGGAAGTATGCGGTTCAAGACTGCTTATTTAGCTACATGAATAATCATTTAGTGGGTTTTGGACTTGGCACTAGATGTGACGAGTTATTCTTTCACTTTCAATTATTTATATTGGATCAGACGTTCTTTGTATATTTCATGCGAATGGTGAATGGAATTCCTAGCAGATGAGTTGGTAATTTTAGTAATTAGATAAACAGTATATTTAATTTGTAATAATAGGTTTACGGTTTAGTTAGGCACATGAAGAACAGCATAAATAGAAACATTCTCAAGATAATTATGGGAATTCTAAAAACTATCTTCAAGAATATCTCAATTTTTATAGATAGTTTCCCTGTCTTTGGAGCCTTTCAAAATTTACAATTAGCACACAATGTTATCATTGTTCTTCTTGGACTTTTAATTATAATTAGAAAGTGTGCCCATTTTTTTAAAAGCAAAACTCCTTCGTAAGTTCACAATCCGAGCGAGATACACCAGTATCCTGCTCGCCATCCGTGAATGGTTTCAAGCTCTTCAAGGGTTTCAGGGGAATCTCGGCAGAATACCCTCCCTTAATGGGATGTCGCCTCATTGTAAATAGAAGTACTAAAACGTTTTAAAACGGTTACTTGAATTTCATTTTAAGGGCGTATTATTTGCCAATAATGTGTCGTGGTCTAACACAGTTCAGAAATTACTAGATCCAAAATCTTAACGTGGACAATGAGTTCAATACAACTTCGCCAAATAACGGTAGTGTGAAAATTCAATATGGATAAACATGCACCCGAAAAATTAGTGAAAAGCTCTCCCTCTTTAATTGTCTGTTGCCTTAATAGATATAACGTTCATATCATTGCCCACGCATTAACCAGATCTACGAATTTGCATGCCACGAACGACACTAACGTTACGAGTGACTCACGCTGACGCACTTCACCCGCTTCGCCCACCATCCGGGGCACTTATTGACTGTCAAACATGGCGCCGATCGTAGTGAAAGATGAGGTGACCGGGGTGGCCTCGAAAAGAAAGGATGGCCCGGTAGAAAACAAGGAAAACTTATGGTGTGTGAAATCAGGAAGAAAAAAATTTCAAACTCTTTAGCCATTGGAAATATATTTTGTCATTTCGTTCTTTCTTCATAATTTGCATCACGTATTAGCGAACATGATTTTTCTATCCAAAACAATTCAAAGAAGTGGTAGCTTAAGTATTTAATTCCCTCAGTTTTATCATAACATACTGTGCCAATCCATTCTGTGCTTATCTCGAGTGCTATCTGTTTGCACCAAATATCCAATATGTTGTTATTATTTGCTATTGGACATCGTATGTTTGGACGAATAACTGTTTGTTATTGAAATTGGTCACCAGTGGTTCTTAGCACTACTGAAGGTTTACGTTTAACTTTGTATTTTATATTTAAGCTACCTTGTTATTTTTTTCATGCTCAGGGCTTCAATACTAGGAGAAGTACAAGCTAGAGCAAGTACTAAACTACCATCATGCAAATCAGTATTGGTTTTAGGTGAGATGCCAATTTTTCCCTTTATTACAGTGATATCTCTTTCCATTAACTTTAAACTTGCCTGCTTAATGCGTATTTCTGATTTAGGTGACAATGAATCGGGGAAAACTACGTTAATTGCAAAATTACAAGGAGTGGAGGATCCTAAAAAGGGATCGGGACTTGAGTATGGCTACATTGATGTGCGAGACGAGTATAGAGATGGTAAGTAAACATCCCGGTTCAGAAATACTTACCGTTCCTCTGTCCGTCTTCCTTATATCATTGACTGATCGCTATATTATGCCACTAGCCACATCATATGTTCAAAAAGTGGCAAGTCATATGGGTATAATTCTCTCTATGCGCAGTTTAGTCGAACTCAAGTAATATTGATCATTTATTCGAAATTCTATCGACTTAAATGCATTCTAAGTTTTATAAATAAATCTTACTTGGTTGTCTGCGCTGATATATATGTCTCGAAAATAGTTCCAGTGGGATTTTCCCAATGTTTTTTAGCGATGCTAATTTTTTATGTTTGTTATTTTGTTCACAGATCATACCAGGCTAAGTGTTTGGGTTTTAGATGGCGACCCAGCTCATTCACACCTTTTAAAATTTGCTCTTTCGGAAGAAACATACCCTCACACTTTGCTTATGTTCACTGTTGCAATGACAACACCATGGGGTATTCTGGACCAATTGCAGTCTTGGGCTTCAGTGCTGCAAGATCATCTCGATCGACTAAATCTTTCAGCTGACACAGTTCAAGAGCACAAGCAAACATGTAAGTCCCCCTTTTTATATTTTTAAGCAATTGTTGGATGTTATATTTGGCATTTCAATATTTAAAAAAAAGTTTTGTGTATGTTGCCTCTTTTTTATTCAAAATTCTGTGGCCGCCTGTATTTCATCTTATTTCGGTTTTTTAATGGCGATTTCTTATTGGTAGTAATTTGTAATAATAATTATTCATTTTTTGAGGGATATTCCATTTCTCAAACAGCTTTAATGTATGTAACGCTAAAACACTGCTCAAATTTTCACATCACTACCTAAAACCATAAATACAATTATCAATCTGAAGCTCAATTTGGTAAGTTGTGGTACTATTCACCCAATACTAAGCCCAACATGTAAAATGCACACATCAGGGAAGGAGGGACAGAACCTTTCCCTGGGCCCCTGGTGGTTTCCCAGGAAGATCTAGTATCCAAAAAATCATCCAACTTATGTGATGGTTTTTAATGATAATCGGATTGTCACAAAATGTTATTGTGGGCTCAGGACGTACAATCAGCATTGCAGAACTTTAAATCAAGAGTTTAAAGTTAGTCTTAAGGGCATGGGAAATCTCACACAATTCATATGGTTCAATTTTTATGTTGTTTTCATAGTTAGCTTTAAAATACCCAGGACCCAATATGACCAAGTGGCTACTCATCAAGTCCCAAACCGATCTACCCATTCTCAGAGCCATTTTGTTACATTGTCAAAATATTTTGTTTTCAGGACTTGGAAGACCTTTATGGGCTTAAGCATATTTCAGATTTTCAAAAATTTGTAATTGTACGTAGGAGTTTTTAAATTATTTGTTGACCAGTAATAACGTGCATATGTGCATCTTCTGATGAAAGTAAATTGATGCTTATAAACTCTAAATGAAATTGGGTCTGTCAGAAAGTTAGAGGGATGATTAATCCAAGTAGGTAAAGTATGAACCAGGCTTTAATGCTCCAACATGTTTTGCATTACGTATATGCCTGCATCTTGGGAAGTTTCATCGCCACTGACCTTCACTCTAAAGCATATCATCATGACATAGGTTAAGATTTTCCATTGGACAGTGTTGATGTTAATGAAGTTACATGTGTAAGATCAGATGGAAGTGTGTAGTACCAAAGCATGCAAAGGGAAGGGAAATGTTCTGGGCCTTGGTCTCCTGCAACATATTAATTTTTGGCCATTTTGGGATATGCTGCATGAATGGGAAACTGTGACATTTTTTCCACTGTTAAAATACACTCCTAAGTGAATAATGGATGAGGATCAAATTGGTAATTTTTCCTTTTTGCCGTAAAGGCGTTTTTATTCATCAAATCTCAAGCAGTAAGGCATAAATTGAACCATATTTCAGAGAACAATGAATGTGTTAATTGTGCATGGTGTTATCTGCATCCAATTTATTAGAGGAATGTGGTCCATTTACTTTTTTGCATGAAAATAAGACCCAAAAGAAAGAGTTTTTGAAATATTGTCTATCCTTATATCCAGTTTATCTATTTCTTGGGTGTTGCAAAAAAATTTCCAAAATTTCCTGTTTTAAACATCCATAATAATACAGGTTATCATAAAAAAATAACCATCAACTTTATTTTGTAGTTTTGTATTCTTTAGGTAAGTGAATGGGTGATATGTTCAGATGTTCTTGGCATGATATTTTTTCACCATTCCAAATCTTTAGTCATTTGCTACCATACTTTTTTGCCAAGTTACTGTGATCTTTTGAAAGTACCTGAATTTGCCTTTGCTAGAAGCATATTTTTGCTCAATGTTTCTTGTTGTTGTAGCATCTATTTTCAAGAATGATTTTAAAACCCTTGTTGGAATGAGATATCCTTGGTTATATCAGATCTGACTCCTTGTGGCGAATTTGGTGGCTCAATATTTCTCTGGAATTTCATCAAGGTTCTCTAATTCCAAAAAGGACTGATTGCCATATGGGCTAAATGTTCCACATAGATTAACATTCGCTAACCAGCTGAGGAACTCAAGAATCAGTATACTTGTGTCTGCCTGGAATTACGCTTGCATTTTGTTTAACATTCTGCTCCAGTTTTTCATATTTGTACACAGCAGAAACTGAAAAACATTTCTAATTTGTAGCAAAGTATGCAGTTTTTGATAAAATATTCTAGATCTTGGCATTTGAATCTTTTATATCCTATTCATGTATTGATTGTGTTCTTTTTAGATATTCATCAAATCATGAAAGCATTCTGAATTTTGACTCAGAGATATATATTTGGTATCATATCCTTACACTCCACAAGAATTGACTTTTGTGGCTTGAAGCTCCTTTTTACATCTACCTACACCATTTACATAAATTTTCACAAATGTTTCTGTGTGTTAATGGTGATGAACCTCTCATTTTTTTGAAGGGTGCAGTTGTCCTCTGACTCAGCTCACCTTTTCATGCATTTAATATTGACTTATTATTAAAAGAAAGCCAAACTCACTTATTATTCAGCATGGTCTGTGGGTCCTGGGTCTTGCCTCAAAATATTTTGCTAAGAATATCGTCCTGTAGGTGTGGCATCCACCACAGCTTCTTTCCTTTCAATCCCATTGGGTGAGATCTGGTATTTACTTTTAAACATTCGTCAACCACAATGAAGTTTTTTGACCTCCTTGTTCTTTTCCCAAGTGCAACTTAGGTCTGCTACTTTCTGGATGTTTTGATATGCCCTTATCATAAGTATTGCCTAGAAAATGTAAAAATATTGAATAATGGCAACCAAAATTAGCAATTAATTATTCATGGCAAATGTTAACCTCTGTTCAGGGAAATATTCCCTTGGCCTTCACAGTCACATGAATCAGATGTAGCTAAGCAAAAATTTCAGTAGAGAATAATGCATGGTTTTTAGATATTTTTTGGTCATGATGGACATCTAAATCTGTTTCACATCTCGAATGGAACTGAGGAAGATGGAAGTTACACGTTACACATTTTATCAAAATAGATAATTGAAACTGGAGTGAAGAAACGACTAATTATAAAATATCACATATATCAATGAGAAAAATACCAAAAATGGAAGAGATCTAGAGGAGGTAGGAAGTTTGATATTGTAAGGTGGTACAAAGGCAAAAGTATACTGAAGATCAAAGCATGAGATGCCTGGCAGCAAAATGACAGGAGACAGAAATAAAACAAGCACTTTATTCTAGAGCTGTTTGGTATGAATCTCAATGAATGGGTCAGTGTGACCCATACAGGTATTTCAGATAAATTCCTGAATAACCAAAAGCTAATAATTTTAATTCACCTAAATTTGTTGAATGTAAATATCTTTTAAAATGATTAAAATTCACAAAAGAAAATTTTGCTCTCTTTAAAAATGCAAATCAAAGCATTTAAAAAAAATCAAGTGTGTGTGTCCAAATGACCATTCTGGCCATTCAGGTGTTAATAATTGTTGCTACTTCGAAAATAATTCCAAAATATTCTATAGATGCAGGCATTACAAGGTAAAAGAGTTCTGAACATCAGTTCATATTATTTTTGGTATTGGCATTGAGTACTGTATGGATCTTTAATGAATCGTAAAACCTTCTATTGCACTGTTGGCTTCTTTTTAAGCATAAATAAGTTTCTATTCAATCTTCTGATGTGTGTTCTACTTGGTCAAACATTCATGTTTACAAATTGGCAGTACAGATTTTGAAATATTCCAGTGAAGTTGGACAAAAAAGCCTATATCTTTCGCAATTGTGTCCTATAGAGTAAATCATCTTCCCTTCAGTTTTTTACTGTTCACAGGTTGAAAAGATACAAGTATTTATCCTTCAATAAGGGTAGTCTGTGATTAGACTGAGGCCTAAAATCCAACATTCTGGCTTTCCTTGTAAAATTATTCTGATCTCTATTGAATAGCACTACAGTACAGTAATATATTGGCATTAGATATCTTCTTGGTCATGTTGAGTACATGTGTGTTAGGAATTATGGAATTTAAGGGAGGTTGCTTACAATTTTCTAATTGGAAATCATCCAAAATTAAAGTAAATTTGATATATGCATCCAAAATAGCAATGGTATTTTTTAACACAAACATTGTTTTCACTTCATTTTGTAAGGTAGAAATATGCATTAATGCCACTAGCATATATTATGAGCATTATTATGTAATTGACCCCTCTTAACATTTCATTGAATTGAATATCATGGTCATAATTGTTCTGTGAATTTCTGAAATAATTCTAGATGCTCGAAAATGGCAAGATTATGTTGAGCCTGGTGATGAGCTTGAACCAGGATCTCCTTTGAGGAGGACATCACGGAATTTGGATGACCTTGATCCTGCAGTTGATAGTGATCAAAATGGTTTGGTTGATGGCCTCCCCCTGGGACAAGGAGTACTTACTCGGAATCTTGGTTTAGACGTTGTTGTGGTTGTAACAAAGGTGAGGAGTCAAAAGGGTTTTTTTGGTTTTTGTGTAATACTTACTCATTCCTGAAACTCATGATGTGTCACACTTAGGTAGGTTAGATATTTTTCCTTTCTGTAAGTTGAACAAACATTCAGAAGATGATTCAGGAAACAAAATGATTTTAAAAAGTCAAATCCAAGTAACATTTTTCTATGCAAATTCTGAGAAAATGTTGATAAAACTTTCATCCTGACACCATGTTAAATGTAGTACCTATAATGCTGCTCAAGGCAAACCCAAATAATTGGTGTGGTATAGCATTTACATGAGATAGTGTGTATGATCAACTCAAATAATAATATTATTATAATTATATTATAATAATTATTGTCTTATTATAATTTCTGCAATGATTAAGTGTTTAGCAGTAGATGCAGCACTTTTGAAATGTACAGTAAGGTGAAATTAAGCCAGGCTACAAGTTTACAGTAATTGAAAAATGAAGAAAATAAATGGCAGCTGGAAAGTCTCATTAGCCAATCAATGGATATGCTACTCGCCACTGCTTTCCAGATTTTTTAACCACAGTGTCATTTTACTCGACTGACATGTTTTCAAAGGCAAGAGGATACATATTAGCCATTGTTTGTTTGTGCACAATGCAATAAAAAGAGTGCAGTATTAATTTTAGCAATAAGATTATTGTGAAAATTTTGTAGAACTTGTCTTCCTCAAAATAAAATCACCACCATAGACTCATCTCACTTTAGAAGATTGTATGTTAATATATTCAGATACTAAACATTCTTAAATCAATTATTAGGATCTTTTGAAGAAAATTATAACCGAAAATAAAGCAAATTATAATGTTTAGCTAAGAAAGTTAGCCCTTGACATTTCATCAACATGGCCACTGAATGGCCACAAAGATGATGCTCCTTCGCCATTATTTCATCAATTGATAAATTTTTGTGTGATATATTCCACTGATCCAAATCAGTGTTTTTATATATAAGAAATAATCCAATTAAGTCTCTCCATAACTCATTTCATTTCAATTAATCAGAAGATGCTGAAAAGAGATTTGAGGTAGTAACACATTTTGTCATTCAAAATTGTCGTAGAGGGCATTCAATTTTATATAATCTTTTGTTCATTGGTCACCTAAATTAATGTTGCCAAATGTTCTGAAGTGGGCCATTGCTGTTATGGAAAACTCAGGCCAGAAATTGTTCTAGTAAGTGAATGTTAGATGGTAATTGGAAATGTCGTTGAACAAATGGTGGTGGGTGAACAGCATTCTAGCAATCCACCACTTGAGTCAAAAAGTAAATCTACTCTACTAATCTAATACCAGAAAGCAGTGGAATGTGATGGGATACTGGGGCAACTGCCATACATGCAGAAATATTACTTCATTCTTAAATTTGAATGTACAGGATGCGGCAACATACAAGCAACTTGTAACTTCCATTTTTGAAGGGGTTTGCATTTGAAAAAAGGAGGTTATGTTCCTGCACAGTGCATGTGTCACCTAATATGTAAAAAAACATTTCAGTCCGTAGGCACATAGCTTTACACTTCTGAACGCATCATTAGTGTTTTTGACTACGTAAAGCCATCATCATCATCACTGACCCAAAACCTCCCCACCACATCTTATCTTGGTATTCTTCTCTCCCCAACTTATTTCATATACCTGCCCTTTTCATCTCTTCAACTTCTCCTTTCTTCCTCCTCTCTCATTTCCTTTGTACATTTGGTTTTATATATTAAGTCACTTTCTTGAAAAACCGACGAACGTGCACAATAATGTAAATTCACTAAATAGGCAACACAAACTCAAGATGAAGAACTCAAGCTTCAGATGTTCTGTTCCTAATTCCTCTTGAGAAAGGTGGTTGCACCACCGAAAATTCGAGAACCAGTGAGTCCCTCTTTTATATGTTTTAGTTTCTGTGTTTGTGTTGACTATTTAGTGGTTTTATATATTATATATACATATAATGCCTTTGCAATAACAGGTGTTTCAACTGATATTACCTGACATTAACACAATGGTTGTGGTTAATAAAGTGTGGTAGTTGAATTTATGTTAATTGATATGTATTTTCCTTTCCACCCAAGTAAAAAGTTATTGTTCAAATGAAAAAAGTTCCATTTATTTTATTATTTACATAGGTTTTACCTTCAATAAATAGAATTTTATTTGCTAACATATTTTATTTAATCTTATTGGCTTATAAAAAGATGATGCATAATAATTTATGTTTTTCTATTTTGCATGAAGACGGACTATATGGCTACATTAGAAAAGGATTATGACTTTCGAGATGAGCATTTTGATTTCATTCAGCAATGGGTCAGGCGTTTCTGCCTACAATATGGAGCTGCTCTTTTCTATACTTCAGTGAAGGAAGATAAGAATTGTGACTTGCTGTACAAATACCTCATGCATCGAATTTATGGTTTTCCCTTTCGAACTCCTGCTCTTGTTGTTGAAAAAGATGCTGTTTTGATGTAAGTACAATATTTTATTTAGTAATCTAAAAGATCAGTTTTTGGTTTCATTGAGATTTTTTATTGGGTGAAAGTTTCATTAGGAAATTCAGACAAATGTATGTGTCAGGTGTCTGAGAAAAGCTTCCGGTAGTAATGCCGTAGACATAAGGAAAAAATTTGGAGTCCTACCTCCAATTGGCTGGGGGAGCATGGTTGGAGGGGGAGTTGGATGCTTGGTTTGGTTTTGTAACTTCATGGTATAGTTGGGGGAAGGGGACCATCTTTCTGGATATCTGCAGTGTTAGTAGTTTGGTATCCCAGCTGGGAATCCTAGCTAACTTGTCTTCAAATATTTTCAGCACTCTGCTAAGATGTCACGATCAGAACTGATTACTGACCCCTGGTAGATTTAGTCAGGAACCATACCACCCAACCTCCTGAGATTGTATGATTACCTTGTAACACCATCCTCCTTTGATGTTTAATTTAGCTTTCATACTTCTTGAGAATTTAATTACTTTGGTTTTCTCTGGCTAATCTTCATACCATTCTTCTCGCACTGCTTCTGTAAACTACTCTATAATAATTGCAATCCCTTGCTATCTATTTCTTTGCTAACTGTAAACCTGACTTAATTACCTCGCAACTATTCCAAGCTCAAGCCCTTCCCATGCAGTCCACAACACATCCTCATATTTAGCCATCCTGATTCTCTAACCTGTACCCATACTTATGCCATCTGATTTATATATTGGTTTCAAATAAGACACCTATCCTTTCTTTCCATCATACTCTTAGGAATTGGTCAACTGCCTTTACAAACATGCCTAAATTCTTATATTAGTTACATTGTGTATGGTAGATTTTGTTAAATTTACTGTGTTTAATACTCTGTGAAATAAAGACTCCATTATAAGAAATGAACTGAATGCGCTTGCTGAGTACAGTAGCTTTAAAAAGAGGTATGGTACATTATATAAGATTTCAAATGAATGTGGGTATAAATTGTTGAAGTATGATAGCTCATCACTTTGATATGAACAGTGGTCATGTTCAAATTACTTGTACTTCTCAAATGGGCAATCAAGGTAATATTTTGAGATTCATTTTTCATTTTATCTGCATAAGTTATGATGACTTTCCAATTGAATATGAACTGCAATTTTATCTTGAAAATTTGTCTTCCTAAGGGATTCCGGAATACTCATAGGAAAATTCATAATTAATTTTGCCTTGCTAGGTGAGTTCGTAATAAGATTTTTCTTCTAAAGTCATTTCTTGTGCCCTTTACTCCTGTCAATTAATTTCCCATGCATATTGAAATAGTTACGAGATAAACCCATTTTTGCTAGTAATTCACATGTCAGTTAATATCAATCAATTACTTTGGTTGTGCGATTTTCCATGTTTTTTAAATGTCTCAGAAAACTCATACCTAAACAGCTTCTATTTTTTTCAGACCTGCTGGTTGGGATAATATGAAGAAAATCAGTATCTTGTATGAAAATATGCAGAGTATGAGGCCCGATGACTATTATACTGATGTTATTGCCAAACCTGTTGTTCGTAAGGTAACGGGAAATTTTAATTGTAATATTGTAGAAGCATACAATATTATGTAGTAATTTGGGAATTGAATGTGGGATAATGTGGATACTCTTGACTTCATATCTTCATTTCAAACCTGGGTTGTTCCTGTGGAACCATAAGGGAAAACCTAGTATTTGGGATTGTCTGAAAGCCATATTTCTATGGGAAACCAAGTGTCACACTTAATTGAACAGACCCACTTTTTCTGAATATGATTTCCACATGTTAGAAGGTTTATCATGGGATAAACCTCACCCTTTCATATCAAACCAACTGTAGATTGATGACTTTCGAGGTGTTAAATTGTGTGACTCCACTTTCTATGACAATTACTCAATTGAAAATACATCAAAATTACAAAATTTATTATTTGCTAGTTTAATATGGTAGTGCTCTCTTACCCATTGTATATTAACTTATATGACAGTGGTATTAGTCCAAATCAATGAAGTAATTGATTGATGGATGAGAATTATTTTCAATAGTTATATAATTTTTAATTAAATTTATATTAAGTGGTTTTATTTTACCTGATATGTGTTGAATTTTCTTTCCAACCGCAGCCAGTGACTCGGGAAACTGAAGTTCAGGCTGATGAGGAACAAGCATTTCTGAACAGGCAGCTCCAGCTATTAAATCAAGGGGGTGGAGTAGGGGGGGCAATAGGCACTGGAAATGTTGGGAGTGTGGGTGGTGTGGTTGGCAATTCAGGTGGTTCATTGCTGAAGGTGGATGGTGGGGGTGTGGCTGGTGGAGCCGGAGGGCAGCTGCGATCTCCTGCCGGTGTACAAAAGACAGGCGATCGGAGAGTTTCTAGTGGAACACCTGGAGTTCAAAGTCAGCTTGGATCTCCAAAGAAGGTATTTCAGAGTATCCTTTAATTCTTTTGAATGTTATACTAATGCAAACATTATTTCAGTGCTATATATTATTTTTGGTAAATAGCAGTTATCTTTAATGGTTGGGTATTGACCTAGTACAGAAAAATTGTATTTTGATAAATGGTATTTAGGTCATTTCAGTACAAAAATACATTTGATACCAAATAATGGAAGATAAATAGATTGTAATGTTAATTACTAATAATAAGTCATTTGTCTAGCAAAAAATTTCATTTTCAATCAAACGTCAATGGTTAACTTTTGGAGGGATAAAAATCATAAAAAGGTGTAGATAGTCAAGGAAAGTGTGACAGTGGGCAAATATCTATAATGTGGAAATTTTTATTATAAAGTTAATAAGTTGTTGGACATATATATGATTCAGCGCACCAAGAATATCGATACATATACATTGCATATGTTACCTCTTGAGGAGGATTTTACTCCCTTCAAATTCACCCAGCCTGCTTTCTTGATGCACCATTTATATGCACTGTCATTGGAATAAGTTACTTCCTCAATACCATTACTGCAAGTTCATGTTTTTTGTATTTTGTTCATATTTTTTGTTTTGAAGATTGGGCCTCTACAGTATAGCGAAATGGATGATGATGAGGATTAGGAAGGTCCTCAAAGTTACAATATTTGCTACTGATAAACTTCATTAAGTCCATATCTCCAGTGAACTTTTTGAGTCAAGTGAAGGCAGTACCTTTTAATTTCAACATTTCAATGATTAAGACAGCATAAATATAGGGTTTTTTTCATATTTTATTTCCAATAAAAGTGAATTAAATTAAGTATTTTGAGAGCCACTAATTTTTGTAAAATGTCGTTTATTACCACTTGATTAGTTGTTGCTAATAATTGTTTACTAAATCATATTTCTATGAATTTTTACGTTACCTCCAGTGAAAAAGTCTCCAAGTGCATTAATCAAAATCTTGTGAATCTTTATATTTGGCTGCCATCATGGGATTGGTATCTTTGAATGTTACTTAATAATGCTAAAGCTGACCTTAGTTCAGCATATCTGTTTAGCTTTCCGTTCAATATCTATTTGCCTATATTGCTTTAAGAGGGTTGTAAGGCAATAAAGTTGCATTAAATTAGAGTAAATGCTGGAAGTTCTGTGACAGGTGTATGTGCATATAGGGAACTTACTAGGAAATCATAGTCATTTTTCATATGATGTTCACTTTTTTGATGCTGTTATTTTTATAAAATTCTAGATTGATGGGAACAAAGTTGGTGTTCCTGGAAGTGGTGAAGGAGTACTTGCAAACTTCTTCAACTCACTACTCTCAAAGAAGACTGGCTCACCCATTCCAAAGTCTCCAGGTAGGATCAATGGACCACTAGATTTATTTTTTGGCTGGTGTTATATTAATCACCTTAGCGAAGTATTTCTGATAGAAGAAAGATATTGGCATTTAAAACATAATTTAACATTTCATAAAAGTTCTCGAGTCTATTTAAAGCTCATGGTTACCATGTGGTAATGTTTACTAAGTTTTTTTCTTAAGGATGCTTTAAAGTTTACCTGTTATATGGAATTGAGTAGTATCAGTTCCAGTATACTCCAAAATGTTTATGATCATTATGTCCAAAGTACTTTTCAGATTTTAGATTTGACCCTTATTCTCAAAACCTTTGAAACTCTGGTATAGTCATCATATTGCCTACTTGCAGTTACCCACATGGTAATTTTAAATCTTTATACCATAAAAATGGCACAAGGAAATGAATTTTCATATCATCTTTGGGGAGTGGATAAGTGGAAAGGTCATGCTTCCAATGTGGCATGCTCTGAACATTGTAGTGAGTTTTAGGTAAACAGGTGGATAATTATGTGTATAAGAATTGTAGAAAAAATGGAATTATCATAAATAGGGGCTAAAATAATGTTGCCCTAACAAATGTATTGAATATAATATGTAAATTGTTCAAAGCTAACAACAGATATATTTCAGATGAATATAGGTACTACACATGGGGTTTACTCTAGAGATGATTCTGGGCCATGTTTTGGATGCTTATGAATACTTTATCTGACATTTCTTCATTTAAAAAGTCTCAAACTGCTTTCCTTACTGGTGAATTTCATCAAATCAGACAAGTAAATTTCCAGAAAAGATGTTATAAAGATGTCATTCCTTTTCTTAATCATCTTGATTTTGCTTACTTTCCTTTATGTGGAGTGTATCTTAGTCTTGAGATGAAAATGCTATTGCAAAAAGAATTGCTTGAAAAGTTCTTCAACATTACAACCAGTATGCCAGCGCACAACCTATTTTTTATTTTGTTATCTTTAGCCACATCATCTATTTAGTCTACATCATGTAGATAAGGTTTGGATTCTTCTCAACTAGATAAAAAATTCTTTTATTGTTGGTAATTTCCAAGAATTATGCCTGACTAAAACCAGTTTAGTCCACCAGTACTAGAAGCAGGTTTGTAAAATATAGTTCTGAAAACTTGTAGTATGTGAATAACATTTCATTAAAAGTGAAGGAAAAAGAATTTACCATTTTGCAAAATTAAATGTAAGATTTAATGAGTGGGAGGGAGTTGTCTCAGTTATTTCTATCTAATAATTAATTGCAAATTTTTACTTTAACTTGCTGATCAGTTGAGAGGCATAGATTGTATTTGCTGAAATTGAAGGAGTGAAAAAACGAAATTTTCAACCCATAATATCTTTATCCTTAGATGTTGCATTGCTAATTGATTCACACAAAACTGCTCAAAGATTGATTTTAGTAATGCGCTTTGTTTGTGTTTTGTCATTTTCCATTTTTTTGGAATCCATTGGAAGGTCTGAAAAGAGAATATTTTTCATTTAAAACTCACCCTCAACTTAAGACTCTGGGAAACTATTAAATGGGTGTTTTCATTATAGGCTAGAGGGAGCACTTTCTTTTGAGTTTTAAGTTTCATTTTATTGTAACTTTAACTTTATTTAATTGGCTATAATGCTATGTTGACAAGTGGCCATCTTTTTTTATTATGGAAACGATGGTATTTTATTGTGACTGAAGTGTGAATTGATGGTGCAGTGTTAATGCAAACATTAAATATTGATGAGATAAGCCTAAAGGTTCATGAAAAATTGAAAACTGTTGACAACTTTAATATTGTTTGAATTATCTCAGTATTGAGATTTATCAATGGAATTGTGTGCAGTATAAAGTGGAAAAATGTTCTTTATATTTGTGCTGTAGGGAATAAGTGATTAAGGAAAAGGAAAGGGGCTAACAAGCAGAAGTACAAGTGTTTGGTAAGTTCAAAATGTATACATGTTGGCTGATTAAAAGATGTAATCAGAATAACTAGCCTGTTTTCACCCTGATGAAAGTTAACAGAAATTCTCCTATTAATAAATGTTTGCTAATAAATTATGGTAAACCATAGAACTATCCTATGCCTGAGGACACATTTTAGCTTTATGTGTATAAATGGCCGTGGTGAATGGTGTGCTTAAATGAAGATAGCATGGTCTCCTGGTGTTATGATTCTGAACTACATTTGAACTTACTTGTTTTAACATTTGGGTCAGCAATCAGGTTTTATGTTGCTAAAGAATTTCTCTCGACCACAAATCTTCCTGTGCTGTTTCTTTATAGATAATAAGCTATGTGTATTATTAGTTGATGCCAGTTACTATGAGACAGGTAAATTGTGGTATTATGACTCTTTGTTAATGTCTCTGGAAAGCCTTTAATAGCAGATAGACAAGTATATTATGGGTTAAAACCACAGGTATTGCAATTTTTCACTAGATATTTTATTTCGACACTACCGGTTTCGATGTTTTCACATCATCATCAGGTGTGATGATGATGTGAAAACATCGAAACCGGTAGTGTCGAAATAAAATATCTAGTGGAAAATTGCAATACCTGTGGTTTTAATATGTTACGCTTCCACCACATCACGCCTGAGACCTCATCATTCGTATATTATGGGTATCCGATTGGACCTTAGTTGTAGTTAGACAACCAGTTTTAGTTTCAGGGCAAAGCCTGTAATAAGGAATAAACTGGAAATTAGTTGAGTAATATAGCAGTGTTCTACTCGAGGAAGTTGGAGTATAATAATACTCGATCAGTTGATATACTTGGCAAACTTGACATATGATGATTGTAATGCATATTTCATTTTTGCCAATTAAATTGAGACTTGTGAACATCAGTGGTTGATGGTATTGGCAATAATGCTCCTTAATTGCTTGATTACTTAACAAGCTGAAATACTACCAACCTTTTCACATTCACAAAGCTGAACACTATTAGTCTCTCTGCTGTTCGCAGATTACTTTGAAATGTTAATTTGGAATTTGAAAATACGTGGAAATATTTTTGTATTGTCTTCCATGACCTCTGGGTGAGTTTTATCATCAGCTAACTTAACATATAACCCTGTGTGCTACTTCATGCATTGCTATCATGAATCATCATGTTACAAAACAGTCTTTCTTTGTGGAATAATTATAATCATTATCAATGTTATTGGTTGTTTGAAGTTTGTGTGTCTTGAATTATGTGTTATAGTGTACAGTTCAGAGTTGGCTGTTTACTGTAACAACGCTGCATTGATTCTGCATGCTCTTCTAGTGAAAATTAAACAGGCAAAAAATGAGTTAGTGTTATGGATCACATTTTGGAATGGGTTGTTAATATAATCTATTCATGCAAAGACTTCATTTTCATTTATAATTTTTGTGTTTCTTAAATTGAACTTGATGTAAACTTTTTAACTTTGATATTTTACTTGTAAATACTTGTTAAGTCTTTCTAAGTATGGGTTGATGAAGGTTGTCTTGTCATCTTTGTAGTCTTATATTTGCAGTGCAAAATTTCCTACTATCTACCTTTTCTCTTATAATATTTGAAGAAATTGGCTTGGAAAACTTTTTATTTACAAAAAACTGGAGAACTAATACACTCACATGGTCAATTACATAAAATTTACGTAATGCATCAGTTGTTCAGATTCTGGCCACTGCTTGATATTTGCATCATTTACTGTAAAACCCAAGTAAAAACTTCTTGAGCATTATCTGATGACCAAAGATTACAGACATGAACATTGAAATAAGTCATGGTTTAATATCAACTTTTATTCATAAGCAATGAGGAGTGTTAAATAGCAGTTGTTTTTTTAAGGCTTCATACTTAAAGTATGACATTTCATCTTTAAATGGTGAAAATTTCTAAAGCAACTATTGTGCAGCATGCATTGAAAATTCAAACATTAATAATTTTCATCACCTTGGATGTAGATGCTGCAACAAGAACAACATTAATGATAAATTAGCATAATTTTTGTAGCAGTGTAGAATGAAAAGAACTGGAATGACTAAGACTAATGCTATATGTTTTATTATTGGTGTTGGTGAATGTTAAAATTGTGATGAATAAATATGTTTCTAAAGATAGTGAAACCCCCCAGTTACACTTGTGTGGGGAGAATGGTAACAAGTCATTATGAGGGAAAAACTAAAATTGAGGAACCACATGATTTGCAAAAATTGGAAGCTTAATTAATTTTGTCTTTTTGGTTTAGGCTAAAATTTATGTGCAGATATCATGCCTATGTGACAATAAATTATCAGTTGTAATGTTTGACATCACTAGATATGTACAAGCATCACATTGCATGGCTATCACATGTTTTAGAATATTTTTTTATGTAATCATGTAAATCTTCATTCATTTTGCCAATTTAGATTTATTTGTAATTAAAGTCTTGCTGCCATGCCATGAATAGTGCCAGGCATCATCTGTTTTTTTTCATTAAGTCTGAGGATTTTAAGTTTCAAAAGTGTCAATAAGAAGATAAAATTAGATTGTGGTGATGCAGAAATTCTATGTATATGAATTGAGGGTAAACCAATTCCATAGTTGGAAAACTGAGAGCTGTTAGGTAAACTTTCTCCAGGTGAAACTGTTTTCCTAAATTATTATTTGTTAAATTGTTTTTTTTTGAGAACAGAGAACTTATTATTCACAGATTTGCAAGCTGGCTCTGGTGTGGGTCTCAGTAGTGGAAGTAGTTCAATGCATCATCACCACTTATTGTCATCGTCATCCAGTCCTCTGTCAGCACCGGACAAGGCTTCTGCTATGGCCATGAGATCTGATGCTGCAGCTGAACTGGACCGATTAACTAGGGCTGCCAAGAAAACATCATCTCCAACTTCGTCACCACTATCATCTTTGAACCAAAATTCAAATATAAGTGGAGAAACTCATGGGAATTCATCAGAGTGTTGAGCCTAGGAGTTTACTCTTTTTCATCTCTCTCTTTCTCTCTCTTGTCGATCGAAATGTGACGAGGCAGCTGGATTAGCAATGTGTTTTGGGGATGAGATGAACTTTGCAAGGACTGTAGGAGGAGGGTTTGGGAGTGACTGCCATCCTCTCTGGTAATAGCATACTTGTCGTGTCAATAGCAAATTCCATGCTTGAGCCATCATATATCTATCCAACTCTTAAAACTTTTGTTTCTTAGTTGCGAATACATATGGCCACTTTCTCTGACACTTGGAATGTGAAACTGGAGGCTATTACAGGAGAGAGCTGCTATGAAATTTATGCTGTTCTGAATTCCTAACCAGTTTGGAAATGTGTGTGCCGTCGATGAAGAACTGAGCATAGTAAGAATGGATTGGTTTTTGAAAATTACAGTTGGCAATGAAGTATCCTGTGATAAACTCAAGAGATTGCTGTAATTCAGCACTCATTCATAGGGGAGTGATGGAGATTTTATTGTACATAATAAGTTTCACGGATGATGAGTGAGAGGTGAGGAGTACATTCTCTCTGCGTGCTAATTGAGAATAAACAAGCTGTTGATTACCTGTGCATTTATCAGTGGGGCTTAAAAAAACATCCTATAATCTCTCTTCTCCTAGTGGGACATTTATGGCTGCTTTGTGGTGATACCAGTCTATCATGCTTTCATCACTTGACCTGTCCTAATCTTTTTGTAAGGTATTTCTATTTATTTTTCATTCCTCAATGCCATCCCTCAATGCATCATAATTTCATTTTGCCTCCTGGCTTTAATAACTTTGTTATGAGAGAAGTATGCACTTAGGGGTGACATCAAACAATTTTGGGAATGTGGGTCAGATGAGATGATGACTGATGTTGAGCATTGGTCATTTGCTCACTCAGAGTGATGATATATGTGAACTCACACTGTTGTTATCAGTTTGCTTGAAAAGGAGTTTTTACTGAAGTGGCAGATTAAAAGTGTTAAAAGGATAAAAAATAAAACATTTCACCCACTCAATTGTTTAAGAGTGTAGTTTTTTTGTTTGTGGTGACTTTGGCATTATTGTTGAGTGTTGAAAATATGAGTCAAAAATCTATAATTAATATATCATAATCAAATGTCTATTTATAAATTTGTATATATGTTGGATAAGAGAGATCTTTTCTGTTGCAAATTCCAGTGATGGTGGTACTTGTTGTGAGCTTCATGTGCAATTTTATATTATGCCATTGCAAAAATCTAGTTTGCTTACTTTCTTATCAAATAGGAGTTTTGAAAAGTATTTAACATGTTCCATTACGTCTTGGCAGTATATCAAGTATTTGATTTTTTTAGAACATGGTGCAATGGACATGTATATTAACTCGATACAAGCAGTGCAGGCTAATTTTTATGTTAGCTATGCTCTAACAGAGGTAATAAATAAAACAGGACTCAGTAGCATAAACATATAGTTTCATTTGTAAGGTTTATTGGCCATTATATGCCCCTTTCTTAAAAAAATGGGTAGTTTGATCTCTAATCACATGCAAGTTGCCAGATTGCACAAAAATTTATATGGCTTAAACCCATTTATAACACATAGTTATTTATCATTTTTATTATGGCAGATATTTTATTAACTCATTGGCCAAATTTCGCAAGTCAAGATATGAGTTTCACACTAAGTGCCATTTCAAATTTTTATCAGGTACTTTTGAATAATTTAATATTAATTTGGTATTTAACTGCCTTATTTGTAATTTACCATGTCCTTATAAAATAATTATAATTTATGTATTACAGTATACAACTGGAATGGAAACTTTTTTGATGAAAAATTATTTGTATTTTGTAAAACATTTTGTTAGTTTCCATCTAGTTGCTCTTGTACATAATAAGAAAACTATGCCATAAACTCTTGATTTTGTGATTAAAACCTCCTCTTGTTAATGCACTTGTGGTAAGTCATCTCTATACACTCATTCAAAACCCACCCACATTATATCACGGAATTATTTGTTGCGAAATTTATTGGTTGTGATTTTTACTATACACAAAGTGCCCATTGGAAAATACTTTCAAAATGCCTTATGGACATCTATTATGGAACTGAACCACTTTAATGTGTGTGAAAAAGGCATACCTTTCCTCCAGATCTTGCACTTGGTGGTGTGGATATGAGAAAGTCAGTAGTTACTGAGAATAAACAACATTGCATGCCATTTCATTTTATGTTAATTGGAAAAACTTCTGTAATGGTTATGAGGATCGATTATTTAGCCACAGATGTTGCATTGCATAATACATTATAATAATACAACGGCTTGGAACTTTAACTAATAGAAAAATGGCCTCCGTGGTAAATGTGATTTGTTAAGCTAAACAGGATAGGTGCTTGTTTTCATTGGCTCTTTTGAATTACATTTATTACATCTGAAAAAGATTTATATGGTTACCTCAATTTTTATTGCTTTAATGTGTAGATCAAATAATAAAAAAGTTGAATGCACCATCGTTTGTATAGATGTTACCCAGACTAAGTTATTCATTGCATTTGCCTGTTAGACCAAAAACAAGCTGCTTTTCATTCAAATTCTTCGGTTTGTACCCAGCATCAGAATCAAGCATTAAAAATAGCCCATTGAAAAAATATCTGTCAGCAATTAGTATCTAGTTCAGTTGAAAAACCATTTAAGTAATGAAAACATTATCTATTCTCGAATTCTCAGTTCCTATCTCACTTAAGAGTTCACTGTAAAATGTGTACTAGAGACATATCACAGAAATTCTGCAATCTAATTATGAAGTTTGGATCAAGGTAGTGTTTTATAATGAATCCGATGTTTCATAACCTGATCTTGCAGACAAGACAGAATTCCCATTGTGGAAGAATGTGGTATATGCCAATGCTGTGAATGTGATTAAATGTGTACTGTACAATTGGGGAGGAAATTGAAAGAGAAGATAAATGAGAGTGCCAGCCCTTGAAACAAAAATGTACAGTCCCATTTTGCTAAACTCCCAATTGAAAATGGACATAATACTAATTTCACTTCAGTTTCTTCATTAAACAATTGGGGGAAGATGGGTACAGAAATGCTCTGTTAGTGTAGGAAAAATTTTGCTGGTGGATGATGATGTATGCAAGTTGTCCAACTTGTTTCTTAGTAAATTTTCTTTCTTTCCTCTTTCAGTGTTGAGATTTGACAAACGGCTCTCATGAGATCAGAACCCCATATTTAGAATGAATTGCTCCCAGTATTAGATAATATTCGTGTGGCTTCATTATCTCACATGGCAAGAGCTTGTATCACCCTTCAAGTAATTTTTTACTTTTACCCTACTTCCTCAGGAGCCATTTCAGTTAATTTTATTTGATCAATGAGCAATCTGTTTAAGTGCACTCATCAGCTATCCAGTACATACTAATATAATGTCAGTAGACATCCATTCTTATAGTTTGGTTGCTATGTAACTTCCAAAAATCTTGTTGGTTATCCTTTTTGAGGGTGCTTACCTGTATCTGATCCAAATCGTGTTTAGGCACATGCTAGATATATTCCAGGATTTGAGAACAACAACTTAAAATATATTTTAGGTGCCTTCACCTATCCTGTAATATTATCTTCATTATTTATTTCATAGTCAAAATACCATCCCTATTCACATATACATGGTCAGTCCCAAAAATAAGAAAAAATCCAGGAAAAAATTTATTGCCCGTCTTAGTACAAATTACTTAAATTCTTCAAAATAGCCTCCATGTGGAATGACACTGATGCCAGTCGTGATATGCTTCCAGGAAGGCATCAATAGGAACCTTGTCATGACTTCTTGGATGTTATCCAGCATTCCAAAATGGCTTTCTTTCAAGCTCTTTTTATTCTAAAAAAAATGACATTGCCACATCAGGGCTGTTGTGTGGCTGGGGGAACATTGCCACCTTGTGCTTGGTACTTGAACTTGGGTACTTGGTCATAATGAAGGTGGTGCGGGAGGGTATCGTGGTGCAGCTTCCAGTTGACAAAGATCTCCTTCCTGATGTATGGCCCTCTTTTCTGCAGCCTTTCAAGGGCTTGCAAGTAAAACTTATTGTTCATTGTCTGTCCATGTATAGACTTTTTTTGGATAATGCCTTCTAAGTCAAAAAATACTACTTATTTTTTTGACACAGACCCGGCATCCTTCTAATTCAGGCTTGATATGCTTTGAAAAATAATTCAAGAAGTTAATTAATCCCCCACTCTAAGATTCTTCTGACTGCTTTCTTTCATCTTCATTTATCTCTTCAACATACCAAGGGTTTTATTGAAAATCCAATTATACGTCGTTTTTTTTTCTTTATTTATTTTAACAAACATTCAACTGGCTTGTTTACATTTAGACTTGAACAAGATTCACTTCTTTAATCCTCTACAAATGAAGTATATTTCTTTCAAATTTTGTCTATGACTTATAATAGTCTTCTAGTTCAGGATTCTTTGGTTTTAGTATAATTTTATCCACTAAATTCACTATCCACCCGGGTTCTAGGCCATAAAATATTTGTCTTGGGTCTTTCCTTTGGGTGAGCATTTCAAAGTCTGGATCATCTTCAAGGCGAGGTAGAGAATAACCATACTTCTGTGCCAGCACAAACCTTTCCCAAGATACCTAAAAGAGATATAACAATAATTTATCATTATTTAAATTAACTGAAATTACTTCATACCAAGAACCCTTCTGTTGCACATAATACAATTTGACAAATGTAACCGGTCCAATCCATAAAAATGAAAAACACTAACCAATTCATTCATCAAATAAAACTATTTTTGAAAAGTATATTTCACCCAATTCTTTCAAACCATTCAATTCTTGACATCATGATTTGCTAGTAGTAATTTTTCTGAAGAGCAAAAATTGCTCTAAAATTCCTGGTCAAGGTAATATTTAAATAATAAATAAATAAGATTTTTACTTCTGAAAGCACCATTAACAAAATAAAATGTGTACTTCATAGGTAAAAACAAAAATTTGGATACATTGGACGTCCACAAAATTTCATGAATTAAGTTTTTCATGAAGTGTTTGATTATTTTGACTTTTTAGTATATTTGGCATATTTTCAATAAGGAGAAATTACTTTTATCAGCCTGGCTGCAACTGTTGTTCTATAAATTTTGTGGAGTATTTTGATAGTATTGCATGTTATTATTCACACATCATAATACAAAAATAGCTGAAAATCAAGTTAACAAATATTAAAGTAACTTTAAAGTGTTCAAAGAAATTTAATTTAACACACACATAGATGCTCCCCAAACTCGATAATAATTCCACCAGACCAATAGTATGTATACATGTTTTTACATGCTCACACACTATGGGTTGATGATGGTTTGCAATTATCAAGGAACACCCAGTAGATTCTCTTTTTTTTAAAGTGTCCATACTTATTGAGTTTTCTCTACTAATTCTGTGTACCCTAAATCAGAGGTAAGATGAATTAATGCTGTTAAGGCTCCCAACTATTCAAAAAACTTTCAAATTTCAATAAAAAAAGCCAACTTCTAAACGTCATTCTCCAATTCATTTATGTGATTATATAAACTTATACATGGGAAATATTTGAAGAGTAACTTAAAAACCTAATAGCTTACAGGTTTTTGTTCAATCAGGTGTTGTGTGCTCACATGGGATATATCCCATTGAGTAGAAGTGGGCAATAAGAGTGCTTGCCCCTAGTCTGCATCCAATCAGCCTACTGCACTCATGAATTTTGCCAAAATGTGAGGTCAGTGTGGGAGGAAGGGGGAAGCTAGTACTGCAGAGTTAAGATATCATTACAACAGTGTAGTTCAATGCATGCTGTTTTCAGGCTAACCTCAAACCCATTCTGGGCAGTTGCTTATAACAAATTTGAGTTATTTGGTCCCAATGGGTTAAGGTGACATCACACAGCCAATCTTACTGGATGTCATCATACTTCAGTTGTTTGAGGAAAAGAAATTTTCTTATGGCAAGAGGCTTCAGATAATTTAGTTTATGTTAAAATTAGTGGGCATTCATAGGCTGTGTCAATCATTGCCCAATAGTAGTATACAGCATTGGCAGTAGCTTTTGAAGACAGAAAAGGATGGTTGGGTTTCATTTGCTATGCAGATGATAATGGGGATTACTAGAAGTTTGAATGGCTGCATTTGTATTTTTTCTGTACTTGTTCGACAGAATGTGAACACTTTCTAGTATTTTATTTGATATTTTGCTCAGCATTAGAAAGATTTCTTTATCTAATACTCTAAGGATATGTAACAATCCAAAAGAAAAAAGATAATTTATAAATTATCTAGTAAACTAAAATTACAAGGGAAATGATCTGAAAATAAGACGTTCTACCAGACATGGCTTCATGTGGGAATTTGATATATCAAATTTAATCATAGGCAGAGGGTACTGTCAAAACAACCACAGTAATCAACATGATGGGATAGTTCAAAAGGTTGACATAAGTGGGTGGTAGTACCAAGGAGTACAAGTATGTGGTAGTAGTAATGGGTGGAACAATTAAAAAAAAAAAATTTGTTGGAAGTTTCAGGTCATCAAAATTCTTGGATCAATCTAAATATGAAATAAACATGCCATGGCCTCTAAACAACTGAACTCTGAGGGTTTATATTATCAAGTAAGGTAATATTTCAGGGTGACTAAATAGAGTTTACCTTTTCGGGATCAGCTAGGTATCCTCGATTAACTGCTTCAGAGTACTGAACTGCTAATTCATCATTATGGGGGAGCATTCGTCTTGGAATGGGAACACCTAAAAAAATGATTCAGGACTAAGCAAATAAAGCATATGAACACCAAGAGAGAGATTAAGTTAGGGATATTCATAAATAATGTAAGCAACTTTCTGGATAAGGGTTGAACATTCACACATATGCTCATGAATGTGCTTAGGTAGTTATACACACACACAGTAAATCCTTGTTAACACAAATATCAAGGGTCCGAGAAAGACATCTGTGGTTAAAAATATTAGCAAGAGAATTTTCTATACATTTTGGCAATAAACTTGTTATTAGTTCCATGCTTATTTTCAGTAAGTATATATGTATGCAGGAGATGGAAAGAATACAGTAGGATCTATAAGGTGAAGATATTAGGTCAGCCACTTTGGACATAGAAAATTTTCTTTAGGGAATTAAAATTAAATAAGGCCATGGAGATGGATAACATCCCTTCATGACTATTTTTACTAGTCTTACATGGCTGGGATTTAGGAAAACGTGGAAAGACAAATATAAATTGGCAAATTCATATCATCATTGGAAGAATTTGGCTGGAAGATTTTGACACTGCATCAAATTCTGGAGTTAAATGCTCATTTACTTCCTTTTACACATTGTAAACTAAGACATACAAGTTTTGTGTAGCTACTCCTTCCATAGCTTTAGAACCTGAGCTAACGCAGTGCACATATTTTTATAAAATGCAGCAATATTATGTTAGACCTCTCACTAACTCAAAAATTCTCACAAAATATCCAAAATAACATGAAATATTTTTGGTGTAAGCCCACGCTCGCTCCAAATCAAAAACTCATTTCTCCCTTAAAACATTTGGCTACTTCCAAGAATGGCTAATGAATAGAGTGGGTAAGGAGTGGTACCCAAATATTTGTAAATAAGTTGCTCATCTACTTGAGGAAGGCATTATCTTGTGCAATGCAGTGAGAAACTTAACAGGAGAAGACTAAGAAGGAAGGTGCCAAACAAAAACAAGCACAAGGGAGGTATGAACAGAGGTATGCACACACACACACACAGGAGTATATAAAAATACAATATATGTATAGATTTTCAAAATTTTACCAATAACGTACAAAGCTCACTGATGTGACACACCAAACACCATAAACACGAAAAATAAAAAATGTAAGAAAAGTCACCTTTTGTATATTTTGGTGACCCTATCACATTAATCACTAAGAGAATTGACCTACTCTTTCTCACAACAATCAAGGTGGCAGGGACCACCAAAAAATATGTTAAAAATGAGTCTTTCATTTGGTGTTTGAAGTTTCTACATACTTTTTTCAGTTTCAATAAGTATTTAAATTAGAAAAGTACTGAACAAGGTGATTATTTACTAGTTATGCACATCAGCCCACAACTTTGTTCTACCGCTGCAGACATTTCAGAGTTACAATACATAATTTACCATGGAGGAGTGATGGCATTAACTTTTTAAAATTAACCTTACATAACTTCCAACCATTGTTGATTCCTTACATTTTACTTAACATGATTAAAAATACCTTTCTTAAAGAATTTACAAGGATTGATAGCAGCATATAATGAATGTTGATCATAATATGCAGTTGTTATAACTCCACCGTTACGCTCGATTGCTGCTATGGCTGGTTCTGAGGCCCACTGAACTTCAATGTTTATTTTTGCTTTAAAAATATCAGCACCCTGCAAACAGTAAAGGTATAATTTATTTTTAAGTAACAAAAAATATCCCATCTTGAGTATTTAAAATTGCTTGAAATTCGTTATCAAACAAAGTACATAGACTACATTTATTGGATGCCAGACATAGTTTAAGTTGCTTATAGCAGTTTCTTGCCAGGAGGACTTTGAAATAATAATGTTTAAATGCCTTCTCAAACTGTTGAGGCCAATACCTGACAAAAAAAATGAACCTAAACGTCCACAACATGAGTACTATCTGTATACGTTCATGCATTTTAATATAAACTTTTGCAAACATTTAAGTTTTACTTAACACAAATTCAATAAACACACTCCTATGATACATGACTAGAGTTAGAATACTAAATAATTTTCAAAAGGAATTTTTAATGCAGTTAAACCATCAAATTTTGTAATTAGAACATAATAATTGAACCTAAAAAGTTTAGGGAAAACTTCAAATTAGACTTCGTTAAATTATTAAACAATGTGCTTTGCCTGATTTGTTTCATTTAAGAGAAATAAAATTCGACTCCAATTCATCTCTACCAACTCCAAAAGAAAATGGATACAGAGTTACTAGGGAAATGATGTACCATGATGCAAAAAGTCTGATATGGGTATAGTATTTCTGCATCAGTGGGTCGAGTTGTAATTCGCATGATATAGAGATATGTGCCATATGCTACAGAGTGTGTAAAATAACCGGGTATCTTAGGAAGTGTCCTCATTATTCTCTGAATCATTAGTGCCAGAATCAACTAAGATTTTCTGTATCATCTTTTTCTCCATGGAAACTTACCTCGTCAGTCAACTGAAAACCACACTGCCGTTGATCCGGGAATAATGTCATGAGCCCAGTATTGCATAATGAAGCTGTATCAATAGGCTTAGAGGCATCTAATCTATTGGTGTCTATCAACATCTGCAGTTTTAGCAATGATATCGGTGGATATTCTCTTCGAACGCTAGTTAAAAAAACATGCTAATGTTACGAATACAACGTTTAAATGCTAAATACAATAAAAAAACAAGACACACAGCTGGCATTCTTACTGATGGCCCTTATAATACGGCTCCAAAGGAAAACGTAGGTAGAATGGATTGTTTCCAGTTTCGTAACCTAATCGCATATAATTTTGTCTTTGTCCTGAACCCTTGTTTCCGGCTCCGTGTTTATCCCCTCCGTGTTGACCACGACCTCTTTTTCTCTAGAAAAGAACCAATAAATTAGAATCTGCCTTTCAAAAATTTTTACATACTCAGTGGTTTCGGTGCGACTTTAAAATTTTACTTTCTTGAGAGCCCCTGGATTGTCCCGCAAATTGGCCAAACAAACTCGAGGTAGATTTCTTAGCATCGAAAGCGCGTATTCTGTCACGTTCTTATTCATTTTTACGCAATTACCAATACATCAACTATTCCCGTAACTTCTGACAAGTGATTCGTTCGTAAAAACACTCTGGCCGCCCGTACTACATTCATGCTCGTTCCATTGCCACCGGCGCTTTTTGCTGCTTGTGTGTTATTCCCAGACTAAAGTGGGGTTTTTGGCGGCGCCTTCGACTGGGTGTAACTTGCTACTTCATGTAAAATTGCCTTATTGAGCACACATCAAAAGAATTTTAAAAATATTTTTGTCCCTTAAACTACCACTTTAATTAAATAAATCGATTTCTTATATCAGTTACCGGACTATCGCATGTGTAATGTAAAGCATCGCGGGCAACTAAATGAATATGTTTATGTACTAAGAATGCAAAATAATTGAAATCCATATTCAATTAAAACATTTTCATTAGCATACATATTGAACAGTATCACACGAATTAAGTGCGGACCAATGAGCGACATAGTTTAGAAGAGAAGGAGGCCAAGAAACCACTAGTTTAGTGGTTTCAAATATAAATGTATTATGAAATCACTACTACCATTATTTTGAACAAAACAATTTATTGCTCTGAGAACAATTACAATAACCACTCCATTTATAATTGATATATAAATGCCATTTATATTCTAAATTAAATAATAACAATTAACTTACAAAACTTTTCAAATGTTTACAATATTTTACAAAGTAAAATGAGCATGCCTTAAGTAATTAATGATGGCCATAAAACCCATTACTCAAAGAAGCCCAAATGGAAGTAGTAATTACCAAATCCAATACTTACATGTAAAGGATCAAACCATCTATTCAACTTCAACAAATCATTATGATTTTCACATCTATGCCAACTAAATGGTCCCTAAGAACTTATAGGCAAAATCTATGCAAATTTCTATTGTACATCCGTTATAGCTACAATAGGTATTTACCATCATTTGTACCATTTGAAATATGAATCGTATCAAAAGGGAAACCTAGATTTAATATCCACAACATCAAATATGACTTATACGGCAAATATAAAATCATCTACATACAAGCCTGATTTAATTCCTTCCCTATGATGAAAATCTATTTATTTATGATTAAAAAATTCAAGGATGAAAAGAATTTGGCATTGCAAATGACTCCTGCTCAAAATACTGCAATTTAAAAATAAACTCCAGGGTTAAAATAAAAAAAATCAAAATTGAACTTATTGTGTTAATAGCACAATTTTAAGCCAACATAAAACATTAAATGCACACATTTTTCTATTTGATATTAGATTTGCCAATGAGCAGTTATAAATATAAATTTTCTGTTCAAAAAGGTTACTTTTCATATTGCTACACAAATCACAATGAGAGAATGCATTTAGATTAAGATGTGAATTTTGTCAGGATTTTCATACTTCTCTCTGATAATGACAATATCTGGAATACATGCAATGACCATTCCTGTTTGGTAATTACAAGAAATGTGCACAGCAAATATTGTAGATTAATTTTCTATTTTGAGCGCACACAATTCTATGATGACTTTTACTCTCGAGAAATTCTAAACAAGTATTGTTCACACAGGATTACCAAAACTGTGACATTATCAAATTTCAATTAATGTCAAACCTGTAGCCACAACCGCACAGGATTAGTAACTCTAAGTTTTTTGGAAAGACCATTAAAAAGAGATCAATATATAAAAGAATTTGAAAATGAAATATTTTATGATTAATAACTAGCTTTTTGTAAAGCTAAAAGTTGTTGGCTGAGTTTCTCTTCTTTGATTCTTCTTGAGTGACTGAGCTGAAATAAAAAAAAAATTGTTTGAAAATGTTTTATATCCTAAACATAAGATTCTCTCCAAAATACAAGAAGAAAAATTGTGGTTGACCACAGTTTTCAGAGGAGCTCTTATTGGAGATCCTAATGTTCTTGCCCTTCCTTTCTAATTCATGGATATCAAGATTTCTCTCTCTAAATATTTTTTCGTTCAAAGAGAATGATTTCTTATAAGTGATATTACAAGTAGTTGGTTATTCACTGGTTTCATTGCGATAAGTTGTATTACAGTACTCTTATTACTGTAATGAAAGTGGACAAAAATAATATAATGGTTGAGAAGATGTTATCTAATCTCATTGAAATATTTAATCTGTGTTCTCTTCTCAACTGTGCCAAAAAAAACCTTTGGAATTCAATTTAAATTACCCTTTCCCCAAAAATGTATGCTATGACTTAATTTTGTCTTCTTGAAAGAGTGCTGTTTTTAACACTGGCTTTAGAATTTTTCTAACTTTGGGGCTCTAAAATTAAAAAAAAACCACAGACAAAAATTTTCTTAACACACCTAAGATTTCAATAATATGCACTGGTAATATTGATTTTTTGCAAGAAAGTTCTTCGTAACTTCTTAACTAAAAAACTTTTTGAACTATCATCATGCATAAAACCTTTACATGCATAATAAGATTAGATGCCACATATTCTCCCCAACTATTTTTAAAAATCAGTCTGGGTTATAAAAAATACCGGAAATTTTGATTATAAATTTTAATTCTTTAATAGGTTCGAATGCATTAAGCAACCCATTTAATGAAAAAATTAGTTTGGACTAAATCAGTGAGTAATTATAACCCAGAGTTCACATTAAACAACCACATGGAGACAATAAAAGATTGAGTAACTGTTGTTTAGTGCAGTAATGCACTAAACAAGCTAAATTTTATATCACATAAACAATTTTAATTATGCATACCATTCTTTTCTCGATGTACAAGTCTAAGAATTGCTCCACCTCAACTTCTCCACTTAAAAATTCTTCTGCAACACGTTCACTTTCTTCATCACTCCTAGTTGCTGCTTGCCATAAAGCTTCCTAAGAATAAAATAGATCAAAGGTAAAATAAAGAAGAGCCACGCTTTAACAATACCATCCAAAGGCACGTAGTAGGGGTTACAAAGCCTTTGGGTAGTTTCTTACTTTAATTTGTGGAGGAGAGTACATTTCCGATATTTGTTGATATTTTTGGCTTAAAGACTCATACGTTTCCTTCAGCGTGGCAACAGTTTCTAATTTCTCAATTACACTTTGTTTCAGGCTCTCTAGTAGTGGTTGTTTCGATAACGTTTCACCTGAAATAACAACATATTTATTAGAACATACGTTCATTTTCCTTAGAGTTAATCAATGCTGCCATTGAACTGCTTAAGGCAAAAAAACTAAAACCGAAGGACAAAGAAAGCATGTGAATTTACAATCTTCGATGATACTTAATAATGCCTTGGTCGATAATTTGCGAATATATCTCTTAGTTATTAGTATTTTTCCCAAGCCTTGATCCGGTACATTTGAGAGTGGCATTAATATTTACGGGCTATTTCCTCATTTCTGGCCATTAATTCATCAACAGTTGCTTGCAACTGAAGTATTTCTGGTAGACCAAGCACTGCCTCTTCCAATCTATCTTCATTTTCCCACAAACGCTGCAATTCCGACGTTGGCACTGAGACTAAGTCCGGAAATAATGAAGTGATGCGACGGGATGATCCAGGAATCCCCTGAAGAAAGCAAAGTACATCAGTCTGTTTCGAATGTAGTTTTATCTACCCAAAATATATTCACAATAGCACTGTTAACATACATCACTATTACGTGACAAAAGGCCCATCGGCGGTGTGGGAGAAGGAGGCGCAGGTGGTGGTGGAGGAGAAGAAGTAGAATGAGGTGGTGTAGAAGACGGCTGTTGAGATAAATTGTACCCTTCCTGCTGGCTTCCAAGCATGGCCAAAGGCGGCGGTTTCTTCTCAAATTCTCTAATTATTGCCTGAACAACTCTTCCCAAGTCCGAATGTACTGTAAACTAAAGAAACTAGCTATATTAATGCCTCGGAAGCATGTTCTAAGTGCACGTGGTAGCATAAATTTAATTACATTAAGAAGTCCTGGAGCGCCAGTAATAAGCCCTTGATCGTTCACCCAAGGATGATTTACTGGAGGGTAAACCTTTAAAATAGGATTTTCATGAGGAAAATCTGGAGGAAGAGTAGCTATTATGGCCATTATTTGACCTCCAGACGAAAAATTTACTTTGTATTCCACATCCTCTTGCACTTCGATGACACTAGAAAAATTATTAAAATCAGGCAATGGGAAATAGAAAAACTAATAAATATGCCTGAATAACACTTACTTATCATTAAAAACTTTCAAAGTATCAATTTGGCGTTTCCTTTTTGTCGCTGAATTGTCATCTGATTCGCCTCTGAAGATCCGGGACAACATTTACAGGTCATTTGTAGAATTCAAGACATAAACAATTTCAGCTCGCGCAAATACAAGTGATGCGATTCATTTGTTTATATATCGATTTATCAGTGTTCACAAAGCTACTGGCTATAGCTGAAAGAGGGCATAGGAGGGCAGTTTGCGTTTGTTTACGTTGTTAGTCTTATGGGCGGGACTTATAAGTCTTATGTGGTTTACGTGGATATTTTGGGTAGAAAAGAGTAAAAGGGAATTGAGTGATCATCCGAAGTGATTTGAGGCTCCCAAGAGTGATTTTCTTTACATGGCTTAGAATAATGATTCATCCATGCGTTTTGTGGGAACTTCTCAACATCATCGAAAAGAAGACCCAACCTCTAAATAACGTGATATGAACTATGTCCGGGAGATACAAGGACGATTCCCTAAACAGTACGGCTCCTTATATCTGTTTAAGCTTACATGTCAAATATACAGTTTTTTTATTTATGTCCGTCTCTCCCCTACAAAGGTTACACCGATATTTTGATTGAATTTTTTGAAGTAGCCATTTACAATATACTATATGTGAGAGAATTATATCCTAGCACTTCTTTTGCGAGGAAAAAACACTATGGAATTCCTATTCAGGTAATTGGAACCTTAATCATTCGGTGGTGTTATTCATGTCAGTTGTCTTAATTTATTTGAAATTGCCATTCAGGTGTCTCTTCACCCGGCTGTGAGGAAATACATTTTAAACATTTTGAGCACAGCCAAAGAGTTAATGAAAAGGAATGAATTGAAAAAAGTATCAGTAAATGTTATTTCAAGTGATTCACAAATTATCGAGCGACATGTTTTACATGTAGCAAGGTTCAAAGATCCGATAAGAACGTAAGTCCTATAGTAATAGCACTCATTTTTTTTAAATATTAAATTTTAAAGAAAATATTGAAAAATGCCTATTTCAACAGAAATTGTTTCCAACTACCACGAGTTGTTTACCACAGAAATGGATATTTAATTGGCATGTGACTTAAGAATGTTTACAGTTGGTATGATGTTATAAGAAACTGTCAGTTTAAAAAACTGAAATATATCTCAGTGAGTTTAAATTTCTTTTCAAATATCCAAAATAAATTATTTCAACAAAAATTTTAGATATTGAAATCATTTTCAAGAACTTTCGAAAACTAGGGATTGACAGTAATTTTGAAATGAATAACTTATTCGTGTGTTGCAAATTTCTCATTTGGATGGACCCGGGTTGGGTATTGGAACAAATTGATTTAAGTCATATTCCACTGAAATTTGTCATAGCTGGGAACCTGAAAAATAAGGGTTATTGTAATGGCTTAAGTCAATTGGCCATAAGGCCTCTGAGCTGAGGGGTGTCGGGCTAGGATTTGAGTAATGTGTCCGGGCACCTTTAGAAAAACCTAAAGCGTATGATGTTTGTGTGCAAAATATATACATAGATATTTAATTTTGTGCCGCGATAACTCTTTATTTCCTACATTTACGGCGGGAAATATTTAGAGATATGTGTATGGAAGCTTCAAGTTATTATAGAGAGTAAGATATTGGGTTTTCAGTAAATAGGGAAGCAGTTGCAAAACAGCAGACATGTTTAAGGTAATGGAGGGTTGAAAAGTATAGATAGCTGAAAAAGCCAATAGAAACTAGACAAAATGAATGTATGTGGAATAACTTTGGACCACCATTCAATGTTGAAATCAAGTTCATAGCCTGTGCAAAACTTCAGTCTCTACTTGGTGCATACTTAACATTCACAGTGTCCTTTTTCGAAATAGGCTAGACGAAGAGAAACTTGATATTATGTTATTAGGAAACTTACTCCCTTTAACTAATTTCTTCCACTTTTTTGTTTTGGAGACTGGTAATATTTTTCATTTTGAGAGTCTCTTCCGATACATTCACCAATAAGTTTCTTGTTCTTTCCCTTCTTCTCAAATTTTTCTCTTCATGTATATTCTTGCTAAATGCTAATTCACTGTTGCACATATTCAGCATGTGTCACTGAAATTCATTATCAATATTGATGATTTGTAAGTAGTTTGGAAGTATATTTCCATGAAATATAAGAAAAGGACTGATTTAACTCCAGATGAATGGAGATAGGCTAGGATATTGAGAGTCTCTCAAAAACATAGATACTTTGCATTTTAGTCCTCTTGAGTGATAATTCTTGAAATAGAGTTAAGAAGGACCTCAAAAGGGTACATAAATATTTTGGCTAATTTAAAGTCTGACATGTGTTGAATCATTCAGGAAATATATTACAGCCAGTTATTGTTAAGGCCAATATTTAAGGCAATGGGAAAAGGGTGATGTAACTGGGTTAGAAAAAGCAAATGTTCTGAAATATGAATTCCGATGGGATTTCTGAAGAAAAAAATTGACTAATTCCAATAATTAAACTTATTCAGTTTAATTATGAATACAGTAATTTTATTTTGAATGAAGCCACTGTTGAATAAATGTAAATTGAAGTGACGGTGTTTTTTCAGAGATGATATTTACTACACTCGGTTGGAATCTTCACTTCGTAGTCTCTATTTAAAGCAGTCGGTCTCCTTGGGAAATCTCAAACCTCTTCCCCAAGGATCACGCTTTTCTGCCCATTTGCACACCACTGAGATGGGAACGTCATTACTGGAGGATGATATAAACCCACAGGTGTTTATTACTTCTTCTGCTTGGGAAATAAGAAATTATCTAATTTATGTAATTTCCTAAAATTAAACTTACTAATGTGTAGATTGCTGCACAGTTTTCAGTGCGCATCCTACCTATTACACATTTCTTATTATTCTCATGAATTTTAATGGTGAAAGTAGTTCTATGAAATAATTTTGTCTTTGACATACCTAATATGTAATTACTACTTGGAACTCAGAGAACTTGAAAACGAAATTGTTTGTGACAGTTCAAACTAGGTGCATGTTTTATCTCTCTTGCATGTTAAGCCATCATGTTGCATATAGACTCATTCATATTAATAGGTATTCAGTATCTATATTTGGTGGGACATTTGTTGGTCCAAATATGCATGTTTCATTTTTGGTAATGATTGTTACATATTATGTTTTAGGATTTTCCATTTGTCTTGGTTCCTGAAGAAGAAACAAAAATGTCTCTACCTGGAATTTTGCCTATATCAACAATACGTTTGGATAATGCTCGTTTGGCGTGCTATACTCTGTACGAGGAAAAGTTATTAAGCTCTGACAATAAATTTGATCAATAGGCCAGTAGGTATGTATAAAAAATCTACCTGTTGATGTTGAACATTTCATTTTTGGAGAGCCCAAACGTTTTTCTTATGTCAGCTATTTCATCGTGTGACTACATTAGAGAATATTTATTCTATGTGAAGAATATCAATAATTGATTTTCCTTGGTTTTAGTGTATGTTGAGATGCATAGGTATAAACTATTTGTAGAAATGTAGAAACTGGTAAACAATTCAATCCTTCCAGCTGGTTTACATATCTATAAGAGGAGGCCGTACAGTTGCTGGATTTAAATTTGTCATGCATGTAAAGTTGGTGAACTACGATACTGGCCTGCAGCTACTGTCACATATATAGCCAACCATATTGCCAAATTAATGGGAAGAAGACATTTCTTTTCAATGGCACAAAAATAATGTTGTTCATACAGTGTTTATCTCTTTGAGTCTTATTTTTTGAGTCGTTATAAAAGTTAGAATTTCTAATGTGACCATTTGAAACATGTTCATCAAATAAAAATTGTGTAATTCAATATTTTTATAAATGCTGGACAGTATCCAGATTGTATTCAGATTTTACTCCAAATAAATTCCATAAAAATGAAAATAATATCATTTGGTTGTTTTAACTCTCTTTTAGAGTTGTGGCATTGCATGTTGCCAACGTGGCCATTTTATGCTACTTTTGTGATTACAATTCTCAATGGGCATTGGAAATTTTATTTTTGTTGATTCCATTTGCGTGGCTAAGTGACTCAGCATCAGTTCAATGAACTGTATTAGTTCTTTAAAATTGGAGGAAGGATCACATTAATTCCTTGGTATGGCTGACTATACATTACCAATGAACTGACTGCAAGCATGAGAATAAATATTTGTAAAATAACTTATTGATGGCTTAGCAGTAGTTTTATGCATATGAGAGTCAATGAAAACACACTGTGAACTTCAACTAATTCATTCCCTCTCCTGGCATTATTGACTAATGGCAAAAATGATAAGTAAATAAAAAGTGATCCTATTTTAACTAAATGATGAAAAAAAAGTTGTTATCTTTGTTCACAGCTGCATTACAGTTTGAGTTCCTGATTAAGCAACATATCCTTTATTTTTTGCCTTGATTCATCAAAGAATTGAGTCATCATACCATTGAATCATCAAACCAATATAGCTGATGTCCTTTTGTGAACACATCAGCAACACTGAGGCTAATTGGGAAACATAACAGCCAAATGCCAGTTTAAAGCAGTGTTTGGCATATTTGATATTTGTGTTGCACTATTTACCCCTTACAAGGTGAAATGCTTGGCCAGCTCTGTCCATGACTCCATAGTTGCCTGAGAGGGAATTTTCAATGGTTCATTAATGATTTCCTCAATTGAATTTTCAGTCCTCCCTTTCATGTAAGTTCAATTGGAAAAGGGTTGCTAGATGTTTTATTTAAGATGAGACACTTTGTCAGCTCTGTTCATAGCTCTATAATTGCCTCTGAGAAAGTTATGCAGAAGAGTTACTAGTCTTGTCTGATGAAGTTATTCTACAGGTTTGATAGCATTAATTGAAAACTGGGAAAAAACCAGGAATGGGAAAACATTGATATGAACTTGGTATCAAGGAGCAAAACCTGGAATATGGGGACTTGAAGCCTCTGCATGGGAAATTTATGATTTTTCGCCAAAAGATATTTCCTGGAGAGTAAAAAGAAAAATAGTTATGCATTTTTCAATTTGGATGTCGTATGAATGACCAACCCAGAATTTTTTTTGGCTAGAAAATTTCAATGTGTTATGTATACTGCCAGTGGGAAAAGAATTGTGTCACATTTGTGTACTTTTTAGGGGTAGTTTGACCGTTAGTTGAACAGTGTTGGACTACCAAACGGCTGCCTATTTACCAATGCAGCAGTACTCACATGCACTTCTTACATTTATAGCTGTTTGATTTTGCTACTTGGTAGTAATGATGAGAAAAGGCATCAGTCTGTATGGGAGAAGGTATTTGCTGTGAACATAGAACTTTAGTTATTATTTACATCAGTGGTTCCCAAAGTGGGCGCTACCACTCCCCGTGGGGCCATGCTCTAATCTATGGGGGCAAAAAGGGCAAGGAGGCACCAGAGCAGTGCCAGAGGGCCCTGACAATATGACATTTACAAAGGCTCAGTAACCTTCCTTTTGTTTTAGTTTTTAAGCTTCGTTTTTCAAGTTAATGCTGTTTCCCACATGTTGAAGTAATTTAAATGCTTTGTGTACTTACATTTTAAAGTAGGAATGGTTGAAAAATATTTCCAAGCCTTTCTCCCACAAGGGAAACTTTAGAAGGGGTTTAATCTCATTTGATCTATCGTTGGCACAACTTCACGACACTGAGTACTTCGGCAGTAAGGTTTAGTGTGAATAAAATGTATTCTATTGTTTCAGGCTTCACTTCGTGGAAGTATTTAATATCCATACTAAAAAGAAAGACTTGTACTTTTCCACAAATTTTATTTTTGGTACAATGCGTTTCACCGACTTGCGGCATCATCAGGTACCTCATGATGTCACAAGTCGGTGAAGCGTGTTGTACCAAATAAAATTTGTGGAAAAGTACAAGTCTTTCTTTTTACTATGAATAAAATGTGTGTGAATCAGGAGAGGAGTCAGCTCATCTGATAATTAGATTTGGTGTTTTTAAATTAAATATTTATCTAGATAATCATTTTCCAAAAAGAGCGGTTCCATCAGTGTTATCAAGGCTCTTTGGTAAAGTTATTTTTCATTCATTGCATGATATCATTCTTGTTATAGTACTATTATATAATTTTTTTGTATTTTATGTTGGTGAAGTGTATTACAAAAATAAACGCCCAGTATATTATTCATGTTTTCATGAAATGGTAATATATAGTTCAAATAGAAGACCTTTTCTCTCATACTTCGTATATATTACCTTTCCCTTTACTGACTAGATATCAATTAAATAAACTCTCACTTCACTGATTTAAGTCACGGCATTGTTTCCACTTTTATTCCATTTAGTTAATATATATTAAATTTTATTTTAACTAAATTTAATATTTAAACCTTTATTGTAGAAACAGGATGGCAGAAAATGACTCATCTAAGAAGAAATGTAGACAGTATAATGTGAATTATCTTAAGTACGGATTTATAGAGTCCCTTAAAAACAATTATATGACTGTGTGCTTACTATGTGATCGGGTGTTTTCAAATGAGGCGGTGAAACCTTCCAGACTAATTGAACATTTTGGGAAGGCACATTCTAACGAGACAGAAAAGACTAACATTTTTTTTCAGTCACTACATGACAGAATGCAAATTCACTCAACACTTTCAAGTATTCAAGTTTGCAGTCTCTGCATTTTTTTGTTTACATTGATTCACGACCATAGCTACGTTCCTTGTTTAAAACTTTTAAGTATGTTATGTAATTCTTCAAAACATATCACTGATGATTTGCATGAATCATACTATATTTCACTATTAAATGCCAAATCAGAAAAGCCACTTACAATTGGTGAAGAACTCATCTTACAGGTAGTAAGTGACGTCCTGAGTACTGTTCTGCGTAAATCACCTTATGATAAAATAAAAATTGTTCCCTTAAGCAACACTTCAGTTCAATGACAAATAGATGAAATGGCTGAAAATGTAGACGATATATTGCACAGCATCCTGAGAATAACGGAATTCGCATGACAGTTGGATGAGTCAACTTTGCCAGGTAATGAATCTGTGTTCTGACTTATGTACGCTTTATTAAAGATGAAACTCTACCTCAAGAGTTGTTGTTTGCAAGGCAATTAGAAACTGACACAAAGGGGGAGTCAAATCATCAGTATCGTAGAGCAGTTCTTCAGGGATAAAAAAATTCCACTTACTAACATGCTGTTGCAACAGACCAAGCTCCGTCAATGACTGGTCGTCACCATGGTTGTATAACATACTTGAGAAAATGTGTACCAAAATTTTTGCTATTCATTGTCATTCACCAACAACATGTAGTGGCTAAAATACTGAGTGATCACCTTCACTAGTCCTTAAACATTGTAATTAGCATAGAGGAGCTAGATTAGTAAAACATTGTTATGATAAACTTAGTAGTGTGTCCAAAATATTAGAGCAGCTAGGCTGGGAATCACTAATGGAGCAAAGGTTAAATTAAAGATTGAACCTCTTGCATAAATTGGAAGGAAGTCTCTGTAGCAGTGACGTTGAAAATGTATTATTACTCCCATCATACTATGGCAGAAGTGATCATGTCAATAAAAATGGAGAAATCAAGTGTAGAACAGTGAGTAAATCATTAAATAAAGAAACACAATGTATACATCCACTGTTCTTTATTATTGTACGACTAGTTTCAACGCTTAGGCGTCATCATCAGGTACTTGAGTTATAGGTCAGTGAGTAAATCTCTCTGATATCATTTTTTCCACGACTGATAAGGGATCATAATACAATTGTCCAACCACAGTAGGGTCATATTTGGGTAAAAATTAGTCTTGTGTGTATTCACCTCCTGCCACACACACAGTGATGGCTTGAAGGGTACATAAATAAATAATTACAGCGATTAACAAAATCAAAGCCTCTCAATGATCGACTCTTTTGAGAGTTGTATGATGAGAACAATGAAGATTTTAAACGTTTGTTACTATACATGGAAGTTTGTTGGCGATCAAAAGGCAATTGTATAAGGTGCTTCTATAATCTTTTTGATACTGTTGTCCAATTTTTTGAGGTGAAAGATACTTTTCTCAGCGACAGCCTTAAAGAGATTAGGAGTGCATTGAATTTTTGTCTGAACTATTTGCAAAGTTCAATGAAATGAATTTACAGTTGCAAGGAAATTGTTGCATTGAAATGCATGTTAGTGGATGACTCCGTTAAAAGTTACTGTTGCGGCATCTCCCGCAGTTTCTTGAAATTTATACTAACCATATAAAGGCAAAATCTATGGTGGCTGTGTTTATTTCCAAGTTGATTTTATTTTAGCGCAGCATAAGTCGCCATGAGATTTATCTCTTCCTTCCCTGCTTAAGTTAGAGGAGCAAGCTGGTATGGGTGATGATGATTTGAGTCTTTTGTAACCATTTAGCCCCTTGATTAAAAATATTATACAGTGATTTGAGGATCTTCTTTTATTGAAAATTCCAGACTGGGTGAAAAATCCATTTGTAGATATTGAGGAAGCTGGAGTATCAGAGGAAGAATTAATTGGACTACAAAATGATGTTAAATTGTAACCAAAGTTTAAGATAAATTACCAAGAGTTTTGGTTACAGAAGGAGGTTTCCAATTGTTATTCCGCATTTTGGATGGTGGTTAAAAAAAAACTCCTTGCATTTCTGACTGCATATTTGGTGGAATGTGGTTTTAGTGCAGTCATTCAGCTTATTTCCAAGCAGAAAAACGGACTTCAGGTTTGTGAATTCGGTGATTTAAGACTCCTGCTAAGTGACATTAAACCAGATGTTGGAAAATTGGTATCGGGTCATCAAGCCCATCCATCCCATTCAAATTTAATTTAATGCAAATATGTTATTAAATCAGGCAATAGAATCTCCTTAAATGACTTTTATACCATGAAAAACTATAATCAATAGTCACTTAATTGTTTAACTAATTTTAACAAAACATGATCATGGTTATTTTATTTTAATAAATTGAAAATGTTCATGTCATATAATTGCTTAATTTAAGCAAAAAAATGACTTGGAAACTTCTAAAAAATAGTTGATTTGAAAATTTATTTTTGTGTAAATAGTTTATTCTTACCTAAGTACCTATGTAAGTATTTGTGTTAAGTCTTTTGCATAAATGTGATTTGAAAAGTATGCATCTATTGGATTATAAATAAACATTTTATTAGTCATTTTTAAAAATTTAATTATTTCAATATTCCTCATTAGTTATTTTGTTTAATGATTTTGATTATTATTTTAAAGCTATCGATTGGGTGGCATTGAGCATAGGTTTATGGATCCAAGACGGGGATGGTGCCTTGAAAAAGTTTGAGAAACACTGATTTAGATTGCATGGCGGGTGGTTAACTATATAATAAGATATGGTTAGATTGTCATTAACAGTATGCATTATTTATTTTTATGTTTTAGTCTTTGTTATTTTGTTTTGCTTCTAATTTAATGATTCAGTCAGTATGAATGTATCACAGGTTACCTAAATTATACTAATTACTATTGCATCTAGCACAGACTCCTTTTTCATGTCCAAATTATCTCATTATTCTGAGAATACATATGCTCTTTCACATGTTCAATCAAGTAGTAGCTAAAGGTCTGAGGTAGCTCAGCCCATGAATCTTGTACATTGGCCCCCTCTGTCTATCCATTAGGTATTGAGTCAACAGCAACATTTTTCTTGGTAGGCCATACACTTCCCCTGTAAATACACTTTACTCATTTGAAAATAGAATTCCAGTTATCCAAAAACCATAGTAATTAATTTTATGATGATCTCTTGCTTTTGTGAAAAAAAGAGAATTTTGGTATGAATGTATGCCCTAAACTACATGTTTATGAATGTATGTATAGCACCTGGTAATGGGAATGGGGGAGTTTTTTACTGTTCATGAATAATTTCCACCAATTGAATTTTCAGTTTTCTCTTTCAATTAATTTAAACTGGTATAGGGTTGCAACATGTTTTATTAAGAAAAGTCACAAAGATGATAGCCATAAATCACCAGAAAAACACTGAAAATTGGCAAATATTTATCCCAATCATTAACAACTATTTTCTGTAGAAAATTCAGGAACTACGGACAACTGGATGATTGCCTTATAATTTAATATATTGTAAATAAGATTTTGTTGAAACTTAACAAACATTTAGTTAACATTGTTATTGATGTCAAATGGATTTTTTAAAAGTTGAAGTTATAAGCTGTAATTAATTGGATATTTTGAAAGTAATATTAGGTCAATTTGAAGGTATCTATGGAATTTACTTCTGTCACTTTCCTCCCTACCTTATGGTTTTTCTTATGATGCATTAATTAAATTAACTTTCAATTTAGGAATAGATCTAAATGTGGTCGACCTCAGGCTGAGTCAGAAGTAAAGTTAGCCTTCATTTCTGAAATGGAAGTTACTCTTTCACATATTTCTGGCTAAACATTTACTTGAAAATTATAAACAGTAGATACATCAGCATACCCTGCCACCACAAGGGTAGGCAGCATGAGTTATGCAGCAGTTTTTAACGTATGTATGAGCATTTCTCGAAAATTCCGAATTTTGTTTTTTTTTCTGGAATATATTATTATTTTCTTCACTGGTAACCAATTAAAAATTTTATTTTTCATCATTCTGCAATACAAAAATGTGTAGATAGGTGTATACATTATGTACCTGCTATGGAAAAGAACTCCAAGAACATGAAATCCAAATAGGTGGGATATTCTTTAGTGTTATGAAGCAGGTATAGAATGTTTCCAAATTATTATAAAGTATTTCAGACAATTTTTTCGGTTAATCTTTAAGGAAATCTCGCTCGTCCAAATCTCGAAGGTTCACGATGAATTCCTATTTACTGGAATTATGAGCTTGTATCGATAGTCATTTACGTATTCGCATTTTGTAAGGTTCATCGCCGAATTGAGACATTTAAAGGAGTCGCCTTTGTTTAAAAACTATTTGTGAAATTAATTGACCTGCATTACGGATAGACCTGTCTCTTTTCATTCACAAATAATTCTTAAAGTACATCGTCCTCGTATACAACGTCCTGGATACATTATCTATTGAATTACATTGGGTATATTATATGTCGTAAAAAAATAATTTGGTTTTATAATTCATAATACAACGATTGGACAAAATCCGTTAGGGACAATTATTATTTATGAAATCAACGCCCCAAAGTCTAAGGTAGATGGTCCTCTTATTTACTCAATCATGTTCAATTGATTCCCAATTGGATTTTTTATTACGAGCAAAACATTAATCATCAATTTTATCTATCTGCAAAATAATACATTTTTGTTGGTTTCATAGTAATGCGCCTCCTCCAGTTCCTCTCGATAAAATTTCCACGAATCAGCGCCCGTATCAAGAGCGCCAAAAGTTGAATTTCGCGTTGGTGTTGTTTCTAGTTGTTGAACACGGAAAATAATGTCCAATTCTTAGGTGGTAATATTGGCTTAATAGCGAGTGAAATAGAAGCAGTGGCAATATTTAAACTATTCATTGGATATTTTCTGGTATGTGTGAAATTCTAAAGTGTAGATTTGTCATGCAAGCTTAGACACTGACATTTGTGACGCATAGGCTGTGATGCACAACGAGCTGCTCCAAAACGTATTCATGCATATAAATACGTATAAAAGACACGTTAATGAAGCATATTTGCAATGAGAAATGGCTACAAACCTGCTTTATATTTTGGAGATACTAAGGACATCCGTATGATGGCAGCCAGCAGGGTACATTGTTGGGCGTTTACTACTGCTTATACTAAAGATTGTAAGTATAAAAGCAACTGATTTATGACATTTGTTAACATGTTTATGCTTTATTCGATTCATGTCGCAATCATAATTAGTAGGTTAAAAGATTGATTTATCTGAATATTTAGTTAGTAAGAAATATAGTCAGTTGAAGAATATAACTAAATGGAACATGTGATGCAACTTGGCGATAATAGCAATCTCTAGATTAACTTTTCATTATCCGTTAAGGCTCCGTAAAGACACAGAGTATTTTCCAGCAGATATTAAACATTATTCATTATTTTTGTTGACTGTGTATATTCCATAAATTATGTATTTCAAGGGTCATTATTACATCACTACATATTGATAAGCAATGTACCTTTTTTAAATATGGACATTATTTTCATTACCACATTGACCTTTTTCTGAACACATTCATAAAAGCATCTGAATATTGTCACGGATTAACCGCATTTACAACAACATCAACACACAAACCTACACATCTTATAATATTTGCTCATTATCTTATATTATTGCAAAGTATGTAGGTTTCTTGATTCATGAAATTGGGAAAGTCAGCATTTGTAAAGATAAATTGATAATCATTAGGTTTGAGATTAAATTACGTAGCTACATGGATTACACGACAGTGACTATCTTAGTCACACTATGTCTCCTATTATTATGTTGTAGTATTTATTAATACATTAATCCTTGTATTAGGTTAATATGGTTTTACTTTTTTAATTTTGCAGCATATATTGAAAAGGCTTGACGAAATACATGTAGGTAACATGTATATGTATTACGTTGAGTATAACGTTGAAGAAATGTCAGATAGAATTGGAGTCTTAACTAAGGATTATGTTGTCAAATGTGTTTCTAAGATCGTTCGTCAGACCCACCAACAGATCTTCAAGTTTAAAAGTAGTCTTTTTGCCAGAAACGTATTTCAATTGTTTGCAATTTACGAACTATTCTTCTTATTACTTCGATTCGTGGGCAACTAACCACCAACGTGCGTACCTACTACCTGTTAGCATACTATTTAGCCGTTAAAATGTATACATTATTCACCAGTGATTTAAATAATTCACATTTTGAGATAAATTCTCAAAGCAAGCGCCTACCAATTCATTGGTTATGGGCGCTCTCTGCTGACGATCAGCTCAATTTCTTGAAGCCTCTCGCGAGTTAGTAGTACTTAAAGTTGGCGTTACGGTGCGCTGCCATCGGGAATGGATCGTCTGTGAACATCTGATACGGCGGGCTTGTGAGGCTGCCGATGAACGCTGAAGCGGTCAGTAAGGTGTGTGGCGTGTTGGAAGGCAGGTGTTAGGGGGAGAAGGCGAAAAGTGATCTGGTGCGCATGTGAGAGACTCGTGACTAAAGACCGCCTTCCTTACGGGAGTTGAAGGAGCGGTTGTGGTGATCTTTTACTATTCGATTGACGAGACTTGTTGCCCCGTGTTGCATTATCATTTTAAGACCTACATCCATCGGGAGGTTCCCGGAAGAAGACTCGTCTGCCACCTGCTTCACGCAGACGGAAAGACCTGCACAGCACCACAGGTGGGTGAACGCTCAGGTGCCGGCTCTCATAAAATAGAGTGTAGCAAGTCATTTGTTTATTGTAGTGGCTATTAAAATATTCCATCAGTTTTAAAATTTCTTTTTTAATAATTCTTGAGATATTTTTCAAAGTTGCAACTTTTATTTCTCGCATGAGCATAGTCTGCTTACCCACCGAAATGATTTTTTTAAACAGTGGGTCTAACTGCAACGGCTTCGATGTTCCAAGTAAAAACCAAATTAAGTTTGTCTCAAAGAAAATTATCGGCAAGATCTGGACTCGAACCTGAGGTTGGCAATTTTAGGACGCATTACAGCGCTGGAGGGCTCCGCTCTCGTCATCATCGCTTTTAATTTTTTAGTGGAAATGGTTATGTACTAATTACATTGTTTTTTAATTAAATGTTAGGTTCGAGAAACCGATTTGAATTTTTCTTTTAGAATTGAACCTAATGCAATTAGCTAAATTTATACGGTGACATATTTTATTGGGAATTTTACATTTGCATTCTTTGGTTTATACAAGATTTTTCTTCAAGAGACAATTTGTAAACAGCATAAATTAATTGGAATCTTGGAGTCGTAGTTAATTTATGCTGTGTGCACAATTGTGCATTTGAAAAAAAACTTGTCTAGAATATAACACACTTCTTTGTAGTCTTCAGTCGTCGAAATCTCTTTACCTTAGGCATTGACTCGAGTTGCTGCACCAGTTTAAAATATAAATAGGTTAAAATGTATTTCATGACATATTACGCGACAAACGGCAACAAGTAATAAACGCGACATGGTTTGCTTGATTTGGGGTGCTCACTTTTTAAGAAGTTAGGACCAACTGGAAACCTTTTCGGCCAGGATTTCTTATGGAGTAATTGGATTCTGGATGAGAAGCGTAGGTTGTGAATTTTGCTAATCGAAAACATTAGTTAACCCCTAATTTACTGAGAGAAGGGAAAAATATTTTCCTCCCTCTGCACGTATAAAAAACAGATAATATTACGGTATCTATTGGGTTTTGATTGAATTTGTCTTTGTTTAGCTGTAATGGTTATCAGTGTATTTTCAAGAGCAGTTGTAATCCGGGGTTCGCATTCTACCATGCAGTGGTTATTTTGGTAGATGCTCGACTTCTGCGGTCATTTTCCTCTGTTGACGTTAATCACTCATATGGGAAAGGAAGTTGAGGATAGGGTAACAAAGTTGTTGGATTTATATTGATAATTACGACTAATCAAAGGGTTCCATTGTTAACGGCTAATACGATAGACTGCGAGATTCAAACTTGGGTCTTTTCCAAATAATTTGATCCGATGCATTAGGACCTAGTCATGCTATAACAAATGCGATCATTCATTTTTTTTCAAGTTTATTAATTTCCAAATGATTTTTTAAAATTCCTGCGCTCACGTCCTTTTATATGTGCAATATTGCAATGTCGGTGCAGTCTCATTGTCACACCGAAAGCGGCAGTGCTCAACGGAGACTGGGATGGGCAGTTTAGCAGTTGGGCTATTATGAATAGTTGAGCGATTTGCGTATTGTTAGGATTCTTAGTAGCAGAACGGTGGAGTGAAATCTGGCGTCAAAGTTAACCAATTATGAGTGAAATATCTAAGATTCCACGGTTCATTGCCCCGTCCGATAGTTTGTACTTGAATTTTGAAGTTGTACTTGAAAGTTGAATGACAAAGAAAATTTAAAATGCTGTTGGATGTTATAAATAATAGTAGTGCCTCTTTTCCTAAAATCAGCAGGGTAGAGATTAAGCTTTGAAAATAATCGTAATATTTGTTTCAAATCTTCTTGCCCGTTACTGCGTAAAATGGGCAGAAGTTAAAACGGTGAAAGAAATTCACCATTACGGTTAAGATTGGGATTACAAAAAATGGAAAAATTTCCCCGTAAACTTTGGCAAGAATCATCGCACGGTGTAAAGACTAATAAACAGAAGAAGGGACCATTTCCGTTTATTAATAATTTTGTTTTCTATTATATGTGATTATTATTACTATTGTAATATATTATTATCATTATTGTGATATATTATAGTTCTATTATATTTATTTTTTCATCTAAGACGATGCATCTTGTAATCATTATTTTGGGCATACTTGGGCATATATATTCTGATATAATTACTCTACGTCGGGGTGATTTTGGCCTAAAGCCCTTCCATACGTAAGTATAGCACGCGAGGCCGACTTTTAAACAGGTACAGGGCCTTCGAAGAAGAAATCGGAAGATAAGACTAGCGGGATGTGATGACACAGACTTCGGGACAGGCGAATTTCAAATCATTCCTATGTCGTACAAATCGTAATCATGAACAAAACAAATTTGAGCGTCCCATTATTTTATTTACATTCGATTATTATGTTAAGAATTTAGAGAATATAGCAAATTTACCCGAGTTTGCATAATGAAGGCTGGTGCTCCAGCACCTATCATTCCCTAGGTTTAGCGTTGGGTGTACGAGTAGATATCAATGTGATTCAAGGGAGCGGAGGGTATCAATTTCTGTATCAGTCTTGGGCCTATTGCAGTAGCTATCTATTCTGCCCACTTGTTATCTAGAACGAATCGTTTCATCGCCTTTCTTATTCATAAAGGGAATTCCCTGCATCTTAAGCATTCACTGATCTTGTACATCGGACTTCGTTATTTAATAAACAGGAAGACCGATGGAAAAATTTAGTAAACGGAGGACGGTTACAAAGGATAGAATTGTGTTACCAATCGACAAAACTTAACGAATTCTTAATCAATAATTCAAAGCAAAATACTTCATCGGAAAGCAACAGTTCGAGCTCGATGTGAAATCAGAGGTATGAGTCCTATTCGGAAATTTGCCGTGAGGGATATAATTTAATTTAGCTGGAACTCGTTCGCGAATTTTCCACTAGCGGGTCAGATGTGTTAGGCAATTACGCCACTATCTTCATCCAGAAGAAATTCCTAGGGAATTTGATCGTGCTATATATTCCCGCTTACGCACCAACTACGTGCCTTGAATGATGATGGTTGACTGTTGAAATCACACATGACTGGTTGACCTGAATCACGGCTGGCCAAATGATTTTTCACGACCCATTTCCACCAATTATTGAATAAACATCAATAAATTGCCGTCTGACATAATCGCATATAGGTGACTGATTCAATTAAAAAGGTATCGGGAATAATCGGAAAAAGAAAGTTGCTTATAACTTTTCATCTGGTAAAAAAATCCTAATATGCCACTTGAACCTCCCCGCATCTACTTCCTTTGGCTTCTACTGTTTTCCTCCTTGTTATGTAATCCTTCATGTATCATATTGATCGGACGTGGTCCAGGATTGAAATTTAGAAATCTGATTATTTAAATGAAAAATTGTGTATAGGATTTGATAAAAATGTAAAGTTTAATACAGTTCCGTCGTGAGTTAGAGATTTTGATATTTTCAAAACGAAAACACAGGAGGATTTCGTCTCTCCGCGGGAAGCCATTAAAATATTTAAAAGTACGAATTCATGAGTCGAATGAATTTCTATAATTAGATGACGTAGATTTTTGAAAATTGATTAGGATTCCAATTAAATGACAAAACTCATATCCAAGTTACAGATAAGTACTTTTTTATTTTAGTGCGATAGACGTAGAAACCTTCCACTAATGGCCTACTAAATTACCGTAGACATCAGTTTCTTCGGTTGAAGGGGTTTCCAAAGGAGATCATATATTGATATCGACAAATGTCTCTTGAATGTTTACTCATTTAATTATATAATTGCCATTGTAATTTTATATATATATATATTTATTCTATATTTCTGTAAAAGTAAAACAAAATATATTTACCCAGTACAAACTAAATACTAGATGACGCGCAATTTAGTCTTTGTTCCGATTCAACTTCCTAATATTCACGCCTTTGAGTATTTTACCATTGAACCTTTGCATAGTAGTAAGTGCCAAATGCTCTACTATGAATCTATGATTATTTGATTGTGTACGAATTAGAGGACTCTCTTCTTTGCGTGATTTTTTCATTCAGTAAAGGAATACGAACTTTTATAGATTTTGTCTGAATAAAAATCAAAAACCGAAGAGGTCAGCTCAAATTTTCTTTTTATGTCTTTCGTGTGAATGCGAACTACATAAAACTTACTACGCAGGGATATTTTCTAATTCATTTCATTGTCCCATTTTCGAGGGCATAACTCAAGAGTTGACGTACAAAAACCGCCATTTATTTTCTGATCTCCCTTTCCTCTTGACTTCACGACCTATTTAATAAGCATTTGCGGATTTGAACCATTTGAGAATTTGTGTAATATTGATCGAAAAATTGTAGACACATCTATCCCCAAACTATCTCCTCAATGAATCCCTTCTTTGGTTAGTTTGTCGTACGGTAAGCGTTTTGTGTTTCCTCTTCTTGTGGATTGAGGCTTTTGGCGATGCCGAAAATACAGGATACCTTCGTAGAGCAGCTTTTTCTTTTCAAATTAAGTAACCATCGTGTTCTTGATTGATCTGCTTTTGAGGGGACCTGGAGGATAGCAGAAAGTCTTTCTTTACCTGGTCGTCCACCTCGTATTCAAGCAAACAGCTGCATGGGTGGGGAGCGAGGATGGTTGGCGAAGGCAGTCTGGGAACAAGGAAGGTCTCCGTCTTGCCCTGCGGGAAAAAAAACGGAATAAACATATGAGAGGGAGCCGCCGGAGTACCGGTTTTGTTTTACAACGGTAAAATTTGTAAAGGTTTTCGATTGGACGCCTAGTCCATCAAACCGCTTTGAATCTCTGTATCGTCTCCGAGAGTAAGATATTGGGTTAAAGTGTGAAGTTCTACTATGGTAAGGTCGAAAGAACTGGAAAGTGTTTCCACTATAGCCAATCGCTTCGATACCTAGTGTTTGTAGGAGTAAAGAATCGACAAAAGTGGCCCATTTAATGGCCACTCTATCCTCTTGGCTCTGTTTAGCAGCTTGGAGAAGTCAGCGAATGGTCCCATGTAAATATTACATTGCGAAAAAGTATTCTGTTGATGAATCTACATTAAAATTTTTCTTTTACCGCAATCAGTTTGCTACTCGGTAAAGTCTTATATTCAGTCGAATGAGATTTTTAAATTTAATATTTAAGTGTCACGATGACTGAATAGGAATGGGTCTTGTGGAATAGGAATGAAAATATGAATAGGAATGGAATAGGAATGAAAATACTTGTGTTGTGAAATAGAATAAAAGTGGCCCATTTAATGGCCACTCTATCCTCTTGGCTCTGTTTAGCAGCTTGGAGAAGTCAGCGAATGGTCCCATGTAAATATTACATTGCGAAAAAGTATTCTGTTGATGAATCTACATTAAAATTTTTCTTTTACCGCAATCAGTTTGCTACTCGGTAAAGTCTTATATTCAGTCGAATGAGATTTTTAAATTTAATATTTAAGTGTCACGATGACTGAATAGGAATGGGTCTTGTGGAATAGGAATGAAAATATGAATAGGAATGGAATAGGAATGAAAATACTTGTGTTGTGAAATAGAATAAATTGAACGTATTCACAGGTTTTTAACGCAATGCCAAGTGCTAAGGTATCTTTGAATACTGTATTAATTTGAATATTTATGCATTAAATATATTTCAATCGACGAGTAAATATTTTGAGTTAAATTTTGATTTATTTTATTTTAGTATGATTGCTACTCTTATTGTTTTTAAATGGCACGTCTGCGGGATAATTCTTGCGAAGCGTACAGAAGTTGGTTTCAATAAAAAGGACATTCTGTATGATTTTTCATTTAGATTAGTTCAGGAAGTCGAATTGACTGGAAAGAAACGAATTATTTCAGTTTTTTTACTGAGAGTTTTCGGTGTTTAGACAAAAATGCAACTTGTATGGGTAAAAAAAGTAAGTGGCTTGAAAGTATAATATCGTAGAAACTGATAAGATAATGATTGTATAATATGGAAGTATTTCTCTGTAACCGATCCGTTATTGATTGATCGGAGTCCTTGGTCATAGTTCAGTACATTATTCTCCTTGCCCCAAAATACTCGAGTGTTCGTGGTCTCGCCGTAGAAACATGCGAATCGAATATTACATCTAAATAACTACATACGTATTAACATTGGATCACTACTGGTATCAAGTAGGCACTGAACAAGAGTACCCACTTCACATTTTAAATAATGGTAAAGGAAGTGTTGAAGTATTTGGTAGGAATTACAAGGGCACGGTCACCAGAGAACGGTGATTTGAATGAATCACAAATAATGAAAAAGTTAATTAAACGTAGAGGTGAGCCATGAGAATTTTATTTTATTTTTAAGCATATTTAAAAAATATCTTTATTCATAATGAGGATACGAAAGTTCTATGTTTTCAATGTGACAATAGTTTTCACAGAAATAGGCTACGGAAAGAGAAATTAAGCTCAATTTAGACTGGTATGACTGATCAAATTTACAACTAAACAAGTCGTTGTAAATCGAGGCCAGCTTACGTGCTCACTGTATTCATGCGTCTACTCGTACTTTTTTTAATGCGAACTTTTACCCGAATAACATCTCTTTAGCCTGCATTTTTTGCTGATTTTCTCCTAATAGTTTACATGTTGATAAACCTCTTGGTTACCGTTCCTTGTAACTTAATTTGCTCAATTCCTCCTCGTGCCTTGCTGCCGCTATTTTTTTCTTCTGCTGACCACCTCGATTCCGGCTTGGAAGGAGGGAGCCAGAGGACAAGGTGCAGAGTCGGAGGCGACGGGCGGGGGTGAACGTGGAGCGTCTTATGGGAGTGGCCTGGCCACAGAAAAAAACCCTCACCGCCGCGAGGCGAATGGAAAGAAAAGTTTCCAGTGGATGCACTCCGCGTTCGGTTTGCACCGTTCAATTTTTCATGCAGGCGTGTTTATCTTCCTTCCATTCTTCATGATACCCTTGCCTCCTTTTATTTCTTTGAGGAGAGAACGTTTGCCGACGCCGGTGCCAGTTAATTCTGAATTCCCCTCCAACTATCTTTGCCTTTCTGAACATGCACGCTTCTGCTTCGAAAGCGATACTTTTTTTACGGCTTCAACGGCGCCGCTTGCGCCACCGACCAAACCTCGGACATGGCTGGTGGAGTCAATAAGACGCATCGTTTATTCCTCCGCTGCATATTTTACCTTGCTTTCTAAGACGTCTTCTTCTCGTCGTTAATTCCGTTCCGTATCCCTATTGTTGTTTCAGAATTTCGGAACAATAATTTATCTAGTAAAATTTTCTAAAAAAAACCAGCTCACATGTCCACCGAGTCTTCTCCATTGAGTTGTTAATACTTCGATTTTTTCTTCTCTTTGCGAACGCGGAAGAACAGTAAATAACTTCTCTTTTTCATCGTAAGGGAATTCCGCTTGTGATCATCTGTGAAGGGATGTATTTGTGAGGCCTTCAGTTGGCTCTGAGATGTCTCGATACGAGGCCATAGAAGATATTTGTTTCCACAAGTATGTTCTTGCTCAAAGGTCCAGAGGAATCTCGGTTGCTGTATTCAGAGCCGTTTACCAGTCAAGGCGATATTATTTCGAAGTAAGAATTTTAAATTTATGCGAGTTTACAGGGTTAGGCGTAGTAATTCAAATATCTGTCATATTGAATGAAAAAATGCATTTTAAAGTAAGAAATTATAGGAGATTTAATCAGAAAGTTAGTGACCAATATTTAGTTACTCTATTTAAGTTTCATCATCCCTTAAATTTCTCTTATTACTCCTAAAAAAAGACGAAAAATGTATTTTCACCCAAATTTTTAGATCTACCTCATTCTGTTCACGCAAGTGATTGTAGTAAGCCGATAAGAACATAACTGTAGTCGTTCAACGAAAGTACGAGTAAATTTGAATAGCAAAACCATTTATCCTTTTTATTGCTTCCTATTAGAAGTGAGTTATATTGAGAACTTTGGAAATATATATTGGAAATTGGAGAGATTAGAATAGGCTTTTCAGTCTGAAAATCTATTGATGATCCAAATAAGTTAGCTTACGGCTTAATTATTTTTTTTCAATTTCTAGAACTTCGTGGTTTTTGAAAGCCATGAAACAGATAAGGACGATGAAGTTCGCTTGAATGTTCACGAATTCCAGTGAATAATTGGGATGGCATCTGATGCATGGGAACCCATTAATGAAATTATTAATATAGTTTATTTGTTTTCTCTATCAAGGGGTCTGTGCGGCAGAAAGAGCGACGTATTCTGGACAATGACGAGGGAATAGAAAAAGTATTCTGACCCTCCTTACGTTTCCAAAATCTTTTAATGTCTGATATCTCCAATCCGGATAGTTATTCACGATTTTAAGATTTTCTCGGCGGATAGAAAGTTTTAATATCACTTTTATTCTGCTCCTGCATTCTTCATTTATAACCAAATGTTCAACAATTTTATCGCGTTTTCTGAAAGCTCTAGACGATCCTTCTTTCGTTGTGACTTAGGTTGCACTACGGTTTCTTTATTTGACACCAGTATGTTCTTTCCTTACCCAACGCCAGTTTTTGTGTACAAAAATGGGATGAATTTGGTTTAAATAAGTTTAAAAAAATGTTTAAAGCCTAACTAAGGCTGAACTCTAGGACTGCTGTATTTCTCCTTCACAAAGTTGTGTGAAATTGTTACCTACGTAAACAATAAGAGGACAATTTGAACTTACTATATTTTCCCAATTTTCATTATATTTGTATTCTTCTGTGGAATATAAATTAATCAAGTTAATAATTAATAAGCAAGGATTAAATCAAGAACCAAGGAAGGCAGTAGATTAATTCCCACGAGAGATCGGAAGTGCTCAGCTTATTTTGTTCTACTGGCCGCTTTAGTCATGTTTAAATATGTACTTGAATGATTAGACTTGACCTGTAAAAAATTACATACCTGATAGGCACGAAAGTTAGCGTGATAGTCCAGTGGGTAGGGTTCTGGAAAACCTATCGAAAGAGCCAGGTTCGATTCGGAATGACTCTTGACTCTTCTCAGGGAACTATAATACTTCCTCCAAGCCAAGGAATTTTTCAAGGACCAATTCTGGCTGTGGTTGTCCAGAAAAAGGAACTGATCGCCATACTCTGTGAATTTCTGACGCGCGTAATTTCAGGCCTCAGCTTGCAGGAGCTTCTGTCTTTATGTCTCAAACCAATATTTAAAAAATAAAATACCGGAATTTCACCATCTCATTCATAGCACAGAGTCTGATATCATTATAGGAACTGAAAGTTGGTTAACAGATGACATCGCAGATTGCGAAATATTTCCCAAGTCCTTCATAGTTTATAGAAACGACAGAAAAAATAGAGCCGGAGGAGGAGTGTTTATTGCGGTTAAGAACTCTAACGTCAGTAGAGCCGAGTTATTTCCTGATAGCTGTATAGAAAGTGTATGGTGCTCAGTGAAAACACCCAGATCAAAAAGAATATATATCTGTGCGTATTATAGACCACCCCACGTTAGCATTAACTCAATACCAGACCTAGAAAAACAGATACAACGCTTTACATCCCACAACAGTGAGCATAGCCTAATTATCGGAGGTGATTTTAATATTCCCACAATAGATTGGGATTCGTACAATTTTATAAATGGAGGTAAAGACAAGGATCTATGCGAGTCCCTCTTATTCGCGTTCACCTCGAATTCCCTACATCAATTAGTCACTTCACCAACAAGGGGAAAGAACATTCTTGATCTGTTAGCCACAAATATACCCGAAAAGGTCTTAAATATAGAAGTTGTTGACGGAATCAGTGATCACAGGGCTGTAAACGCTAAATTTTCTCTAAGTGTAGATAAAGTCAACAAACCTAAGAGAAAGGTGTATTTGTTCAATAAAGCGGACTATGATGGCTTAAAATGTGAATTAAAAAGTTCTTTTTTTATATTTGACGAATTAAGCAAAACTAGTAGTGTCGAGGATACTTGGAATAATTTTCTTAGGATAACACGTTCAGCAATACAGAGGTTCATACCTAGTAAATATATAAAAGAGAATAAGGAACCCCGATGGTACAACTCTGAAGTACGGAAATCTCTTAGGCGGCAAAGGGTGTGCCATGCCAGAATGAAAAATGCAGTTAAAGATTCCTCCCCTGATAAAATCAACGAAACCATACAGAACTACAAAGCATCTAGGTCCACTGCCAAGAAGGCTTTCCGGAAGGCGCTAGCGGAATTCAAAAGGAAAAAATTAGGCGAACATTTGAACGATAACCCAAAGATGTTTTGGTCCTACGTCAGGGAAGTGCAGGGAAACAAGTCCACCGTAAACTCATTGAATATCGAAAAGGGGAATAAAGTAACGAGTAGTTCAGATAAAGCCAACATATTAAACTCATTTTTCCAGAGTGTTTTCAACATATCCTCACAAAATACACCCGAGAACCTTCCGAAAATATTTCAGCATTCAATGGAAGCAATCAATATTTCCACCCGCGGAATAGAATTACTCCTTAAAAACATAGACCCCAACAAATCTCCGGGACCTGATGAGATACCGGCACGTGTGTATAAAGAACTGTCGGCTGAAATTGCCCCATATCTAGATATAATATTTAAGAAATCATTAGCAGAAGAAAGCGTGCCAAACGGCTGGAAGGTAGCTTCGGTAACACCCATATTTAAAAACGGAGACAGGGAGGACCCCAGTAATTATAGGCCAATATCGCTGACTTCCATTTCCTGTAAGATTCTTGAACACATCATTGTTAGTTCCATGATGAGGCACCTCGATAGCCAAGATTTATTAATTAATAACCAACACGGCTTCCGTAAGGGTAGATCCTGCGAAACTCAACTCGCACTTTTTGTACATGATGTATTAAACTCCGGTGAAAGTAATATTCCAGTTGATGCGATATTCCTAGATTTTAAGAAAGCTTTCGATAAAGTCCCTCATTGCAAATTACTGGCGAAATTGGAAACCTATGGAATACACGAAAGTATTATTAACTGGATTAAACAATTTTTAAGTGATCGTGTCCAAACAGTCGTCCTGGACGGTGTATCATCCGATACTGTCAAGGTCACGTCGGGGGTACCACAAGGAAGTGTCATAGGCCCCCTCCTTTTCCTTATTTACATAAATGACCTCAGTACCGTAGTTGATAGCAAGCTCCGTCTTTTCGCCGATGATGCAGTAATTTATGGGGACATCCGAAGTCACGAAGACAGAGTCGTGTTAGCCAACGACCTAGATGCAATTCAAAATTGGTGCGATACATGGCAATTGGAATTGAATTTTAAAAAATGCGTAGTAATACATTTTTGGGAAAAGAGTAATTCCCTCCCTTATAGTTACAAAGTGAAACAAACCAAAATCGCGAGGGTAGATTCCTTTAAATACTTGGGTGTAACAATTACTCACGATCTGTCCTGGGGAAAACACATACGAGAAATATGCGGTCGTGCTAATAAAAAATTGGGATTTGTGAAAAGAGTGCTAGGTAAATGCGACGAAAAGGTGAAAGAACGATGTTTCCTTGCCTTGGTCAGGCCCCACCTAGAGTATGCTGCCAGTATATGGGATCCTCACAACATAAATTTGGTTTCGGAATTAGATCGAGTTCAGCGGAGGGGGGCTAGATTTGTCAAACATTGTTATGACGAACTCAGCAGCGTATCCACTTTGTTAGACAGTTTAGGTTGGGATTCTCTTACACAGCGGCGTTTCCAATATAGATTAAACTTATTAAAAACATTTAAAGATGGGCTCTTTTCCGATGACATCAAGGATATAATACGAACCCCAACGTATTACGGTCGAAGGGATCACGAATATAAGACTAGAGAAATAGACTGCAAGACTGACAGGTTTAAAATGTCATTTTTTCCAAGAACGATAAGGGAACAGAATGCTCGTAGTCGAAATTCCCCAGGACTTAGTTCATTACAATAAGTATTAACGTACAGGTTAGGGACTTCGCGAGGATGTGTATACATGTGTGTATGTATGTATGTATATGTATGTGTGTATATATACATATA
>CM073768.1:39774615-39917334 GCA_037158775.1 Hetaerina titia | reverse complement strand
AAATTCGTTTCTTTTGTAGTAATGAAGTAATTAGAGACAGTAAACGTTGAAACAGTTTATATGTATAGATATATATATACTGTATGTGTGTGTGTGTTTACATATATGTGTTTATATATATGTTTATATATATGTTTATATGTATGTTTATATACAAAGAATATATGCTTTGTTTAAAATATTTACACAGAAAAACACAGAGAAATTACACTAAAATATATAGATGACGTTTTGAAGGCACGGTCATCATCACCGTCAGAATCTAATGGCCAAACGTCAACTAGTTATGTGAGTGTGCTTTGTCTGTGTTTCTGTGTATACATGTTTTAATCAAAGGTTTTATACATTTGTGTCATTGCTCAAGAGCGTTCCTTTTCGAAGATGTATATATATACATATATGTACGTACAGTCACTTTCTTGAAAAACCCACGAACGTGCACAATAATGTAAATTGACTAACTAGTCGACACAAACACAGAAACTAAAACATATAAAAGAGGGACTCACTGGTTCTCGAATTTTCGGTGGTGCAACCACCTTTCTCAAGAGGAATTAGGAACAGAACATATCATACATACGTACACATACATATATTTACGAATATATATATATATATATATATATATATATATATATATATATATATATATATATTAAATAGCCAATCCATTTTAGTAACTTGACATATTTAGTTATCAAATTTTCAAATTACAGCTGTAATCAGCTCTATACACTTCTTTCAAAAACGAGAGTATGGTGACTCCGTGTTGGTGAATCCATATCCATAGGGCCGAATTTTAAAACCTCATTTAATCAATTATTTACCCTTCGAATGTCGAATATGTTTAATTTGAACAGTAGCTAAAGCTTTAGGCTTTGGAAGTGAAATAATTTCAGTTTTTTTCCTCAAAAAATACCTCCTAATGCATCCATTTATAATGTTTCCCTTTTTATGTAACTAATTTTCTGGCCGTTTCTCATCCTTATTAAGGCATTGTCTTATATCGAAACAATAAATGTGCAATAATATAAACCTTAAAGCGTTTTGGACTTAATTTATTTGTATTCCAGTGATATTTCTCTTCCTTGTTCCTGTATAAAGTCACGTCTCCACAGGGGCTCGCAAATCCTCCGTTTTCTGGCACTCTGCACTGTAGTCGAACAGTTTGACATTCCAATGATCACAAGGGTCGCTATGGGACTGAGATACGAGGGTCTGATGTAAATGTTTCGAAAACAAGCCTCGGACGTCATAAACACCTCTCGTTGAATGACGATGAATCCGGAGGGGGTAAAGAATGACGTAATTTAGGTAGAAGGTATTTTTTGAGCATGCTTCTCCTGCCACGCAGGACATTCGTGTACCTTTCCCAACCTACCTAAGTGATAGCGGAGCATAGACAACTACTTCCGGAAAGTAACTAGGCAGATCAACCTTTACAGCTCCTTAAAACAACATGTTTGACGAATTCAATGTGCAATATGTGATAACCCTTTCATTATTGTTGGAAAATGGTGGAAACTAATCATTTTCAATAGAATTAAATTAAAGTTAGTCTCTCAATAAATGCTGTAAATATCCTAAGCCAACATCACCGGTCATCAATTCTAACAGTGACTTGAAGCTTTCCCACCAACTCTTCACGTCTACATTTTTCTTCTCTTAGTCTCCCTTTATTAATTGTTAATGCTTTAACCTTATTATCATTTCTTAATTCTGGAGACTTATTTCAGTGACAATTGAAAATCCCTTCAAATGATCATATTTTAGTGCGGATAGGTCAAATTCTTATTTACTTTTGACAGAGCAATCGTTGACTCGTTGTTACTCGTTTTGTTTCAAGAATTTAGTTTTGAGTTGAAAATGTTCGCACCCTCGTAATCGTGTTATGCTTGAATTACTTTTACGTAACCCCCAATATAGAATAGTTTATCTCTAACAACATTGAGCATGAATGAAAAATACCGTTGAAATTCTTTATTAAAATAATGTCACTGTAGAAATGATAGTGATAATGATGAACTTGCTTTCAGTTTCATCGAAGAATAAGTTTTTATTTCGTTCTCTTATTTTCTCTTTTCTGGCACTTTCAACAGAGTAACTCCACGTCCGGGTACACCTACTTTTTCCGTAATCACTGCCAAATTACGCAGAATAATTATTCTGATGTTATTACGTTGGCAGTGTTGTACCTTCGGTAGTTTTTTCCATTCCTTTTACTTTGGCTCTAGGTCCTTTTTTCTCTCTCTCCAGGGCCCTCACACCTCCTCATTATAAGGCTGCGAGTCTTGGCGCATCTCGATACATCGGCGTCTCTCATTTCAGTCCTTCCTCGCTTAGGCACCCTGCCAGGCACGCACTTTCGGCCCGCACCTCACCCCGCTCCATCTCCTTTACGCACCCCACCTCCTTCCATTCCCTCTTCGCGCCTTTTCTTCCCCCAACGCCGCCAACATACTCCTCTCCTCCTTCCTGGGGAGACTTTTTCAATGACACCACCCGATCACCCCGACGAGAGCCATCCTCTTCACTACATCCTGGCTGTAGTTAAGGATTCCTCAATCCTGTGAGGCAAATTTCCTCAATCGCCAGTTTTAATTAAATTAGTGTCGATTTACTTTGTGGAATTTCTTCATTGTAGCAATAAGGTGACTTATTTTGTTTTTAAATAAAGTATTTTTTTGCATTTATTAGTCATGACCGAGGTTATATTGTTTCCATATTTTACATCAGGTGTTGTGAAATACAACGAAAGCTGGTTTGTCTCTAATAGATTACAGTGAGGAAAAACTGAGTAGTTTTGTAATTAGGGACTGAGTTGCAAAGATCCAAAACCATTCCTTTCTATTCGGTTCCGAGTAAAGAATATTTTTCTAGTAATTTTGTGGATGAATTGCCAGTTATTTGGAATTTTTTTCATTTTAATAAAATGCGAACGCGTATGCTTACTCTCGGAGGTCTCCATCTCTCATCATTGTACATTTTTGGGTAAATTATAATGTATTTTAAAATCAAATGATGGAATGACATTACAATCGAAATCCACTGTATTATCACTGTGCCGCTTCAACGAATGGTGCATTTTCAGCAAATTACGAAGTTTTGGTGCGCATTTTGAAAACATTCGTCCCTCTTAAAATAATTTAATGTATAAAATCATTCAATTCGCAATTTTTCAATGAACTAGTGGCATACTTTCGCTTGGTTTGGTGGAGAGGGAAATTCTTGAGTAAACGGTCTTCTTCATCACGTATTTCCTTTTACCTACTAGCTAAATTTGGCGCACGTGGAGATAAAAATTGGTTGAATTGTCAAATGTATGATATATTTTGTTTTTATCGTAGCTTGTAGGTCGCGTTTTCGCCACTACTGCGATGTTATCTGAAAACCGGAGCATCTTGAATTCTTATAGCTTGCTTGGAGCCTTGACTGTCCAGAGTCACTTAGATTTGTGCTTGGGCCTCCTGGTCAGCCTAAATGCTCTACACATTTGCTACTTTTCCGTAACTGTAATCGTTGAATATTTGTGAAGGCTATTTCCAAAAAACAGAAAGATATTGTTTTAAAATCAATGAGACTTTGAGATTTTTGAGAATGAGAGAGAAAATTTTTGAGAACAGAAGTTTTTAACAACTTGTTCATTACCATATGGATGTTAATGGTGTAAGGGTGGGCTATTTGAATATTTAAGTTTCTACCTGCATTCTTGGCTAATCAGATGGTGATATTATCTTGTAGTATTGTACCGTAGAGACCGCATTTCCTTTCCTCAAATCTGATATGAGCACATATTGAATCGATGGAAAAGGGACCTAATCTGCCTATGGTATATCAGGCGTTTGCGGGATGAACTCTCCCGCCGGGCGTAACATCTCTGGACCAAATGTTTGCCCGCCTAGTTAAAGCCTACAGACGGTTCACTCGCCCTCACCCTCCCTTCCTTTATTGCGTGTGCCTCCCTCCCTCGTCGCAGGGCGGAAAAGTGACCGTATTTCTATCAGAGCAAACAAACCTGCGATCGCTACTCGATCCAGCCAGTTCCATAAAAACACCCGTCCCTCGCATGAATCCGTTGGTTTTACTGCCACCACGGGTGAAGAAGGAAAATGGCAACGGGTGAGGTTAACGGGGGACGGGTGAGTTCGAGGAGGAGGGCGGAGAGACGACCTGAGAAGGCGAAAATTCTGAAATGAAAACTTAAAAAGAACACCCCCGACTGCACGAGATGAATCCATCCGCCATGTGCTGTACTGCTTTTGAACTTATTTTCGTTCCATCCCCAAGTCTTGGTCATGGAAAAGGAAAGACCTGTGTGAGTGCATTTTGTACGTGCCTCAATTTAATACATTACCGCAGAACGGAGGGAAACGGTGGTGTCAAGAGCGCTACGCGTTTGTTTCTCTTTGATAATGGCCCATCACTTCCCATGGTCATGCCAGCCCGGTTTATTTCGCCACCCACCCCGGAGTGGGATTGGTTAGGGAGGAGGCATGTAGACGGAGGAGGAAGAGGGAGGGAGGCGACGGGAAGGGGCCCGCGAGGGCGACGAAAGTAATAAAAAATAAAATAGGTGGCAGCGAAAGCACGCGGCGGCGGTTTCCTTCCCTCCTGCCGCCGGGGAGGCGCAAGACGATCGTGGAGACGGCGAAGGAAGAAAAAGGGTCGGAACGGAACAACCCACGATCTCTCCATATCTTACGGAACCGCCGTTGCCCGCCACGGCAGCGAGGACCGAACACGCGCGCGCGCTTTCTCTCACGCACGCAGACACACACACACACACACACACACGGGGAAGAGCAAACACACGCGCACGCAGCAGCACACGAGCGGGGGGTGGAATAGAAAGAGAGGGGAGGGAGGGGGGGGTGAGACTGCGTTTCGATGCGGGATTGATTCGCGATTCGAAACAAAGGACACGCGCCCTGCGGCGTGGGGTCGCCGTTCCGTCCTCCCGCTGCTCCCTCATCCCTCCCAACTCCCCCATTTCCCGACACGACACTCCCTCTTTCCCCTCCTTCGTCGGTCCTTCCCTCCCTCCCACGTCTCGCCCCCGGCCCGTCAGCCAGATCCCTTCTTCTCCCCGGCCCATTTGGCATGCCCCGGTCGCCCATGGATGCATATTATGTACTCTCACTCTCCCCTCCCTGCTCCCTTCTCCTCTCCTTATCGCTCCTCGCAAGGGCAAGAAGAGGTTCCTGGACGCTGTCCAGGTGTGAAGGGGGGATGGGAGGGTGGGGGGAGGAGGAGGAGTGGAGAATCTCGAGTGGGATAGGCGCATTGAAGAGGTAGTGGAAGTGGAAGGAGAGAAGATATTGGGGAGAAAAGGAAAAAAAGAGAGGAGAGTGGCCGGGGACATTTCCCTCGAGTATTGTCCCCGTGGAGACACAGGGAATTTGGGCAGGGACCTTTATTGCCTCACCGATAGGGAAAGGTGCGCTGCGGTGCCTCCGATTGGCTCCCTCAAACTACTTTAGGCTAGAAAAGGTGCCAACCATTGATCTTTTTAGGTATCGTTCCTGTCCCTCTCCTATGTGGCCTAGGCATATGGGCTCATTCACTCGCTAGATATATTGGCCTTCATGCTGATCGAAAGCCGCTGATAAAATTCATTGTGGCAGCTTTAACGTAATGGAATTCAGCGCTGAGATAAGGAGCAGAAACTCAAGTTTATATTTTTATTTCATCTCATTTTTGGTGTGTGCTCTTAAGGTCATCCCTTGTTACCATTATTCTCGGAGACTTTTAAAAGAAACAATCGATCTTCAGATGTTGATGAAAATATGCTTTTCATAAGACCCTTGGAAAATGGTTACCAATTTGCCGATGAAGAGTCTGCTAAATAATATCTATTTTTATGTTATTTTTCAAGTAGCGAAATTCAAACATTTATGTTCGCATGTCTTCCAATTTCTGAGGTGAGGTTGTAGATATTGTGGGATTATTTGCATGAAGAAAATATAAGAAATTTCTCGAAGTGTCATAACATGACCAGTCATACTCGTATATTGAAATTTGAACACTTTTAGATTATTTCATATCGTATATTTACATACGATTATTTACTCGTATATTTGCATTGGAATCATCTCCGTCCTATATGAAATCACCGATATTTGTAGTTCATCGCAAATAATAAATACAACTCACCTCTGTTTTGGAGCTCAAATCTTAGGAAAATATTTGTAGAGCTTGAAATATTAACAATGATAATTGTCGAGGGGATTGCAATGGAAATATTTAGGAACTGACGTATTTAAAAAAACCATTTCCTAGCATTAAAAAAATAACCCTCAATTGTATCACTAAGCATCGTAATAGTACACACAAACTATTAGTTGATTGAACTATATTTTTCATGCCAAACTTTCCCCTTCCATTGTCAAAAAGCAATTTTCATCATTTCATTGTTTTTTTCTATCGATTTTATGCACAATAAACGTAGTCACTAATCGTGCATCACTTATTTGTACTCATGGACCTCCACATTTTCCTTCTTTAACCAATAATGGTTTGAAGTTTCCATTTACGTGTATTTAAAACCTCATTTGACAAAACACGCCTGCGTAATATAAATTGAGAAAATTTTTGCATGCACTGGTATGATTATTATTTTGCGTGTGCAGATTATAACTCTGTAGAAGACAACATTTTTATGCAACCAAATCTCAAGTATTCAAGTACTAAATTTTATTACGCAAAATATTCTCTTATGTACATTGTAATATTTTTTGATCTAATAAGTTGTTGCCATCAATGAGCAATGAGGTCGTCTTCCAACCACACTACTAATCTGGTCAGTGATTGTGTCCCCGATTATCATAGTAGAACTCTATGGTGCGGTTGATTTTAAAGTTCTACTACGGTAAGATCGGAATACAACCGATCAGGAAAAAAACACTATCGGGAAAAAGCAATATGCATAAAGATTTCTTTCCCGTAGCTGTATTTGGTGCAGCGGATGTAGGGTTTTTAGGTGAGTTTAGACATACACTTGTATTACGCTCCAAACATTTGCCCCTACGATCAAATTAGTTATTTTCTATGACAGGAAATTGTTGTCGAGGTCTCAGATTTTATTTTTTACAGCTATAGTAGGATAGTGAGCGTAGCGTTTTACTACTGACCTGACGGTTACGGTTTCGATTCCCTGGTGCTACATTTGGACTACACTTAAAAAGAACAAGCGATGTGAGCGATTTTCTGATTTCTGTAACTTTTTGGGAAACCAATTGCCGGTACAAGAAAAGGGACTTACGTCCCCTTCCCCCAACGTGGAAATGGGTATTTTTGCTCTACATCTTACTCTGCCAGCCACCTTGAAAGGGTGTGGTAAGGGGTGATAGGTCGACAAGAGTAAACCATCGTTAGGTCACCAGCAGGTAGAGTTCTTTTGATTTAGGTCACCATCCATTAGGGTAATTGTTATTTCCCATGCCTAATAGCTTCGTTCGTAATGATTTCTACCACCACTAAATAAAACCAACCTTCGGGTTGATTACTATGGACGGATGAATGTATTCATAAAAAGCTTTTAATGGAGAGTGGCAGTATTGATCTTCTCTGTGCCTCGTCACGACAACTACAGACGCAAGAATCGTGCTAAGTGGGTCATTCTTCACAGTCTGCCAACTTTCATCATCCATATTAGTCCACAAGTAGCGCACGAAATCGGGTTGATCAAGGGGATCGTAGTTAAGAGCACCCCCGACTTTCGCTGGTTTGAAAACTCAGGCATAGGGAGAGATGAAATAATTTGATAGATGAGATACAGACGATCTGCCTATGCAAAACCCGTGGACACTTTTCCTGAGCTCTCTCAATTCACCCGAGCTCTCCCGTTCCTGCATCTCTGCTGACCGAAGCTCTCTCACCGCCTTCTTCAACTTCGCTCTTTCTACGCCTTCTCCCTCTGTCCGTTATGCCTCCCACTCTCTAGATACAGCGTCTTGCCGCATTGTATTGTCACCGTTTCCGATTGGTATCGTGTCGTGCTTGGGTTTTACTTCGCCCTACTCGGCTTGCAGTTGCGATATCGCAACTGCTATCCGGAGGACTAAGGCAGGTCCTCGTCGAAAACATGTCCATTGGACGTGAGTTTACTCTACAATGAGGAAAATTATTTCTGTAAACCGTCCATAAGGAGTTGGTTCTAGTTAGAATTTAGAGCATTTACTGTATGATATCACAAATATTATGATTCCACCGAAATATTAAAGCGAAAATAAATTCTTTGAGTAACAAAAGAAAGATAGGGTCTTGCAGTTTCACTTTAGGTTTATGCTAATCTATATATTCAACGTTTGTTCTTTGATATCCAATGAAAGTTTAGAAATTTTGAAGAAAGTTAACTGCAGGTGAAAAATTGAATGTCGGTTTTTGTCTATATTTTGGAATATAGTACGTAAAAATACGCTTGTAACTAGGAGGAATTGTTATTAGGAAATTGAGAAAATAAGCTTTGTTTTCCGAGAAAATGATAAAATTAACCTCGACCACACTTGCAGATATGTTGATGATGTCTCAACGTTACGAATTCTAAGTCGTAATAAAATTCTGTGTAAAACGAAGAAAGTCCTTCATTTCCAGTATTGAGAAATTGTGGAATTTTCGGTCAGATAATGAGAGGTCTAGCAGGGGGGAAGCATCTTAGATATTACGTTGCTAAAAACACCAAGAACTACACTAGCTGATCTTTACCTTATTGTTAAGTTTAATGTTGGGATTAGTAATATTTATGCTCTGCTGAACATTTGTCGATTTGATTATTTTATTATTTTAATTAACACATATTCCAATGGGAATATTTACCCTGTCATGTAATATTTATTTTGAACCCAGAGATTGCAATAATTGATCCCGATGCTGTGTTAAGCAGTTGTCTCGCGAAATGGGTTAGCTCTACGCATGGTGACACTGATAGCCAATGCATGACTCTCAGTAGAAATAAAGATAGGCCCGCATAACTTAATTTTAGCAATGATAAAAACTCGCCGTTTGATGCCGGAGGGGCCTGGGCATGAGAGAGGGCGGGTGTGGGTGGGGGGAGTTGTCTTTTCTGCTTTCGAAATCAGGCGAGGTGAGATAGACGCGCGACGACACGGCACACAACCGCCACTGGCGCCGTCGCCCGAGAGCCCCTTTGTTTCCGTTGGCGACGTTGCTGCAGAGTCTGGTGGCGCGGCGGAGGTGCTCCCCGTTGAAGTCGAGCGGTGAATGGACGCGCATGCGTGTAATACCTCATCTGCGGGCAGGCATAGAGATGAGGGGCATGGATGTCTCGCTTCGCTGGGTAGTATCACCCCCCCTCCCTTCGGTAAGGAGGACGCATCTTCCATGCTGCAGCATCCTCCCACACAAACCCACGCATCCAGCGACACTTTTATCTGGCCACGCCATCGAGGCGTCCGTCCTTCGCCACCACTCATTTGGCCTGCCTTCCCTCCTCGGCAGCCGCCTCTCCAGCACCCACCCGCACCCCCCTTACCCTCCGACCCACCCATTCGTCTCCTTCGGCCGTCATCCGATGCGCCGCCAGCGCTAATTGGAAGTTTAATCGAATTTTTGGCTTCCGTTTTCTCTAAATTTACTTTTAAGGGATTGTTTCCTGAGTGTCTGCAAGTTCTTGGTGACGCATTCGTAGCCTTCGTTCCATGGTATTTGTTCTTAATGTATCTAAACGTACGCTAAGTTGATTAATATTTTCAGACATGCTTTCATATGCCTAATATTGCCAAACGATTGGCTAAGTTCCTATAGAGTATGAAAAATACATTGTTTCCTAGTTCATGGGCACACTTTTATTAGCGTCAATAATTTATGTTTTCAAAAGTTAGTATGTAATTAAAGTAAAGTATGATTGCTAGTTTACAAGTTAAGGTAGGTTTTACATGTTCTCATCCTATACAATTGTAGAGAAATACTTTTAGTGACCTCTCCTAAATAAACAATCTGACGTCGGGCACTGCAGTAATTCCCTTTCAATCCCACGTATTTGAACGTGAATAAGGTCATGAAGAACTTTAATATATAATATTTTGTAGATTAAAGTAAGCAAACGTAATTTTGAATTTTTCTGTCTTATTCCTCTAAAACTTTCTATCAATCCCATTTCCGTAAACCCTACGAACTGCATCTAAAACTTTTGATGTAAGGTAACTCGTATTAAGCAGGCTTTAATGAAAAGTCTGTTGAATTTTAATGAAATATATATTTGAACTTTTTAAAATTATACTTGCTTTCGCTAAAATTACGATTCTTTACGAATTATGAAACTCGATGCCACTATTAAATTGAAATATACACTGATAAAAATGTAGTTTATGATTAAATATGCATTTGATTTTATGATCATGTTCCATCATAAAATGGGTGTCAATATAAGATAAGTAAGATATGTTATTGGTTAAATTAAGTTTAGTGAATGAGTTGGAAACGTATAAGATATTTATGCTCAGTGGTTTTCCATTCCATCAATATTTCTTGGTAACCTGGCATTTCTTCACAACGACGCTTTATTGGGTTTCATGTTGCGAGCACTGTTCTCCGCAGGTTAACTCGCTTAGCGGAAGTGGAATTTCGTGACAGTAAAAGAGAGAACTTTAGATTTCGAATGCCTTATTGCCTCTCCATTTGCAATCCCATCTGCTACAGAGTAAACGCTTCACTTTTTTGCTGGATCGTTGAAAGAGAGAGAGAGAGAGAGGGAGGATGTGGGTGGGGATAAGGGGAATCAGAATGCATACACGTTACACACAAGGAAACACTGATTTCCGTCGTGTACACTCCCCCTCCGAAGTCAATCCTCCTCCGGTTCCCTTGATTCCCTCCATCCCGTCCCCCACACACGCCAATCCCTCTCTCCTCCTTTTGGGCGCGGAGAGCGAGAGGGATGGAGGGAGCGGGGAGGGGGGACAATGGTGGATTCTTGCACGTGGGTCGTCCCCACCCCTGCCAACACTGCGTCGCCGTAAAACATGAGCTGGTCTCTCTCTCTCTGTTGCGAGGGCCACGGGGGAGGGGGGCGGAGGAGAGGGTTCGTGGGGCCAGGGGGGGGAAGGATATCGGTATTGGGGATGGGGAGAGGGTAGGGCTGTGGACGGGGGCGGCCTGCCGCCGTCGCGGGGGCGGAGGAGGCATTCTCCGCCCCAACCCCTCGCACACTCACTCCAATCCTCCTGTGTGCATGCTCGGGGATGGTGGGGCTCGCGGGCCACGGGGGCTGGAGGGGTCGCGGGGAGAGGCGGGGTGCGAGCGAGCGAGCGGGTGGCGGCGGCGGTCGGGAGGCCCGCCGGAAGGACAATTGGGATTCATCGCCTACTCTCGTACGGACCCTGAATGTGTTTGTGTCTCATTCGCGGTGTAGGAGATTGGAATGATAAAGGGGTCCAAAGGAGTGGGGGGGAGGCTTAGAGCGTAGGGTAGGGAAGGGAGGAGAGTGAAAAGTTGGCTGGATCGGAGGATGTTGGTGGTGGTGAGGTGTCGCATTGGGTTGGGAGGTTGGGTGGGGATGGGCACGATTCAGTGAGCATTTGGATTATTTTATCGCGAGGCAAGTGTTACTCCTTGCCTCGCGGGCAGTAAAATGTTTGAGGGGTTTCCTTTTTTAGTTTTATGCTCCCGCTTTATTACTCTTTGCCGTCCGAACGTATGGCTTTTTTCCTTTGCTTCGGAGGAAAACCTATACTCGGTTGAATTTGGATGCAGTGTGTCGTCGAGTTTAAGGTCTGAATTTGCGGTATGCATTGGCTCGGGAGACTTTGTTGGCTATGAATTGTCAATTTACCTTGGTTATGACAATATCTGAATTCCAATATTGTGTAGAGTTTTGTCTTCCATGGACTTCGTGACCATTTATTCCAGCGGGTAAACGCATTTCTTAGAACATGTTCCGAGTGGCTGCAGCTAACTGGGTAAAGAGTGGGAAGTTCATCGCGATGTAAAAATGTTTCCAAGAATAAGTTAAAATTCATGTTTCTCAGACAAAATTACCTTCGATTAGTCATGGAATTGTCGCGTGTATTTTATTTTGACAGGCACTCGAGCCATCAGTTGCCCTTTTCCTCAAGAAATCTCGCGTCAAAGAGGTAACCCGAGAATTACTTCTTTCAAGACCGCCGGTGAGTTAAGCTTTATCATATACGAGTATGTAGCACAAGTTCTAAAGTGCTCGAGATCACACTCTCGTTCGTGGAACCTCAAACGTGAATAGCAGCCGCGGACTGCGCACGCCGTTCTTTGATACGCAATGTAAAATCTGTACTTAATGCCATCCTTAAGTGATAATCGTCATCTCACCCAGGCATGTCGTTTATTTTTTCTGATAGAAGCCAACAGAATGGTTGCAATAAAAAAGGCAGACGCTTCGGAAAAATTACAAATGGGGAGGTCATATCTTGTGCCATCAGCTCTGTCTGGATTCATGAATCCTCCATTTTCATTGGAGAGACATTTTCTCCCAAGGGCAACCGAGCGATCCCTCTGGCCTTAGCTCGCTCTCCATCGAGGCTGTTGAGCTCTTCAACCTAAAATCCGGCTACACCCAAAGCACAGACGACTTGATCCGAAACGCCAGTGGTCCCCGCGCGACCACGCTGAGCGGATAGCAGTCAGATGAAGAGCCCTCTCTCACCGAGACTGACTGGCTCTTTTATCTTCGTCAGTGGCACCCTCCCACTCTAGCCATCCCTCCTCCCCCCCCCAACCTTTCCTCCTGCATCTCCCTAGTTCCAAAAATGCACACACGCCTGCAGGTTGGAACTGAATTCGAATTGTTGGGAGGAAAAAAAAAGTGCAACTCTCTTCGAACGACTGTGAGGAATTCATGCCAATTTTTTCCGAAGAGGGAGTGCAGTGGCAACGGTGGGGAGAGCGATTGGAACAAAAATACTCTCCTCATTGTGCGAGGCATGTTTTTAGCTCTCACTCTCTATCCCTCCCTTCCCTCTGATATTCCTTTTATTCCGGTGAGCACCGAGATTGAACGCTTGAATTCAATGGAGCAGACATTAGCGTGTAGATACAATGGAGATATGTATGTTTATGGCCGCCCTGACTCACGGCTCTAGTAATGCACTCGCATGCTAATAAAAACCACTGAAAACTACTCATCCGCCAACCGTTCTTGCCAAAGAAAAATTGCGTTTACTGAAACTCCCATTTGTTTTTGGGTGTTTTCTCTGGACATCCTCAAATTGCGAGCAACTACTCACTACAGTGGGCTCCATACCTCACCATTTTATTAAAAAATGAATGATGTTCTCGCAAAAGTGAGCGATTTTTGTAATTTTTTAATGTTGTTAACTGTGAGATCGCTTTTCGATTAAATCTGTGTCAGAGTCTTAATTTCAAATAGGCATGTATTAGGTATATATGATTGAGAAAAAATGGGTTGTATAGTATATTTGTTTTTTGTAGTCTTTTCTTTAAATGCTGCCTTGTCAGCTGGCAGCGGGTATAACACAGCAGTGTTAAAATATTCATAAGAAATTTTAATCTGAGGATGCAAGGCTATTGGATGAGGTGTGTGGAAATTAGGAAAAAGAGGTGATCATTCTTAAAGAACCACATAAATATGACTGAATGTTGAAGGGCTAGAGGGGTTTCACATTCTGCATCTTCAATTCAACAGATACCTCGGGCTGATATTGTGACGGTAAAGAAGTAAATAAGTGTTATTATTATAATTTTCGCCAGGCCAGTGAGCTTCCGAATAACCTAAGTTGTGGTACATATTACTTGTTTTTTTATTGGCAATATTCTCGTGAAGTTTTCTTCATGTTTTTATTTAGTCTGTAAAGAATTCTAGTGGAAATCAGTAAACATAAAAATATATGGGTTGTTATTTCTTGGGAAAATGTGTCGTGATCTTTCATTGCAGAATTAGAAAAGAAATGAAAAAACTTGTTGTTGAATTTTTTGTCAAAGGCGTACGGGAGTCTAGTGAAGTCTGCTTCTCTCATCTAGTGAATAATGAAGAAAAAAAAAAGATTTGGAATTAAGAAACACTCCTATTTTGCACAACTCATTTGCTGGTAATAGCGAAATGCCAACACACATGCTTATATCTATTCAAAATTTTAGGTCAGCAGAATTTTTCAGCTTTCAGAATTTATTCAAAAGAAATAATATCTATTTTAGACCATTTAATTTTTGTTTAGATTTTGAACGTTTTAAATTGATACGATTCCCTAATGGCATCAGTAAGTTATTCCAATTCTAAAACTTGATAAATCTTACGAGAATTTTATCGCGGATTAATTTTTTCATACATCATCAAAATCATCCTTAAGGAATATTATATAGAATTACGTAACATTTATGACTGCTGGAACTAAACGAAGCAATAATAATTTGGTTAACCTTGACTGGAGGGTTATTCTTTATGATTGGTAAGATGCTGCTTACAGCGAAATTCAGCCAGCCGTACGCAGTGATTCAGCTGTTAACTTTTCAGTGTTAGGTCACCTAGGATGAACGTCAAGGGGTCAAAAAGAATTGTAATGCTGAAGGGCGCAGGGAAGCTATGTTGTTAGTGTGTCTGTGCCTGATAAAAATGAGATTCAGAGAATGCCTCGAGACTTGTAGTGAGGAATGGATAGAAACAATGAAAAAGATATTCATCAAAATGCTTCGTAAGGACAACCCAGAGTGACTAAGGAGCGATTTTCCCTCCATGGCTAAAGCACTGTGACCTCACTGTCCCTGGGGAGCAGCGCACGTTTTATCCAGTCGCGGACAATGACGCGTTGGCATTCAAGGAGAGGGAAGCGACTGAGGGATAAAGAAAGGGAGAGAGAGGGAGGGAGGGGAAAAATGAGGGAGTGAAAGGGAGAGGGACATCAAAGTGCTTGAGGGTGCGCCCTCTACATGAGTGCATGTCAACGATGTGGGGACCGCTAGGCAACCGCTAATCTGAAGCATTCACGCCTAAATTCCCTTTGGGAATGCTAATTACGAAATACTATATGTATTTGTATAATGAGCATGTACATATTTAGAGACTATTCGAAGACAATTTATTCTTGCTTAATCGTATCACAGATGATATTTTGTTTCTTACGTAAGGCAGGGATATGCTTTGAATGTATTGTTTTATGTAGACATTCGTTTTTTCGACCTGGCAGATACTTTTTTCTGCGTCCGCGATGACACGAAATTCAACGCATTTTATCTTTCCTCATTTTTTTGCATTGCGTATTGCCAGATTGCCACAGAGAATTGCAATGGAAGAGAGAGGGAATAAATGGCTTAAATAAAAGTCCTATTGTACTCACTACCTGTGAATTTGCCATTTTAAAATTTTGAAAATTCTGCAAAATGGTGAATTTCAAAATAATACTTAGTAATAAAAACGAAGCGATCTTTCCTTGTTCTGAAATTCAAATGATATATTTTATTTTCTGTACTAATCATTTAACTTTTACAATATTGAGTTAGAAGGTATATTATGATAATTAGTGGGATTTAAGATAGTACCGAATGATTTTAAGAGAATTAAAGATGTACAATTGGGAATATTTCATTTATCGATATGAGACGTTAAGTAGAGTACCATGCCACAGTAAACGTAACATTAAGTGACAGAATAAGAAAAGCTAATATTTTGGACCCCTATGGAAAGGAGCACTAAATTCAAAGGTATTGCATATATCACACATTTATTTTCTATGGCAATTGTTTTGTTTCAAACGAGGGTAGATGAAAAAATCCTAAAATATTTCTTGATTGCATTGAGCACATTGAAGTATCTGCCTAAAGTTTACTTGGGTAATTGCTGACAGAACTTTAAAAGTGCCAGCTTTGTTTACTATTAAGTTAACATCTACCTAATGGAGATATATTTTTATTCTTAAGTTTTTCACTGGCTCGATATCCATCTGGAAGAGACAAAGATAGAAAAGTGGAAAAAAGTACATCTGGAAAAGACAAAATGCATTGAAGATCACATCAGGCTCAGTAGAGAATATAATCTTCAACACATTTGGATATAATTTTTCTTCGAAAAATAAAGATGGGCCTGCAGAAAACTACGAAAAAATTCCGTAAGCTGAAGCGTTGCGTGAAAAACTCCCATACTGAAGAATTTCCATGAGGTACACGAAGCTTCGGCGTTGGGTAACTCGTTGGAGAGTGGCTCACGCGTCATAGGTGGAGCGGAGGGGATCGAGCCAGGAGTGACGAGAGGAGGAGAATTCTCAAAGAGCCGGAAACTTTCCACCTCAAAGTGCGATCGCTTTTTTCCCCACCCGATTTCAGTTGCGAGGTTTATGTGTACCTACTAACACTTTACTCGTACGAATACCTATTTTATTCCTCCCAACTCCGTCCTGCATACCTAGTGATCCAATTTTCTTCTTCTTTGTACTATCTGAAAACATGCTACAGTTACTTTCTCACAAGATGATGAAAATTAGTTCTCAGTGCAGCTCAAGACGTTCTCTAATGCTAAAAGATTTAGTTTGAGAAAAAAACATTTTAGTATAATTCGAAAATTGGAGTCGAGGAGCCATTAAATTTTTAATAAATTATTATCCTTGGTGGTCACATCTGACGAATATATTCGATGATTTCGTCTTCAAGAACGTTAATTTCTTTTATCGGTGGGAAAGATGAATATGTTGATATTCGCGAAGCGTACTCATTTCTAAGGTAATCCACGAAAAATGTGTCTAGCTAAATAACAGAGATCTTTTGGCGGAAAATGTATGTACCATATTTTTTCCACGGTTCCATATTACATTCATATTTTACTCTATCGCACTCCTAAACGTTTTCCATGCACTTTAATATATTTCCTGCGCGTAAAAAATTGGCTTCGATATTCTTCAGGATACCAATTTTATTGGATTATTTTGTTAAAAAAATCACCGAAAAGTCCCGTCTTTACCCGACATTGATATGATTTTCTTTTCGCCAGTTTATCCTAGTTTCGTGCGAATCGACCCTATTTTCATGTAGACTTTCGAAAATATTTTTGAAAACTTCGACATATCGAATTTAGATAAAATTAAATTTAAATTTTCATTTCTCAATCTGATGCAATTAAAATCAATTCCGAAACAACTTAAGACAGGGACGCATGGTGGAGGAACATTTATTTATTTATTTTTTATCCGACGGTTTGCTCCGCGCCCCCCCCCCCCTTCCCTCTTCCTCCGTCTCCCCCGGTCTTGCAAATCGTTTCCAGTTTTCTCACACCACGTTTCCTCCCAAACCTCATCCTCGTCTTTCCTTTAGACGCTTTGCCCCCTCCCCCCGGCCACCTCCCATGAATCGCCCCCGCCGTCGTCCTCCGCACGCCACGCACACCAGCACCACCACCACCATCACCGTCGGCGGCGGGGTGAACGACATGCCGCGGGCGCAGCGGCATGGTCGAGAGATCGAGGTGCACGAAGCGGTGTGGGGGAGGGACGAAGCGAAAGTGGTGAGTGAAGAGAGAAAGATTGGGGGTGGGAGGAAGAGGAGGAGGAGGTGACGCGGGTGAAGCACGCGCTGCAATTATGCGGGCTTGATGCGTCCGCGGATCCGCCGAACGAAAGGGGAGGGGGTGAGATGGAAGGGGGAGGTGGGAGGAATGGGAGGGGTTGATTGGGTGGGCAAGGTGCCGGGTGGTATCGCGGCGCTGGGAGGAGAGAGTGAGAGAGGGGTGGAGGGAGGGAGGGAGAGAGAGTGTGGGAGGGATGAAGGGGAGGGTGTGGATGCACGTGGGAACGAAGGAGGGAGGGATCGTGGAAGGGGAGTGGTGGGGGTTGATTCGCGATTGTGAGAACAGTAAGGCCGGGGGGTGTGTGGGGGAGAAGGAATTGGCGTGCGGAACGGGGAAGAAGAGGAGGGGTTGTGAGGTCGGAGTGTTGATGGGATGGAGTTGTCAAGGGGGTTACGGAAGGAGGTTGGAGGGAGGGAAATCCGATCGTGCGATTCGGTTCCGGAATAATAAAAGCTTCTCACATCCCTTCGGAGAGATGCATTTATAAATCGATTTATCGTTCGGTTGTACAAATGGCATGTGGTCGCTGAAAGGCCCGGACTCAATCGATGTTGCATATGCTATCGATGAAGCTCTTGTTAGTTCATTTTTCCTTCTTTCTCTGAACTTCAAAATACTTACCTAGACTCAGTGTATGTGAGTTTAAATTAATGCCATTATAGCCAAATAAAAACCAAGGAAACTATAGGGTCACTGACAGAATTGAAGGTTTGAGTAAATTGAAAAATTAAATAAATTATTTAGTGTATTTATTTCACTCATGGGATCCGGATACATACATAAACACATACTTGGATTATTAGTTGTAGCATTATGAATGTGTTTATCGTCAGGTATTATAAAAATATTCAAATAATAACGCACCAAATTGACGCAATCATCTCTGCCAGTAAGGAAAATTGTAGTTAACTTTTTCTATCATAATACGGGGATAATAAGTTGAGTTTTAAAGACCGCTAATGCTTAACGTGCGTACATGCTTTGAAAACAACCTTCGCTTGAAGCTCAATGAAATAAAATCATTGTTTAGTCAAAGACATAGCTCGGTAAATTTCCCGCATAACCTAACTCCGTTGAAAATATTTTATTTCCAAGGTCATAGGGGGAACCTAGCAGCGAGCGACCATTTCTTTTCGCGCCATCTTCGTTCAGTGTGTGCAAGGCGAAGGTACCTACTTGAGCGTACTCACATATGCCGGGTCGGCTTTGGATTGTTGGGAAAGGAGGCGGGAATCCTGAGGAATGAAGGCGGTGGCCTTAAATTGGGAGGCATTCCGACTGCATGAGGCAAAAAATTGAATGAAAAACAAAACAATCGTTCGAATGCAATTGGCATGACGTCACTCTTCGTGCTCTTGCACCGTTTAATGCTCGCTACCGATTGTCTGCTCGTTTTCCCCGCCCCCTCCCTCATTCTATATCCCCATTGACGCCTTGCCCTCTCCCTCCGTTTCGCCTTCACCTTCTAGCATAGCCTCCGTAATGTTTCACCTGCAGGTTTCTGTAGTCTCATGTTTGAAATAATCATTCTGATTTTGATGGTGCCCTCCTAAAGTTCTTATATTTTCCCTCCCCGCTCCTTTTATATCCTCTTTATTTCTTCATCTCTTTGATAAATCTTTGTCCGTTTCCGTATTCAATTATATTGACCTATGATACGTCGCATTATACTTTTTGGTCCCACATCTAGTGGAACATATACTTAGATGATTGGCTCTAGAATACTGTATTTTCCTTCAATTATATTTCACATGGCACATATAATATTTTGATTAAGTTATATTATCTTTAGGCTGTTACTAATCTTCATTAGAGAACTTGCCAAACGGAAAATTTCAGGGAGCTCTAACGAGGATACCGTAATATATTTCCCTTTCCCGGAGATGAGAACACGGTTTCAAGTGTACATGCTAAGGGAATTTTATGATGTGGTGAGGCACCATGTATATTTTATCATTAAATCTTACATCATCTCCCCTTGGGTGAGATTTCTGCCTAATCTGGCTGGATAGCTACAAGATTTCTCCTCTGGAATGAAGAAATGATATTTATGATGTATTTATATTAGTAAATTTGCCATTTATTTTCATTGCAACGAGTGGTTGAATATTGAATTGATTAAACAAATATTGCGTTGAAAAATCAAAGTGACCGAATGCTCTTAGGAATAGGTTGTTTTCTGATATTAATTGTCTGAACATTTAGGAATACACATGCGAATAATAAACATATATATATATATATATATATATATATATATATGGCTTTTGAAATGTGGGTGTGGAGAAGAATGGAGAAGGTGAAATGGACCGAAAGGAAAACAAATGAGGAAGTACTAGAGATGGTGGGTGAGGAGAGGGGTTTGTTGAGAGAAATCCTATGGAGGCAGGAAAAATGGATGCAAGGCGTATTGAGCGGTAGTGGAATGTTGAAGAGGGTAATAGAGGGGAGAATGTTGGGCAAGCGAGGTAAGGGTAGGAACAGGATAGGGTTGTTGGATGGGATGAAGGGAGGAAAGAAGTACACCGAGATGAAGAGGGACCTGATATAGATTAGTTTGCTAGGTGGGGAGTCACAAAATGTTTATTTGATAGTTGTGTCCATCCAAAAACCTACCTTAACCGGTAGATTACCTAAAAAAAAATATATATATATATTGTATATATATATATAATTATATAAACATCCAAATATTTTTCTGATTGCATATGACCAATATTCAATTTTTGATGCTTGTGAATTATGAAAATATTTTGTTTAGGAGCCACTAGTCATTATGCATTCTGATGATATATATTTGTACTAGATTCATCAATAATCACATCACACAGAGTATTGCGTGGTCTTTTTTCAACCTGTACAAAAAATTAGGGCCGTGCAATTATTTTCTCAGTTTGCATAATTCTCTTTCGTACTTATGCTCGTTTATCACGAATGTCACTTTTCAAGGGACCGAGAATTTAATATTTTACACTGGTAAAGATAACAAAAATAATCCTATCAGGTAAAGTTTTAGATGTTTTGCTAGCGATAATGTGGTTTTAAAGTTTTTTTAGTCTATTCAATAATACCAAATCGGTAGTAGTGATAGCCAATATCTGTGTATATCATTATAGTTCTTTTTGATAATGCGGAGGATCATTATATAGTCGCAATTTCTAAATAGTAAACTTTATGGCGCGATTTTATCAGACTTTAAGGTCTTTTAATTTTTCATTCCTTATTTTTCATAAATCTAACATCATTGCCCTAAATTCCGTTGAGTCAATTTCACACTCAAGACGATCTTTTAGTTTCTGGATAAAATTTAATTACATTCTTATTCCCGTGTTTTTAATCCACCTTGTAAAAATCATCATTCCTAATTATCCATGTGTCTTCGTACTGCTCCTGTCATAATGGTTTTTATAAATTCTACTAATCTGAGATATTCGTATATGATTCATACTCAAGTAACAGTTACTCATGCATTGGCGAATGAAGTCTGTGATTGATATTAGTTGTAGTGGGCTCTCCATAAAAAAATGTGCCGTTGTGATGCATAGATATTAATAAGTGTTGCGGCAGGTTAGCTGTTATTGCTTTTTTTATGAGTAAGTGATCATCGATCCTGACCATGGTTTATGAGGGAGTGTTGCCTTACTCGTAGGATCTGTATGTTTACGTTGGTGAATACATGTTTATATATCACTTATAGAGCAGTTTAAGTGGTGATGTTTATTCACACGCGTACGTTGAACAGGAATACGAGTAGGGGTTAACGAGAACGGCACGATCCGGAGATGATGAAATAAGATTAATAGCCTTTCATGACCTTAAAATTATATATTTCCATCGATAACTATAGCTACTTCGTCAAAATATTGAGAAAATGGAAAGTAGTCATTTATATTCACGTACCTTCCAATTAAATCAAATTATCTTTTTCGCTTCCTTGTGTATTACTTAATTAATCAAGTGACTTATGCGTTCTTTTTAAGAGAAGTTCTTGAAGCTTTTTGATCAATATACAGTCACGTTTCTTTCTTTTATTGACTCTTTTAGTGTTTTGCATAAATGAGAAATTGAATAAGCAAAAATGAAAGAAAATTATAATCTTTAGTAATTTTTTGCCATTTATTATTGCTCACTCACACACTCTTCACCCTCAACCCCATTTCTTTCCTTCAATCTACAAAGCTCCTAGTTTCCTGGATCCACTCCACCAATGTTGTCTCGCGGTGTGTTTTGCGATTTGATACGGACAGATGATGAATGTAGGTTGTCGTGAATTGAGAATTAGAAACCCCCAGGTGTTTAACACTTCCGTATGGGCGTGTTCTTGTTATTTATTAGAGGGGAATACAGGACTTCCCCAGAATAAATGATAAACCCAATGATATTTGTACAATAATTGAAACTATTTGAATATGCGTAATAATTGTCTATTTTTAGTGATGTATAGGGTGGATGGGTGAGAGTAGACTCATGACAGGGAAAAAGAAAAATGATGAGCAGGAATTACGATAGTGACTCAGAGAATTGAACAAATACAAACTCAAGGCAAAGAAGGAATGATAAGCTTATAGTATTTAATTTGGAAGTGACGTTTTATTTAAATCGGTATATTATTTGATTTTATTATATTTCATGGGTTAAAACTTTTCTTGTTACTCTAAGTGATAAGCTTTTATGCTATTTTTATAATTGTACTGGGCAGGCACATTGGTAATTTGGAGAGATTCTACAAACCAATCCTTGCATTGATGACTTGTGATGTTGTTGTCGCGTAAACTAGAAAATGATTGGTCAGGAATTTTTATAAACTTTTAGAACCCTTTGTATAAATATTAAATGGAGTATTTTTAATTATTTAGACTATTAAATATTGATAATGCCAAAATATATTTCGATAACTCTCGTGATTTTTGATAGACGGAGCAAAATATTAAAAAATTTCATGGGGATATTTAATTTAGGTTTGAGAATTGAGTGGAGCAACGCGAAACGAAACCATGTACTAATAATGGTGTTGGATTTTATAAAAATTATGACTTACCAAGGGTGGAGACAATAGAGAGATATGACTCTTGAAGGTATCATGCGAAGGAATGTCTTCCGGAATTCAGAGCAGCACATCATTTGGGTTGAATGAAACGGTTTGGTGGATTGCTATCATAGAATGAATTTCTTCCGAAGTTTCAGAGGAAGATTCGTGTAATGACTTAAGGTGGAGAATCGTGGCATAAACGTATTGTTGGCTACTAAGGCGGTCAGGGACATTCTTATTAGAAATTCCGCCAAAGAGGTTGGTTTTTAAGGCTAAAGTGAATGTAAATCTACCTTTACAGGCACCCCAAGGATGGTGATGGGGCGAAAATCATTTTTCAGAAGCGGTTTTGATATCGAGCACGATATTTTAATTTTGATTTCCCGGATTCGAAATTTTCGTCTTGCAACAGTTCATTGCAGTTTCCCTTTGATCATCAGCGGAGAGATTCTGTTGCGCAAGAATGCGTGCGTTTGTTTCCGGCTGCAATTTGGCGAGGGACGAGAAGGATTGGAGGTGGCCGTGGGAGGAGACGGCTCGGAGAGGTGAAAGGGAAAACGAATCAGCGAATGAGTGGGGCACGACGCGTCAAAGAGACTGCGACTGATTGATTGACGTAACGCTTAATCAGGCGAAATCCTTACCTCGAAACCTCCCCTGCTCTCGCTCCGTGTTAGTGTAAATTAAGGATCTCGTCTCTAGCAATCTTTTTCCAATCATGTGTAATCCACGAGAAAGCCATACAGCAGTATCCTAAGCCTTCTAGCTCGGTTGGCACGCTTGAACGTGTTGAGAGAATCATTCAGATGCCACGAAGGTGTTGGCCTTCCTTATTTGCGCACGGACTCTTGCGAATATCTGCAGGCCATTAATCAAATTTCAATATTACCAGAGACGGAGGGAGAGTGTGAGAATGCGTGTGTGGTAGGTGATGGGACCATGCCCTAGAATAATGAAATCTACCTTTTATTCATGCTGGTACAGTTAGACTCGTAATTGGCGGGCAATGCCGTAGCGTCACGGTAATTTTCGCTTAAAAAAATCTCTTGTCCTTCGGCACAGTGCGAATCTAGACTTACGAGCTTCACTGATTTGATGTGGTAAGGAATGCCAACTCTTGATCCAGATAATGTATTTCAAATTTGAAATGCCAAATCACTGGACTCATGCGGAGTGCTTTTATTGCTCAGCAGCTGCAGTATGTGAAGGAAAAGTGGAGGGCATGAAACCAGTTGTCTTTATTTTCGAATTATTTTGCAAATTCCTTGGTAAAAATGAGCAAGAATGAATATTATATTACGTGATGATTAACATACGAGACATCTATAAGAGGTATTTGGAAAACAATTGATACAAGACCCTGTTTTGGTTATAAAAAGTACGAATGCGAAAGTGTGACATTATCTACATGTATGCTGAATGCATTGTGGAGGAGAATTGTACCTGAGGGTTCAAAAATTAAATTGATTGAAATGTTGTTCATAAATTAGATAAGTTGTTTTGTTCAATCCACTCTACGACAAGTATGTTGCAGTGTGCTGTCTACCGTGATTAATTAAAGGTAGATATAAATCATAATAATAGGCTGATTGACCCTGCTTGGGTCTATCCTGCTTGCCCTCTAAAGCCTTCCACACATACATGACTGAGTCTGTTCTCGTCGAATGTATTGATTCACCACGCCACATTACAGAAAGTAGAGCGGAAAGCAATGATTTCGGTTTGGCGGCTTCAATTCAATTTTGGATACAGCTACTGTGGTCGCATGAGCTGGGGATTACTGCTGAAATGAGCGAGAAACGAGCTTTCTGCAGAGGAGACCCCGCCACCTGTGGAATGGAGAGGAGTGCGTTACCTTCGTTAGCGGCTAACGCTAGAGCGATGACCGGGCCGGGCGGCTCTTTCTGGTTGTTTCACGGTCAGTGACAGCGATGTCATAAACCGTGACCGAAAAGGCATTGGATGGAGAGCAGTCGCAATAAAACGGGAGGGCGCTCGGGACGGGATTACCTCTCGCCCATCTTCCCTCCTGAGAGATTCGATTCTCGTGACTATTTACTGCCCACGCAAATCGATTCGCTCATTCGTTGTGACTCGGTTTACTGTCAATGCTAAAAGAGAAATGTCCGGGAAACTGATCGCCCAAATGGCTGACCCCTCATGGTAATTTTCTTTCGCAACCTCCTTTCTCATTTATGCGAGGACTGAAGCTGTATTTGGCAGATTTCATGCATCGTTTTGACAAATATTAGGTTTTATATGACTTTGGAATGAATTTAGACGAAATGTGGACATTTGACGACTTAATATATATATATATATATATATATATATATATATATATATGTATATATGCTTGTGATCTGATCGATTCCGCCTTCCTCACCACTCCTGTGTTTGTCTTTTGTATGTTCCTCTCCCTTTTCCTTTTATCTATTTCCATGTGAATAAGTATTTGTTCGCCATATGGCGGGTGGTTATCGAGCATCGGCTCGGCTAGACGAAAGATCTGTGGTTGAGTTCCGGGCATGAAAATATTTTTGCGCTTGTGATCTGGTCGATTTCGCCTTACCCACCACTCCTGTGTTTGTATTTTATACGTTCCAGTCGCTTTTACTTGTGTCTATACCCACGTGAATGGATATTTGTTTGGCGCGTTTTCGTGTTTGAATGTTTGTGTGTATATATGTATGTATATGTATACATACATATATATATAGTATATATATTTACTCAGACTCTGACCTGAAGAAGGCCTCGGAGTAGGCCGAAAGCTCAAATCATCTACAGTGTGAGTGTCCTTTTACGTGTTATCTGTTTTATTCTGCGTTATATTGTGCCGTCCAAAAGTTATATATATATATATATATATATATATATATATATATATGTGTGTGTGTGTGTGTGTGTGTGTATGTGTGTGTGTACATCCACACATGGCGGAGTGAAATATTGATCCGTCCGTATTAAATATTAATGCTATCTTCCAGTTAGATAGGTCTCTTATATCCTTTTCATTATTTTCACCTCTTAGTACCTACATTGTTCTATTTGCAATAGTAGATTTGCAATTAGTATTAAATTAGAACCTCTCAGATTTAACTCGAATTTTAGCTCAAATAATTCATTCTCTAACATCTTCATTTCAATACCTTATGCAATACTACTGATTGGATATGCATTGAATTCGACTCTATAATATGAAATTATAATTGAGAATGATTAAAAAAGGGAAATAAGAAAAATAATAAAATGCGTGGGGAAAATTCTAAAATTCTATTTATAAGTTACCCTGTGTTCAATAGTACACTCCTGAACAGACAGACTGACTCATTTGGATATGCTATGAACATGAAGCATCGAGTTTCATGTACTAGCCTACTTTGAAGTGCCTGTGGACTTCTCGCTTTCCAAAGTTATTTCAAAATTTATGCTGCATACTCTCTGGTTATGGAGGCAAGAACTCCGATGCATTCTAACGAGATAAATGTTCTAGATAAGAGAATTAAAACAAAAGACTAGATATAGTTAGATATAAATACTGCCATATTATTTTTCCCTTCTCATTAATTTCCATGCATTTTTGCACGCTTAAGCAAATCAACCAACATTTTATAGCTCTACTTTGTTTTCTTTACGACTGTAATTAATTTTCGGATACTGCCTTCAAGTAACCTTCAACTCAATCCCTTCTGCTTCTCGCAAGCACCTCTGTTCGTTTACTATACACACACATACACATTCATTCCTCTCGGGAGCTCTATTAGCACCTTTAAGGGCGCGATTGTTTGTGGACGCTTTCGTTGATACCTAGGTGTTTATTTATCCGCGGCCATCTCATTCAAGTTATAACATACCCGATGTTCGCATAAATAAAGCAAGTTTTCTTTTTCGCGCTTTCGCTAGACTAAAGGCGAGAAGTGGTAATAAATCCTTTTTCATTCTGTATAAATCTTCAAACTCGCCTCATTGCCTCGTATTTAAGAAATATCAAACTATCGGAGGAGAATCGGGGACGGCAGGTGGGTCCAGGCAAAAGATAAAAACCTCAATGGGGGCTGGGTGAACCAAGGGGGAGAAAGTCAATTTACCAATAAACTTTCTCCCACGCTCGCTCATCAACTGGATACTTTAAATATATAACGACTTGACTCTTTGCGTGATACTATCATCGCGATGCATTCTGTGGACGGCACATGGTCTGCGGATAAGTGGTTATTACCGAACTTCTCCTCTGAAGGGATGAATGGCGCTCCATCATTCTCGCATCAGACGCAATGGGGCCATTGTGCATGAGAGCGATCTGACCCATCTTCGCTTTCAAAAATGACCCTCTGCTGATTTAGTTAAACTGCGAGCTGTTGCGTCACTGCTTGAGCTGGATAAACCGGTTTTATTTTGCAAGGAATACCTTTGAAAAGCGCTGGGGATCAAATGAGAAAAACTTTATATGGTATTATTCGGTAGATTTTTCGTAATTTGCGAGTGTGTTTCTGGATTGTACTGCAGCAATTCCAAACCAAACCTCTACACTACATGGTATAGGAAGGATAGGAATTATTTAAAATAGTGTTCAAATGGACCGACAAAAACAAACGCTAAAGTATTAGTAGCTTACTTTGACGCATTAATTTAATTCGTGTTATGGTAGCCGTGTGTGTAAATGAAAAATGATACTATATTATTATTCTAACAGTTCTTTTTTCCCTTCAAGTGATCGTAATTTGCTTCCTGAGGAAACAAATTGCAAAGCAAAGTAGAGACAGCAGATAATTTTTTACGTAAATTCACGCTCAGGTTAATAGTGGCCTCAAGGATTTAATTAAATTAGCAAATATCATTCATAAATAAAGTATAGATACTTTTTCAAATCTTAGACTAACTGATGTGATAGGACGAAGTGGAAGCCCGAATATTCACAATGTTGATCATTGTTCGAGATGAAGACGATGAAGATCTCAGGTCGAGACATTTGCATCCTTCATCGTCTACATCTACACGCATGCTTCGCAAGCCGCCACGAGGTCATATGGCAGGAGGTATTAGGTAACCAGTCATTAGGGTGATTGTTTATTATTAGTGTTGGTATCATGTTACTTTCGGGAATTGCCGTGGGTTAAGTTTTCTACTGCGTTTTGTCACGAAATGTGCAAGGATCCCTTCTTTGGGTCTGTTCGGAATAGGATTTCTGTCAACTTTTCACTCTGGTCTCACCTAACATAGTAATATGGATGTAATTACTCTTCACCTGCTATTGTTTAACTGAAATTATTCGTATTTACCCTTATAGTTTATCGTCCATGAATGTTTCGTGCTTTCAGGAGATATGTCAACACACAAGCTATCCAATAATAATGTGATGCTGTTCGTTTATAACGATTTTTCACTTAACTAGAAGTTTTCTCTTTATTGTGCTCACATCCGAAATCATGTCCTAATCAAGAGAAAAAAATTTCATCTAGTGAAATCATGCCATAGTAATAAGTATGGTGTTGCTCAGAAATGTCGGTGTATTTCATGGAGTGGGTGTGTAATGATGATCTACGGATTTTCATAGTGGTAGTAGGTTTTAGGGGAGGCGACCGGCAGCTGAGGTCATTTGCGCCGTTTGGGATGGACAGGAAAGGATGAAGGGTGGAGAGAAACCCGGTGTCGACATTAACCTACTCTTTTCGAAAGGCGCCAAGGGGTACGCAGCTTAATGTACCATCCGACGGACAGCATACTAACTCAAAGTACTCTCAGCAAAGCACCTCAAGTAGGAATCGGGATTCCACTGAAAACATATCTGCCACCGTCGGGATTCGAACCCGGTGCCTCTGGGTCGAAAGCCGGTACGTTAGCCACCGCACCATCCCAATCCAACTCGGATTGTCTTTTACAGCAGTGAGAGCAAATTGGTCCTTCACCAATTAATATTTCGAGAATTGTGTTTCCATCATTGTGTATTTGTCTGCGAAAATTGGACTCGACACCAGTTTGATTTGTACCTGTCATCCGATGCCTTTACTGCACAATGTAAAAATACATACTTCTGCAGTGTCCTTCGCGGTGTAGTTCATTTATTAGGTTTTAAGTTTTTCCTTATTAACCGCCTCGTAGCGAAACATAAATATTGACACTAATGACAGAGGTAACTTTTAACTGATCCACTGAAAATTTGTGAAATTGAATCTTTACCTAAGATGGGGTTATGAGATCTAAAGATATTTTTCAGGAAATCGAATGTGGTAATTGGCATTCTAAAAATATGTTTATTAAGGATGTAAAAAGATGGTGGCACAAGGTTGTAAAAATATGCTCACTAAAATTAAAAATGCGTTACTCAGAAGGGCGCTGAAAAGATTTCCCTACGCGAAAATAAGTAACCAGCATTCGGATCCGAGGGCGTTCCGATTAGATTCGTCAGCTTGCGAGGAACTGGAAGAGAGGAGAGAATTACGGACTGAGGACCTTTTTGGCGATTAGTAGGGGAGGGGAGACCACCACCTGTCGGACGAATGGTAGAGATGGGCGGGGAGAACCGATTGTCGTGGGAGTGAAGGAGGCGACCCGGTGAGTCACTCACTCACTCCAGCTGAGTGAAAGAGAGAGGGAAAGATGGTCTGCGGTGATGGGATCGGGAGGTGGGGGTGATGGTGGTGTTGGTGTGGGAGACGGGGGATTGGAAGACAGGCTCGGAGTGGGCGGGGAGCGGCCTCTTTTGTTAGTGCGTGTGTCAGTGCCGAGAAGTCTGCCGCGGAGGGTAGGATCGGAACGCGGGAGTCTGCGAGGCGGAGGAGACACGACGTGGATTGTGGTCGAGCCGGTGGCTGGATTGGGCGGCGGTGGTGTGGGTGGTGGAAGGGGGGAGTAAAAGAAGGAAAGGGCGGTGGGACGGTCGGGGTGGGTGACTGGGTTGGGTGACCCAGATTCCTCTTTCCTCCCCCCTCCATCCTCGGCCTCTTCGGACCCCCGTGAGGTGCGAAGCGTGCGGGGAGGCGGCTGCGGGGGTCGTCGAGAGGTGCTGGCTGCATCGAGCGGTCCGGAGAGGGAGGAGTCGGCAGTCAGCCACGCACACACACACACACACTCGAGTCCGCTCAAAAGGAAGGCTATTTGTCACTGCCTGTCCCGTTAGTCATATAAGAGGGAGAGTTTGCGGGGCGAGGGTGATGGTGGATGAGGTTGATGACGGGGAGGGCGAGGGAGATGAAGAATCAAAAGAGTGCGTGGTTCGTGTAGTGTACCCGCGTGTAGGAGAAAAGAGGACTTGGGTGATGTGACGCAGGAGAGAGTACGTTTTTTTTATTTCCTCTCGAGGACAATTTTGGAAGAATGGAGAGCGAAGAGTGCTCTCCTCGACAATGGCCCCTCCTCCCTATTCTCTCTTTTCCTATTTATTTCGCCTCTACTCTACGTGACGCACTACACCCAGATTGCGTCAACTTAATTTTCGGTGTGATTAATTCAGAAGTCGGACATGTGCAGATTATAGATTTCGTTTAGTGCGGGGTGGTGTGTCCAATTGAGAACCGGGTTCCTTATTATTTTTCGCAGCTGGCATCTTTTATTTTGTCTAAAGTGGCGTAACATTTTAAATTTGGATTATGACGTAGTTACACAGGTACACTCAATATTGATATTTTCTAATCAGGCACGCAAAGATTTTTACTGAATATTTTTTATATTTTTTGAATTTTTGTACTTGATATTTTAATTTTTGTATATTCTTAAGCGAAAGGATGCATTCAGGGCACTTTGTGGTCTTGAAGAAATACCTTATGTTCACTTGCTTTATATAGGTGTCGTTGCATGCATTGATTTTTAACCTTCTGTAGTTCTTCTTGAAAATGGTATGAGCATGGGCTTCGTATACGAAAGGGCGGTATTTTAGCCTTTTTTGTTTTTTTAAGTTTTTGTGGACATGTGACATGCGGTTTGAATTAATGACTCATATCATGTAACCCTTGCTTGTATCTGGTTCTCTTTTAGAGTAATGTTTCATGCCATTTGTTCCTTACGCTTAATGACTTCCGGAATAATCATACGTAGTAGGAAATATTTTTCTGGATTTAAATCTGCCACTGTTGTTACTGAAAAAACACTCAGCGGACCCGAATTTCTCATTTGCAAGAGCGAAATTTTAAGTAAATCATGTATTATTTCATATTTTCATCATGTTCCGCTAGTGATGTAACAAGTGTACTACTTCCTACTTTTCTACGAGAGAACCTGTAATTCGTGAACATAATTTGTGTAATTCAGCCTAGTGACAAGCTGGCTAGTATTAAGTGCAGTAAAAATTTATTTCTATTGGAAATCTCTGCGTGTACAAACAAATGTAAGCATTGTTAAACTGAACTCAGGGCTTTAAAAAATGGATAATCTGATTAAATGGATATCCTGAAATAAATTTATTCATTATTAAAGGTTAATCGAGTTTAAATGTGATATTAATTAATGCTTTAACGCGCGGGAATTGCAAGACAATGTATAATTATACGACCAGTGTTCCGCAATGGGCTGTCAAAGAGAAATATGGCTAAAGAAAGGCCGGGAGAAGATGAAAAAAGGCAACAGACAAGGCCTGGAAGCCTCGCAAGAGGGAGGGCAAAAGGGAACATGGTAATAAATGGCAGCTTCAAGAAGACAGACGATGCGGGTGAGTCGATCGCCGAAGGTATTTTCTTGCAAAGTAAACAAAATTGGCGAATTCCTCAAGCGATATTTTCGTATCATTTGACAGTAAAATCAATAAACACGTAATTAGAGTGACTCATTGGAAAAGCTCAGCTACTATCTGTTGCCAGAATTTAGTCACAAAACTTGATTTATACAGACGGATAAAAAGATTTTATGTACGAAAAATCACAACGGAAAGAGAAGCAAGATCCAAGATCCCGGTGAAGGCGAATGATTTTTACGCTCTGAAATTGTTGCAATGAAATGCATGTTAGCGGATGACTCCGTCAAAAGTTACTGTTGCGGCATCTCCCGCAGTTTCTTGAGAAGCAAGATTCTTTGATAGGGCCGCAACAACAGAATATGATAAAATGTACACAAGAGGAAGAGCGATTTATTTCAACGAAAGCATGAAACACTTATTTGGGAGAAACAACACTTACACTTTGATGCCAGGAAACTGAGGGAGAGGCAAATTTTATTTCTGTTTAGAAAATTTTCCTTATCTCTGAGCCTCCTAGGGAAGGATTCAGACAATGTTGACCTCAAATTTCGCGTTGAATTTAAATCTCCCTGGTTTCAATTCAGATTTTGGCTCATCCTCACTTTAAACGAGCTACCTTTTATTGGCTGAAAATATAGTACTTATTACTACCCGACGTGAATAGCCTCGCGCGTACTCTCAAGCGCCCCTCGTAAGCTTCATTCCATCGCCTCTATCTTCCCGTGTTTTCCTCCTTCACTCTCGCTCTTTGTCTTTTCCCTTTGCCCATTCCTCCCTCTCTTTCCTTCTCTTTCTCCTCGTCCCATTCTCCCTCGCATCTCTGCCACTCTCGGCTTCCATCCCGCATTCTTTTCTCATCCCTCCCGTCTTTTATTTTTCAATTTCTGCCTTCTCTCGCCCCCTCCCCTCCACACCCCCTCCACCTTTCCCTTCGAGGAAGGAACCCTTCGCCTTGCATTATAATTCACTCCACTGGCTGTGCTTCCCTGTTGCTTCCACTTCCTCTCTCCGACCCTCCTCCTCTCTCCCATCCAGCCTCCCTCGTGTCTGTCTTGCTCCTCCCTGCCGGCCGCCCCTCGTCCATCCCTTCCCCCCTCTCGTCGCACGTCCCCCCTTCCCCACACCCATCCTCGTTCGACGGTCCACCCACTGACATCGGTGCTCCCTCTTCTTCCCTCTCCAACCTGCTTTGTTCCCTCTGCTCCCGCGTGTGTGACGCGTGAGGTCGACTTTCGACGCAACACGGTGGGAATGGACAAAACGCAAAGGGCAGTGGACGAACTTTCAAAGGGAATGGGGGGGGGAAGACGCGCGGCGGGCTTGCAAGAGCAACGGGAGCACCACGCACTCATTGTGTTAACACGGGGCGGGTTTGGGGTGTACCACCCGAGGTTCAAATACCCGACGCATAGTAGTTTTTTTGACTTGGCTCTCGTAATATTAAGGATTTTGTACTTTTTTATAGTATGATGTATTTGATTAATTAAGTTGATGATAAGCAGATGGTAAAATCATTTTAGGTATTTGTTTTTCTTTATATTTTTTATCTCTATGCATATGACTACCAGTTTAGCTAGAAATGGAGCCTAGTGTCGAAAATTAATGTAAAATATTTGCTACTCTATATGTGTTAAGAAGCTTTTTCTTCAAGACATGAGAGACATTTGGAAGAATTTTTTTCAATCGGCAAAATAAAAAGAGATTGAACTTTTCTTAGTAATATTTAAGAATATGCCGATTTATCTGGAAGATAACCATTTCTTCCACTATATACGTAAGTAGCTCCAATTGTGAGATGGGGGAAAGTTCACAACTCATACAGCTTAGTATTCCGACTGGAAATTAGGTAATAGAGTTTGAAATTATATGAATGTCGTTTTTACAATTACCTTTAACATTTTCTTTATTACGTCGGGTGAATATTGTGATGAGAAGGAAATTTAAGGTGAAAATGTTTCACAAATAATTACTCAGTGTGATTTAAAACTAGAATGCAATCAAAAATAACTTTTTCGTTACAACAAACAGGAATTCTTAGGCGACTTTTGTGTATTTCAGGTTATGTGATTCGGTGATCAAGACGAGATAATTTCTAGAACTGAGTATACTGATGTGCCTTCATTCGCGTTAAGCCCAATTCTATTTTTTGGACCAAATTACTTGTTTATTCATACTATCCGAACTCATGAAATATTTAACTCAAATTTGTAAGCATAATTATTTACTTTGACCACTACTTTCTTAAATTTTTACCACATGTATAGAGAGTATCATTAAGTCTTATTGATAGAACGGTTAGTTTGATGTTCAGGCTTCATTTTTTAGATTTTTCAGCGAAATATAAATTATGTGGTGGTGCTACGTGTAGATTGAGATAGACGCTTGCGCTTAATAACTTTAGATACGGAATTTTTCGTGCTGCTCGTGCAATGCTGTTGTTAATGCTGTCAACACGCCACTTGTTTGGGCATCGTTACTCATTATATTAGGATCTTTCATCGATTGGATTTTTGATGTGGGAACTCTCAACTATCACGGAAGAACTCATTTCACATTAATTGACAATGCATTTAACCCATAAGAAACACTTGCCGACTGATGTTGTGGTTGGGGAATATTTAACTAGGAAGGAATAAGAGCATGCATATAAACAATTCTAAACCCAAATCCGTAAGTCCCAGATCTTGCTCGAATTTTAATTGGTTGCACGATGTACTGGATCACTAAAATTCTCCCACTATATTGGCACCTATTGCAAATTCAGAATTTATGCACCTGAAAGAATCTGTTTTCGATATATTGGCAATTTTATCGATGTTGCTCATCCCTAGATCGATAAGAAGGGCCAAGGAATTGGAAAAGAAGAGGGGAAATGGGGCAATCGGAGTTTAGGATGAGGTAATGAGATAATGAAGGAGGTGGAGGAAGTGGGAGGGCCAAGGTTTGGAGACAGAGAAGGGATTTCTGGGTAGGCTCAAATGTGGGTATTTAGAATGGTAAGCGTCGGGGACTTTTGGCTCAGGCAATGGAGGGAGAGAAAGGAAGAATAGAAGGGGGAGGCAGGAGGAAGGGACACCTCGATATCGGGAGCATGTCCATGGATAAAAGTGGAGAAAACGAGAGAGGGAGAAGTTTGCAGTCTCCTACTCACCTTATTATTCTGGCATGAGGACATCACTTTGCATCTACGGTGACAACAAAACCTAATTAGCCTCTGGAGGCCTTTCTCTGCTTGAACTTGCGTAGTAGGAAAAGCTTTTCCTCTAACTTATAATCCCAGTCAAATGAAAATAGGGACTTAAGTTGGATTGTTTAGGAGGTTCTCCTTCGGCTGAAGTTACTTCGCGTGCAAGATGTTGATTATCACAGACAGGGATGATAAATGTCACTATGCCCGTCTTTCTTGGGAAAGAGAATGCATACAGGGAATAAAGAATATTTGGCGATTACATATTAGTCAGCCTATATGGATGCCAACTTAGGAATTTTGTCAGGGTCAAAATCCGCATAAATATGCTGATTTTCTGCATCCACACATTTTCATTGTATTAATATAATTATAAAAATAATAGCATTAATAATTATAATAACACAATACAATTGTAAATATCGATATCGACGACTATATTGTGGCATATAATTACAATAATGTAACTCATCCTTTTAAACGTTAATTTGACGCCGCCATAAGTTATAAAAAATTATTAATTCATATTTTTATTTTTTTGATCTTTCAACTGCGACTCGCATATTAAATCGCTAAACAAGCTGCTTTTTTCGAAATGCTGTTATTTCTTCAGGATAATTGCAGTTGAGTTAAAAAAATTCCTAAAAGTTGCTTCCAAAATGATTTAATTATTAAAAAGTAGGAAGATTCCCAGGGTATTAATTACCGTTGGTAAAACAGGTTGGAGTCCTTGTTTATTATTTATAGACCAGGATGTCTCCCATACATGGGCCCTCGTGACGGCATGCAGAGTCATGTAAATTTGAATGTTAAGATCTAGAGAACCTTCTTTGACTCTTTTGGTCGTTGTAACTTAGTGCATGAAGAATTGCGGAAAACAATGACTATATGATTCGGATACACAAATGGTCCAACTGAATAAACATGAGCCTTGCCGGAGGCCACATATCGTGGGAGCCTCCGCAAGTTCCGAACGGTGAAGGTTGGGTTTCGAGTAAAATAATCTGTTGGGAGCATCAGGGTAAGACCGGAAGGATGGAAGTCGAGATGGGGAGAGGCTGAGATCTTCTTGGGCAAGGTAGTATGAAATGTGGCTCGGCCCACGCCGGGTGAAGTGGCGAGGGAGGGACGGGCAATTGATGACGGAGAAACCTGGGAAAGGGAGGGGGCGACGAACGGGAGCGATCGGTAAAAAAAGAAAGAGTTGGAAGTGGGTTTAATGGAACGGAAGGTGGAGTTTGGGGAACCTGTAAAGTGTCCGAAGTAGCATCAGGTGTGCAGGGGTCCTCTGGGAGTTGGGAGAAAGAAGCCCGAAGTAGATCGAGGGGAATAAACCGTGTGCTTTCCGATCGGCGAGTGGCGTCGTTAAAGGGTATCAAAGCTGCCGAGAGGAAGGAGAAGAGAAATTGTGGGAGAGGATGACGGATGGGGGAGTGGCGCGTGTAAAGTGAAGGTGTTAAGGGAAGGGATTGAGATTGGGAGCCACTGCGCATTTGTGGATGACGGCGTCTACCGCGGAGAGGGTTCATTCTTAACCGCGTGTTGACCTGTGGCCGTGGGAGGTGCGTCGACCTCCAGAAGACTATTACAGGTTCATAAGTAACATATCATTGCATTGCGGCGAGAGATACGTTTTTCCATGGGATCCTCCCAGTGGTATTACCGTTGAAGGGATTAAAGGTAGCGGCGCATGTAGCCTCAGGGATAAACACTCTGGTGTTCGGATTTTACGGGTCAGGGGAGGACTGAGATGAGAGTTCTCGTCGTTAGTACGTTACTACTTATCAGTAGTGTCCGTCAAACGCAGAACATCCACTACGATCAAGGCAGGATTAGTAACTAAAGCTACTTTTGGATTAGCTACTTTCTTGAAATGTGCACCGACTGTAAAAGACAGTCCGACATATCACATGGAATAGCGTGTTCCTTTAAGAGAAGAAAAGCAAGGAAATTGAAACCATTTGTTCCCTTTTTAGGGACGTTGAAGTTGTAATGATTCTGGTCAACATTGAAAATTGGATCTTAATCATTTTTTAATTTATTAAATGATATAAAAGGAAGTGTTTTCTTAGGGAAAGAAGGTATCTGACCTGCAGGAAAAGAAGTGATTCTGTTAATTGAAGACTGACAAATGTTATTCAGGTATCATGATTACGACGATAAATGTGAGAGATATGAATTATAATTATTCTTGAAATCTCAACTTACAATAATGTAAACAATTCAAAGGTCAAACTCAAGGTGTCACATAATTTGCAGCTATTCCAAAAGCAGCATTCGAAAAGAAGAGTGCGATATAAAGTTCTAATACTTAGACAGTTACACAGTTGTGCGTAGTATCTAAAGGTATTATCGAATTTAGACTTTAGACCCTCCTGTGAATTGGAAAACACTGTACTCATTATGCTGCCCCGTCCACAAATTCGCTGCATAAAATTAAATATTCTTACTTTAAATTAACCCCCCCCCCTCATGCAATTTGTTGAATGATCGATAAAATCTAGTGGAATTAGTGACGTATTTTTACTGATTTCATTAATATACTCATAATAGAACCGTAGAAGGCGCGTGACTATGTCATAAAATATTTGTTTTATGAACGATATCAAATTATTCCGTCCTTAATGTAGATATCTCCAAAACTTTCTCAAATGCCTTAAATTCATAGTTGCATCCTACTGTGGCAACGACCAACGCGCGAAGACTAATCGAGACCAAGACGAACATTCTTACATAATTTTATTCTGCGTTGAAACGACATGTATCTTCGGTGTATTTTATTTTTCTCATTTTGCATTCCATATTGCAAGAAGTCTAAGTTAAAGTTGTTTCCAACATTTTACAGGATGAAAACATTTTTTTAGGAATATAAATGAGCAGGGTAAGGGTCCTGCGTTGTACCTTTGATGTAAGACATGAATATTTTCCCATTAAGTTCCTCGTAGTACCTATTTTATTCCAATTATTCCACGTAACAACACGAATTAACAAGCTCAGTGATTCCGGTCTCAGAAAAAGCGGAAGACTTTTATGCTCGCCAACTTTTTTTATCGAGAGCAAAACAGCTTTGAACACGAGAGAGCAAGCTTTGTTTTCCGCACGATTAAGCGGAGTGGATGGTGTGATATTACCTCTCCTGAGACGTCCTCTCTATGTCCTGGGGAACATCCCACAGGCCCATTCCACCCACACGGATACACATCCACTAAGTCACAAATCCACCTCGGCAGAGGGCCATTCTCTTCCCCCTTCCTGGATACGCACGCCGAATATTGTTTGTGGGGGGAGGAGAGAGAGGGGGGGGGAGAATTAGTAAGAGAGCGTCTCAACAGGTTCCAGCCCAAAGGGCTCATTTGCCGGGGGAGTTTAGATGGGAAGCAAGACGAGAGAAGGAATGGGAGCGAGGGCGCTGGTGGATTGTGACCGCAGGGCGTAACAGGAAGCCAAAAAGGGTTGTCGAAGGCGGGAGAGGGAGATAGTAGGGCGGGGGTGGGAGAGAGTTTCGGGGAGGACAAGGGGAATGGGCCGGGAGGAGGAGTGGTGAAGGAGATGCGGCGGGCCTAGGAGAGGATGGCGAACGAGGGCCGGGGAGGAGGAGAATGAGGAGGGAATGAGTGAATGAGAAAGAGGAGAAAGTTGGGGGAGGGGGAAGGAGTCAGCGACGCGTGAAGGCCCGACCCTGTGCTCTCGCCACCCGTCCCCTCCTCCCCCGATCTCCCTTCCCCCCCGATCTCCCTTCCCCCCCACCATATTCCCACTCCCACTTAGCCCTTTGTGACCATCTCCTTCCATTCTCCACCCTCCGCTCTCCCCCTACCCTAACCTCACCCTCTCCTAAAACGGCAACCCCTCTCCCGGCCCCCATGAGACGCCCGACTCTTCCTCACCCGCGTCCATTTCTCCACGCCCATGTCTTCTCCCTCTCGCCTCTCCGCCATCACCCTCGTCAGGGGAGGAGTGAGCGCTGCGTGACACAAAAGAACACTCCAAACCAATACTGACGGACTCCGCCACTTTTATTTCCCTTTACGTGCGCGAGGTCTCCTTTTGTTTGCTTTCTTCCATGAATCCCTAAAAGGGACTCTTTATTTCATCTGATCGCTCATACGAGGCGCTCTTGCTCAATACGGCGTGAGTGATTAGTATTTGCAATTGAGCGAATCCGCATATTTATATTTGGCAGTGATAGGATGGATAAAAATTGAAATGGACAGTGGTTTCCGGGGCGGGATCTAATGTTGACGGTAGCATTTTGGTTAATATTATCATTGTTAATATATCCAGATTAAGATGACAGGTGAACCATGAACGCATTTAAAAAATAAATTATTTTCCCTAATAATTACTGAGTAGCGAAAAGTAAAACTTTTCCAGTACCGAAGTGCCCTGCGAACGAAATAGTAACATAAGCATTAATTATGGCGTAAAATGCCAAAAATAAAACAATTGCTTTGTCTTTCGATTTCAAATTATTACGCCTTTTGGGGAAGGGGAGGGGGGTGAATGTTTTCCAATCACCGATTTCTATATTTTCTTAGAGCATATTAAGTTGTCCTCCCCGCCCTTCTTGCACTGTCAAAAGACAGTAACAACTCGCATTCGCGAAATGTGCCAAGCTTAAGAGTGGTGGAAAAATAATTGTAATGGCAGTATGTTGATTGGATTGCTGCTTGATATCCACAGTAATGGGGAAATTCGATCCTGAAAAATTCTACCAATAGTAGCTAGGTAATTTGCCACGGTTCCGCCATTTTAGGAGAGTACAATGTTTTTCTGGATCATTAATACTTTATTAAGCCGGAACTTTATGGATCAATTTCCTGCTTCCAATATGCGAACCATTTCTTTCGATAAACTATCACGTGAGCTCAAAATTACTCAGTAATTAGAGTAACGAACCATATCGATACCGTAATGGTCGATGCACGTGATAGAGAAGGCAAGGGTGCAGATGAAAAAGATGTTAACCTCTCCCGAGGGTACGATAAAGGAGAGAGAAAGCAGTTAGGAACTGAATTCGTCGATGTGCTTCGATTAAATTAATTTTCATTTGGGTAAATAAATGCCATTGGTATCAAGCATACGTGAATTGGAATGTTAATTCATTGTTTATCAGCATTTTGGGTAGCGCCACTGCGAGAGCAGAAAGATAATAGTAGTTTCAATATTTTAAGTTATATCTCATCCATTTCCGCGATTAGGAGTCGGCATTGTATAATTGAGGTTTCCTTCAGTTAAATTTGGGAATTAATGGGTAACTCTTAAGTAAATAAAGAGAAATAACAATTAAGTGAAGCAACTAATGAAGGGAGGTAACAATCGTTTGTACGGAGAGCAACTCCTATCATCACAAACTCTATGCAGGAGCTTTATTCATTCTTTTTGTAAAGAGAATGAAATAAATAAGAATTTGAGAGTAGTTTTGATTTCCGAAGAGACGAACATTAAAATCTGTATACAAAATTTTAGTTCTTAAAATGAAATTTGCTAAGAGGCAACGAAGCATTAAAATATAATTAATCCTCTGTTTCTGCAAAAGTTTATGCTAGGTTCTGGATTAACATTTCGCCGTGTTTTAAGTTTCGTATTTTACATAAAATACGCCTCTACGTGCATCTGTGCTCTACTTTTATCCTGAGTAAACAAAAGTTTGGTAAATACACCCCTGCTTTTGGAAAATTCAATCTCTCTAATAATAGGGCTCACTTAATCTACTTCCCGTGTTAAAATTTTGAGAAATATTATGGCCCCCAGTTGTTCTCTCAAAATTTTGTCAATTTAGCATGTACTAAATTCCTTCACATCATGTATGACAGGTTAAGCAAGATAATGAAATGAGAACTATTATCGACTTAACTAAAATACTTCAAATTTAAAATCATTTAGTTGAAGCGCTGAAAAGGTTAATAAGTAAATGAAATACATACTTTTGAGCAAAGGCCATAATTTAGTAGTGAAATCGGGTGGCCTTCGACGTCGTTAGTCCATGAAACAATTAGATTCGTTTAGTTAGCTGCTCGTACCCGAAGTAAATTACACCAATGATTAATAAACCTATAACTATTTCTTTGTTTGCGTTCTTTTCTGGAAAAACTTGAGGATTTGGTGTGTATATCCAAACAAGCGTAAACTTTTTGGTGTTGGGGATCCCGTAAGAAGTGAATTTGCCTTTGATTGTAGACCAGCGTCCTGCCTACCTTGGTCTGGTCACAGCACGGTCATGAACGTTGTATTATGACGAGATTTAAGGGTGGAAGTTTTATAACGCGACCTCTTCAGTATGAGTCTCGGAAAAAAAGAAAAATAAAAGAGGTTCTAATTGAAAACAATGCATTTTACCCTTTTATAATTTCATGGAAAATTAAACTCAGTTTTTCTTATTTCGTTCGTTCGTGGTTTGAAAGTTGGACGATAACTAAAAAGAATTCTAAGGCTTTAATAATCACAACATTTTGAAAATAATCAATGAACAACAAAAGAATATTTTAATGAACATTCGAAGCGTACTAGAGGAACTCATGAAGTCAGAGCGTGCCCGAAATACTGAGGGGGTGGTTGTGGGAGGAGAGAACCGGGAAGGGTTAAAGAGGAGTGGACGAGGGTGTGGGAGGGAGTGCTCTAGGAATGGAGGCTTGAGGGAGGTAGGGAGTTAAAGGGAGGTGGCGACACTGAGGGTGAGAAGGGAGGTGGGGCTCTCGGGTATTCGGTTTCAAAAATCGGCTAAGCATAACACGAACCCGGATTCGTATTTCACCGGCCATATTTTTCACCTTCACTTGGAAATACGCAAGTGATTATGAAAGTTGTTAAATTTATTCAGTTTCAAATTTCAGAAAAATCAAGTTTCATTGATTATTTGAGTTAAATGCAATTAAAAGACTTGGGGTTATGCCATAGCTATAGCCTTCAGAGGGTATATCGAGGAACATGTTCGACTTCGAATGTACGAACGTACATTTTGGAAATAAATAATGAAGTGTAGTCATTTTTGGCCTTCGATCTGAGTAACTTTTAAAATACGCACCAAATACAATATAGTGCGACATAAATATGACGAAAATAATTTTGCAATATGATATAAACGTGACATTTAATGTGAAGACATGGTTCTACACCAACACGTTGGTTGTTTTTCTGTTGTAATATTAATTTTATACTTCAAAGAGTTAGAGAATATTAGGAAAATGATTCAATTGGAAGAATACATGTATAGTATATTGCTGCATTTTTACATTAAAAATATAGTATTCATAGCATAAGACAGAATTACATTTTCAGCTAAAGACAGGATATTCAGTCTTTGAAAAAGTCGTCCCATCAAAACGCTTCCTTTGAGAGCCGCAAATTGATTGTGAACATTCAACGTTATCCTTGTCAATATCTTGACGTTATTTTTGACACTTGCGGCGTGATGAGGCAATTGAATATAGTAAATACATTATTAACCAAGTAGGTAATGCATTGAGTGTCTAAGTATTTACGAAGGAGTAAAATTAATATGGTGCCTAAAACATTTCGGAGAATTATATGGAACTTAGCCTTTGTTTATAAGGGTATATTTTATTGATTTTGGCTCATCATCATGGAATCACGCGCGGAAATGTTCTAAAACACATAGTTTTGAATTTTCTGTTGATTGTTATATTTTTTCTATTTAGCATTTTAGTGAGTATATTCTTGACTGATTCTAAACGAATATTGTCCAGACAATTATTTGTCAGTGGGATCGCACGTAGCCGTGAGCAAACCAATTTTATGGAAGCCTTTCAATGTGGAAGTACTCCATCGTCCATCTCGTCGGAATGTTTACCCGACTTAAAGAAAGACTCGTTTCCATTGAAAGTCGATGTATCGTGTTGTATCAAAATCGAAACGAGTTTGTGTGGCATCGATGTCACACACTCGTATCAATACCAGGCAGCATCGCTCTGCTCCCGATGTGGAGGAGGAGGATGCACATTCTTCGGGTGGGGCTGTCCGTTGAAAGGGTTGTGCTGGGTGGGGTGGTGCTTATTTTTTGTTAGGGGAAGGGTCAGGGGTGTGGGTCGAGATGAAAGGGACGATTGGAAGGAAGCGGGGTGGCGGCTGCGGGTGTGAGGGGTGGTGCTTAAGGCGAGGCCATTCGAGGGAGGGGAGTGAGTGGGTGGGTGGAAGAAGGGGGAGGATGTTGGTTGCGGGGAGGGAGTTGTCATGGGTCACGCGCGGGAGTGACGTGCGCCCTCTATCGTCGTAACACGTCACGTTCGCGGCTCCGTGTCTCCACGAAGGGCGACGAAAGGGTTGGGGTAGAAGGAGAATGAGGTGGATGGAGGGGGGGAGAGAAAGGGGGGGAATGGCTGGAGGGAGCGGTTGGATAGAGGAGGAGGAGTCGGGAGAGTAAGGATCGGAAGAAAGAGACGCCACGGGGGAGGAGGGGTGGAGGGGAGGAGGAGGTCTGATGCGATGAGACGGAGGGGTCATCGGTTCCTGTAATGTCGGCACGGCTCGGGTGGATGTCGTACTGCGGGGTACTGTCGCGTCTGGGGAACACATCGCAGTGTCGCGGGAAAGTGGGAGGGGAAGGAGGTTGAATGCGTAATGAGGGGGAGAGGGCGTGGGGGGAGAGGGCGGGGAGGGCTTGAGAGGGGATGGCGGAATGGGTTGCGGGGAGTGAGAGTGAGGGCAGAGAGGGGAGAGGAAGGGAAGCCGAGGAGTGTTCGTGAAGATTGCAGAGTCCGTCAGCGACCGAAGATCTCCGAGAATAGGAGGATTGTGACCTTGCTCAGGATGGAAAGACTGTCAGGTCAAAGAGGGACACATATCTTATTGAGGATCGGAGTGTCTGACTTGCATTCTCATCCAGGTGTCGTTGCTTTCTTCCCCCGAGGAATAAATCTAAGGAGCGGGTAGGAAATGGCAACCTTTTGAGATATACTTGACAGATTTGACATTACGCCGAATTCACTCTTGAGCATTGACCAACACCCCTTTTGAATGTGCTACAAATTTAGTATGAATTGATATCGAGGAATTTGCTGTTGGATATTTCTTGAATGTCACACTTTTTAATTTCATCATACTCAAGCTAAAGTTGGGTCACATTCGACATCGTATGACCTTGGTTTAAATGTTTTTTCCCTAGAGGTTGAGCAGTATTGTACTCACGATTAGTTTTTTGGCGAAACATAGTTCCGCTAATATTTTGACACTGATCTTAAATATAGTTCTGGCATTGGGAGCCCTTTCATTTCTCAAATAGTGATTACATTCTACTTTGTAATTGTTAATTTTCACATCAATATTTACTGCACAAAATGAGGTCGAAATACGAGTTGACGAGTATTCTCTTTTCGATAATATTTTGGATTGGCTTACGTTTTCATGAAAAATGCTTTTTAATTTAATGGATTGATATTATTTGGATTCCCTTATTCTGAATAACAACCGTCATGAAATTAAATAACCATTTTAATGAAAGCAGTTAGATTTTACGAAATTTTCCTCATTTTTAAGGGGGATATTTAACATCATTTTCAAAAATTAATTCTACGTTGACTATTATTGACTGCAATTAGAACTCGGTAATCGTATTTAGATGCTTAGCAACTCTATAAATAATCCAGGCTCTCTTATTTTTGACAAACAGTCATTAAATAAAATGTAGCGGATATTACAAGAATCTAATGGAAATAGACAAATAGACATTCTTCTCTTTGAAATAGCGATTTGATCAACGGAGAATTAGGCATATAAGCTAATTTGCCTCCGATCTGAAGCGAAAAATACGAATTAAAATAAAATTTAATGCTGAATGTTTTGTTTTAATTAAAAGTATGAAATAGCAGTGCGCCCAGCAGTTGTAAATTTCCAGGGGACCTGCATTTCGCCTGAATTCATTCCTCTGTAATTACGCTCGACAAAATTGTTTCACGGTCAATTCGGATACTTTTGTTGGTACGCCAAAAAAGCGTTTAATACCTAACCAAAATCCATGGTTTTCCTCTGTAAAAGCTGTATCGTCGTGTTTTTTTGGTCTTTAATTATGTAGGGAATGGATTGAAAATACCAACTGTTTCAAATATTCATTTTAAACTTTACGAAAATACTACTTCGTGTTATGGAATTGAGGCTGTTGATCTAAAAATATTAAAAAAACAAATTTTAAATATTATTAATACATTTTTAAGTTCCCTCGGGGCTTTTTTGTCACCCTAGGAGGTCGAAAGTTCACCTATTGTAGGGAGGGTTCATGAAACCGCTGCAAATCCTAGAGGCGCTCATAGCTAGTTGCGTGATTTTCCGTGCATGTGAACTTTTCAGTAAACTGCATGGAAGCCACCTGACAACTCCACCCTTAATGAGTGAAATTCGCACAGCGTATTGATTTCTGCCTGCTCTTTGTCCATTCATGTAAATTAATTTGCAAAATAAATCTTCCTTTTAAAGCTAGGTGTTGCCGAATCCGCAGACATTTTGAATGGAAAATAACTTTTCCCGATGATCGTGAAAGTATAACGGATACCTATTTGGTTTGTAAAGATTCCGGTAGTTGGCTATCATTCACTTGGTTTAATAATTTATAAGTTATTTCCATTCCCTGGCTTATAATGGTTATTGTTATTCGAGATCTTTTGCCAAGCTAGTACCGTATCCGGTGGGGCAGGAAATTACAAAGCTGTCTCATGGAATTCGCATATCTTCCACGTTATTTGCGTTTTTATTATGGTTGAATAATTCAGAAGCATGATGTCCTCGGTGTTTTATAATTAAAACAAGAGTTAACGTGCCATCTAGGAGAAACTGACAATCACACTTGGTAAAATACACACTTAATATTTAAGCGCTAACCTACGTTCGGAGTTCAAATACAATATCCATACTAATTAAAAAAAAAACCTCTTTGACGAAGTTAGTTTCGTTAAGAAAATCAAGGGTAAATATTCAAAGATAAATCTTAAAGGGATATGATATCATCAACTCGAAACATTAATTTTGTAAATCTACGTCTCACAGTTATTGAATTATGGATTGGGATGATCTTTCTCTACGAAAATTGCACACTAATTGCAGAATATTTTAAAATTTCCTTGTAATTGTGATATGGAAGGAAGGAGTTATACTAAGTCCCTCATTATAAAGCGGGCGTGTTACTAGGGGAGGGGGTGATGGGCTCCTCTTGAATTGCCGGTGTTTTTTTATGAATTTACTAAGAATTTAAAAGCAAGAGAAAGTTCAAACAATCCTCGATAAATTTATGAAGCTTCTTGTGGCTGAATCATGGCCTATTTTGCGAAGTTATCGAATTTTGGAGTAATGAGGTGTATGGTTCCTTTGAAGCAGTCTACGAAGATATTTCTCTTATTTCCAGTGATCCAGTTGTCTGTGATTCAAAGCGGATGGAACCACGGAGTAAAAATAAGCAAAATATATTTCCCAAGGAACCGATTTAAGAAACGTTTTCCGATGTGTCTTTCTTTATCAAAATATGAAGAATATTAAATTACAACTCTCGTGCAGAAAACAGAAACAAAGGAATTTTTACATGTATCGTATTTAGCATTTACAAAATTTATCAAATTCATAATGATTCACTAAGATCTTATGTGATATCAATTTTTCTTGGCAACTTATGTTTTTTATTCCACTACACGTACTTGTAATGAATTTGATGTTTAATTATAGATGTGAATATATGGTTTATCTGTCAACTAACATATAGTACTTCGATTTGGAATTTTGGTATGAGGCGGCAAGCAATTGTACAGAAGGGTGTGATCTCTGGCATTGTGTAACAAACAAATTTTGTATGAATTATAATGATATCAATTTGAATTTGTAAATCATGCATGTTAGTGGTGGCAGAGTCATTGCCGTTGTTTCCGTTGACAAAATCTCCTTCGAATTCCCATGCCGTACCTACTCAATCAAGATCACCCCGAAATATGATTTTTTTAGTCACAAAATTTCTTTAGAAACCGCAGAAAAAACCCCACCTATCCTAACGCAAGAATTTGGCGTGTCTTAAGACGCCAATATGAATCAAACGCTACCCTCGCCTATCAAATCAATCTTCTTCTGGTTGGCTATTTTTGTTCATCTTCATCTGCCTTAAATTCCATTGAACGGAATCCTATTGGTGAAAATTCTCCACTCGAGGAGATTCACTCTCTGCGCACGAAGGTTACATACCTTGTTTCAGTAGCGATCGGACAGAAACGAACACCAACCTAGCTGACTACCAAAGCACCGGCTTTGCAAGGCGTACCCGTTTTTGGGTTAGGCATTTCCAGGGACGAGACGTCCTACGGCTCCCCCACCAATGCCCTCTCCTCTCTCCCCGACTGCCGGAAGCGGAAGGAATCACAAGGAGTTGGGGAGAGAGGGAGGAGGAGAGCGTCATGTTGCGGGTGGGTGAGCCTGTCGGTCGAGCGGCGGCTTCGGAAGGCGATGAAATCGCATGGGAATCCTAGCACTGCGGTCTGGAAGTCAGGGGAGGAGGGCAGGGGGGTTGAGATAATAGAAGTTAGTTAGAAGGCGAGTTTTCCACTCTCATTTTCCTCTTGTTCTGCCTCCGCTCCTCTTTTCCCTCTCCATTTCTCTCTCCCTCTCTATCTCCGTCACGCCGCGCTGCCTTGCCGCCGGGGGTTTTCGCCCCACCTCTCCCGCTCGCCCTGGCGTGGGAATGAAACGAACGCCCCGCCGGCGAGCGATAGGGAAGACTTCCATTCTTAAAGGAAGTTCACCAAATAAAAAACGCTCGACTCTGAAGAGGCCGTATACCAAAATCCTTTGGTATACTGCCTTAAGACAGTCAATCTTGGCCCTTTTAAACATACGGCGAAGGTATTCCCCGGGCTGTAGCGAGATGAATTCCATCAGAGTGGGGTTACTAAGGTCATAGGGGTGGTTTTCTAGGTGGAGTGGTGGTATTTACTCTACGTCGTCTCCAGAGTTGAGTTCTAAATAGAGTTCATGAATTAAATTTCGTCATAAACTTACTCATACGGAGGACTAACCCGAAGGGAAATGAAACCCAAGACTCCGAGTATAATTAGGCGGGTGAGGGCTATCTGAGTTGGGTTCTGTTAATGGAAGTTCAATAAAATGTGAGCGAAGGATGCCAAACAAGCGATCACAATTATACATTGATTTGGCCTTCCTTTGAACATTGTCGTTGTAGCTTGTTAGTGCAGAATAAGTCTCAGGCCAATGCAATGCATTGTGGTGGAATATAAGTATCCGACCCAACCAAAGTGACTACCGTTTTAATGTGAATTTTGATGTTACTTGTATGGATTGGAATCGTAGCCGGCCAAAATTAGGGACAGAAAAACTCAATAATTGAGGAATAGAAGACTTCAATCAAGCGTCAAAATGGTCGTTTTTTGCGATGCAATCGTTATTTCTAAATGCATATCCAATAGTTGATGTCATCAAGGCCTTAGTGTCCAGAGAAAGACACCATACTTTTTTAGAAACGTTAAGTACCATTATGCCGATGCATTATCAAATTATAATAACGAAAGCACGAAGGGGCATAGGAGGTAGATTAGAAATAGTACTTAATATTCAACTACTCTGTCAGCTTTAGACACAGAGTTCTAAATTTCAACTTGTGTTAAAGTGAAACGTGTGCACATTTATCTAATTCATCTGATAGAATAAAAAATGGGGAATATGCTACGAGATTTTATTTGTTGATGGAATAATTTTGGAAGTAAGTAAATACTTAGTTCATTATCATGAAAATGATTTTTATACAATTTGTGGCTGTATTGCATTACGATCCCGATTGCCAGAATAATTTAAATTCTGTAATTATATATTGTTTGAGTGCATACGAAAATTTTTACTCAAATCAAATCCTTCATATGTTTTTATATATTATATTACGCTTGCTTATTAAATACATTTGGCTTTTAGTGATTTAATGTTTCTTGCCGACTCGAAGACTACATGTGAAATATTTCTCAAATTCCAAGAAACTGCGGGAGATGTGCAATATTTCTCGCTTGTTATCGAATCTAAATGGGTTTTGCCGTATACCTTTTTTTAAATCCTTGATTAAATAGTCCCAACTAGACTTAAAATTCTAATATATTATTTTCTGATTAATTAAGAAATAAAATGGGTAATGGCCATGTGAATAATTTAAGAATAAACATCCGCTTGAAGAATGTTTCAATTATCCATTCGGATGACGTGAATCTATGGGATAATAGAGAGGTACATTTCCACCTGAAAGCCAGAAGTTGTTGAAATTAGGTGGGCGCAGGCGGTGACGTTGATGACTTGCGTTTGTGCGAGGCAATTTAGTGCGCCCCGCGGTAAAGAAGAATGAAACGCCCATTTTGAGTCATAAGTATTTCCTGAGGCTCTATGATTTGACTCGACACCATGACCTTACGGCTCAGACCATAAAGGTGGGTAAATTATGCGACATAGAGTTTCCTGTAGAGCCGACTAATCCCTCCACTTACTTCCAAGTGACTGCTTCGCCAAGATTGGGCCCACAAATAGCACGGCTTCAGTCAGATCCTGTGCTATGAGGACAGGAGTCGTGCATCCGGGCGATAATAAAATTGTTAAATGACCAAACCACACGCCAATACCTTGGTCGGTGAAGATGGGCTACAATCATATTTTAAATCGGCAAGCGATTAATCCTAGGGGTCGTTTTTGCGGTAACATATCTATACTCTTTGACGGAATGGAGTGCATTAACCACCATTGGATGGATTTTACCATCAAAAATGTCGTATTTTCTCGCGAATCAGGTTACTGATTAAAATATTGTCACTCTTATATTTAAATATGCGTATTTTTCTAATAATTGTGCGATTATGATGTTTATTGCCAAACGGCTTATATAATTTCGCACATATTTTCATTAAATTAATGAAAATGCTACCTAATGGGGAGAAAATATACATTGCCCTCAGAGGGGCTCCCAGTTTATTTCCAGGGCTTCAATTATCATTATTTCATTTTTCTAACATTGCGCGACTGCTGATCATGCAAGACCGAGGCGTTTCTTTGTACCGTGGCTAAGAAACAGCACCGTATATTTAAATGCACTCATTTTTTTGATACAATATACAAATAAGCAAAACTTCAGCTTCTCACATCCTACTGGTTCGTCACGGGCATTATTTGTAGGATTCCTTTTTGAAGACCGCTGGTGTTGGACAATGCATTTTACTGCACCGTAACATTATTTTTTCTTCAACGTATGCTAATTGGTGTAGTAAGTTCATTAAAAACTGGTCACTAAGCACACGAGTTACGCACAATTGTATATCCGGAAACGATTAAAACAAAAAAAGCTTCAATGATTATTCCTTAATTTTTAAATTTTCCCCCACTAGGAACTTCACGGTTGGTCTGTGCCTGACATGCATCATTTAATTGTATTTCGAACAACCCTTCCCCAGTGCAGTCGTGGGCGGTGAGGAGGTTCAGAGGGGATTGGAGGAAATAGCGGCTGGAAAAATCAAAACAAACAATCGAAATTCATTTCGCGGCGGTCGGAAGACTGCTGCTTCTGTTGTAACGTTAATGGCAGACAGACGGCAAATGAATTATACTAGTTCGAGTTTCCTCTTATTTTTCCACTTTTTTTTACCACTCGCGTGCAGTCCAACTGCCTGCCGTTCATCGCAAAAACTGCTCATCGGATGACAGAAATGACGGTGATGTTGAAGCGCAAAGGGATTTTTCGAGTATCGGGAGCTGAAAGGTAGGCGGCGGAGGGGATTGAGGAACGGAAAAAAAGCCTTGAGGGAGAATGGCATTTGGAGCGACAGTTAATTGGTCTGCGGGTACCTCTGCCGTTCAGGGCCATCGCAGCATGCGTGAGTGTGCATGTGGACCATTAATCGGAAGAGTCCACGGAAAAGAGCGGTTCGTGCTTCTTTTTTCAATGCATTTCTTTGTGTCGCGGGATGTCAACAAGGTTGATGGCTGTTCATGCTGAATTTTTTTCTCCCCGGAAACTTCGCATGTGTTTCATTAATTCCATTCAAACTGATTAACTGTAGGGATCTTACCTGTAAGACCACCTGGCCTTCTATCCAATGCCTTCAATTGAAACACTTGATCACAGCATGCAACATTTTCACTCATGTAAGTGCGGTACTTGCAACCATTGTGGAGCAGGTACTCTGCGACTATGGATTGAATAGAGTGAATTTGATGAAGCAACTGATGAGACTAGATATTTCTCTGCATGGTGAAACAAATAATCAAATGAAGTTGCGAGAATTCGTGTATAACTGAATTCTCTGTCGCGAAGAAATTTCTGTTATCGTTACGTGATGTTAATTTTATTTTACTCAGTCATAATACTACAAAATATATATGAATCAATCAATTTGTATTGCAATCAAAGATGAGGGATTTCATAATAAGAAGCTTTAGTTTTTCACCACGACAAGATAGCGAATACTAGTTACCTGAGTAATAGCGCAATGTCCCACTGTTGCTCTCACGATGGAGGTTCTCCAAGGCTATGTTTATACATCTATCTACTTGTGTAATATATGCAACCTATTGTGACACTGGCCAAATAGGCAGGAATTGTATGGTTATAGTCATAATAAAGCTAGTTTTTCCATTGAATAAAATAAGCCTAATTGATAGAAAAATTTCTTATTACTTTCATTTAATTGAAACAATGATAAATGAAATAGTACGTTAAAGCCCCGCAATAAAATTGCCATTTTTATTTTCGTGAAGGTGTACCTGAAACAGTTACGTATTTTGCAGAATTGGTTTATATTATAAAAGAAGGTAGATTTATTTAGATGATGTGATATAGATCAATCTTACTTCTACCATTTTCGTCAGAGGTTTTTGTCTCACAAAAAGCATGCTCAACAGACATTGCCCTTGGGTGGCGGGACTTCTTTTAGAAAACTCGTCAAGGTTGGTTCATCACTTCTAAAACTCTAATCCATTTTAGGACACGAATCCAAATACTTACTATTACTTATAATACAAATAAGTAATTTAACACTGTTGCTTTTGCTCACGATCACTCCAGCAGTTCCAACGAGCCCTTTTGTAGTACTTAAAGTTGTTTTTAATCGAAATTTTCAGAGTTAAATAATGAAATTAAATATTTTTTTTAAATTAGTAAGGTAATCTGAAAAATGTGATCGTTAAGTTCATAATGAAAAGGACAGCTTCAATAATAAATCAGGAATGCAAGAACTGTTAAAAAACTCGGAGATGTCTAAATTAAAAGGTATCATGTAAGAATTTTATAGCTCGTGTTAGCCTTTTGATAGAGTGTTTGGCTACTTACCAGAGGGTCTGAGAGCAAATTCGGGGGACGGAGACCCGATTCGTGCCCGCAATTTCTACCAATGGTTGTGATTTTACGCGAGACCTTCTTGGGGACCTCATCCGGAACAGGGAACGCCTGACTACAGTGATGTATTAATTTCATACGCCGCACTTCAGGGCTTATGTGTGTCCGGGGCTTAGCTGGAAGGCTTAGTAGGTGGTGAGCTCTACTCTATCCCACCTAACTAACCTTTGGTTTAATTACCGGTGGTATTAGAATTTGATTTCTCATGTAAATTTTGTCCTTAATCTCAAAGATTGGAAATTATATTCCCTATTCCTACTAAGGGCCGGTGGCGTCTGAAATAACAAAATGGGAAGCATTTAACCCGATGACTTGCAATAGAGTTCACCAAATCGTCTGTTTTATTTTTCTTCCCGTCGGCAGACTCCTTTTGAGGGGAGAGGTTTTTCGCTTGCATCGTCTAGGAAATAGTCTTTCTGCGCAGCGCCCCCAAGGTTGGAGTAAAATATGCGCGGTGAATTCACATGCACCCGACCGTCGGCTTTATTTTCCCCAGAGGTGTCAAACTTTTTCGTCCACATTTTATCCTTCGCCTTTGTTGTTTCCTTTCCGTTCGACGAGAACCTCTGTGTCGAGTGTGTTGTGTGTGTGTGTGTGTTTGAGCGAGCAGTGCGTCTCGTTGGCATCCGCCTGAAACCGCGTGTCTCACCGGGAAAAAATCCACTCGTTCGCTCTCTCCTCTTCTCTCTTTCCCTTCCTTTCCTTTCCGCCCGTGGGCGACATGCAAATCGTACGCTTAGAGCCCCGGTGGAGTTTGGGAACGACTCGAGCATAAATCACGCCAGGGAAAGAGGGGAAAGAGAAAGAGTCGAGGAAAAAAGTGAGAACGGGCGGATAGAGGAAAAAAGAAATGGTTTGCGTTAGCTTGAGAATGTGAGAGGAACCGAATGCTAAGGAAAGAAAGGGATCAGAGGAGACAGGGGAGGGGAGGGGTGGTAGAAAAACAGAATGACGAATTGAAGAGTTTGGAAAAAAGAGACCGGAGCGATTGACTGGATCTGTCTTTTTTTTGCCTTTTATACACACTCCGCCGAAAGCCTTTCTCCTCGCCGTCCTGGAATAGAAACTCTTTTATTCCCCAAACCATTTCTTTTTCCGTTTCCTTCATGTTTCCCTTACGTCACTGGGCCTCTCTTCCGATCAAATTTCATCGCGTCTTCTTTTTATTTCTACGAAGATTCCCTTAGTCCTTCGTCTCGAATCTTTTCGGGTCCTCTTCCTTTCTTTTCCTTCCTCTCTTCCAGGCAACGGCTCCTCCCAGGTCAGGATTATTTGAAGGGGGTTGCATTCCACTGTTTTGATTGCTACTTCTGCCGTCAATGACTTGCCGCATCCCCAGAAACTTGTTATTCCGAGGGAAAAACTCGATACGGAGAGGTTTAAATGAAATGGATTTCTCAGTTAATGGTTTTTAACTGGTCGTTTTTTTAGGAACATGGCAATTGTGCGTCACGACTATGATTTAGAATCCCCAAATCTGATTCTCCTAAAAGAAAATCTCGGCTTTCAAGACAAGATACTTATTCTTCTTCTTTTGTTATTGTTATTATTTCCGTGCAATGGGCAGCGCTTGAGAGCGCAAGAGAGGTGATGGAAAATTACACGGACTCTTTCGAAAACTTATCCTTGAAAAATCGCAAAATGGTGTTTTACCGCAAAAATTCCCTTTCTTTCCCTCCGCCGAAATTCTTTTTCCTCCACACCTGTGGGGTCTCCGCTTGCTACCAATTCGCTTGATTGTGTCCTTTCTCTCTCTCGCTCGTTCTTCTCTTCCGCCTCGCCGTTTCGCTTTTCTTCCGCCGAGTCCGTAACAATGGATTTCCCCTCCGCGGCGGGTGGGAAACTCCATGATACTTCACCTCAACTCTTTCCAGCAAATTACAAATCAGATTCGACGGAACGCGTGTCTTCCGCCGTGTTTTTCGGGTGGAGCGAAAATGGCGGTGTGTGGGGAGGGGGAGAGCCGAAGGGTTTCGAGAGGGAGGGGGAGATGAGTGGTATCGGTGGGAAATAAGGGGTGTGGTCGACGGAGTTAGGAAGAGGGCGGCGAAGTTTTCGGCAGGGGAATGGGAGGTAAGGAACTCAGGAGTGTGACGGGAGGAGAAGAGTAAAAGAGGTCGAAAAGCGAATTCGGAACGGATTTCGGTGACTCCGGGAGGTCTCCTGCTTTGACCCAGCAGCCTGTTGAATGCCCTCATAGGGGTGAACTGAGAGTGTGGTCAGTGAGCAAAAAATCGCGGAAGAGGAAGCCATGTCACCCTGTCCATTCCATAAAATGAATGTCCCGAAGGTATACATTTTCTTCTGAGTGTGGACAAGCATACGAGGAAATATCATTTGACAGCATGAATGGGTTTTCAATGTAGGGTCCTGTTTCATAGATTTGTCGTCATTTTTTCGGAAAGCTTTTATCAAGGAAGTTATTTTCTTTTGACAATCAATACATGAGGTTTTTATCAGAATAGTATAGTGGGCAAATGATAAAAATCGAAGAGTTAAAGGTGGAGAATTGGTCCTCTATCCTACTGATGGAAGCATGAAATTCTCCAGATTTTTGTAGTATTTTTCGACGCTGGTAAGTTCGATCATTTTAACATCCTCTTATTTGTAGCATCGACCCATGATGGATCACATTGCATCAAATATGACCATTTTCACGATTCATTTCCTCACTCTTCATGTTTGAGATTAGACATTTGAAATCCACTGATTTATGATAATTAGAATGGAATGCGGAAAAATGTCAGGCGAGAAATTTATTTTAAAAATTGTGAAAACAAATAGCTGTAGCAAGGAATAAAAAATAATTCCTCAAATAATGTGGTAGAAACATTCTAATACTTATCTGTAGATCATATTGTGTGTTGCTTCGTATAATATATCAGTACATTCCGTTGCAGTAGAAATAATTTTAAATCACTACAAATCAAAGAAAGCTGTTAGAGCAAATTTTTCTTTGTCGATAGTGACTCAATCATGCTGTTTTTCATATAGAAAGTTGTGTCGGCTGCTGCTGTGATTTGGATCTGAGGTCAGTGATTTCAGATTCGTGGGTCCTCCGTACACTGTGTGCTGAAGGGTCTTACCTGGAGAATCTTGTTCCGAATGCGAGGTTCTGTAAGATTTAGTAGGATAAGACTATGCAGTGGTATAAAATGAAACTTAGTTTTCTGCCAATGAGGCGATGTTGGTTTAAAACTAGTATTTACACAACAGAAGTTCACAAAGGTTTTAAATTGTAGTCTCAATCCGATACTCGAGGAATTCCATGTTTTCTGCTCCTTTTTAACGTTTCATTTTGCATATTCCTCCATAATAGGTGTATGATTCATGACAACGAGGAAAATAGTTATTGATGATGAAAAAAATATGGTAACCGGCCGGGATTTATGTAAATTAACATTTTGGATTGTTACCAAGTTTATTTATTTTTCACTAATGTATGGGTTTCATAAAGCTACTCCGCCTACCTTTAATTCCATTGGCTGCGTATTTCTGTAATATTATTATATGTTAATAGCCCTCTGGACAGTGGTGATACTAGTTCATTAGTATATGTGATTCGTCTCTCTTCGATTTCATCTTTCTGCTGAAAGTGGAAGGAAACGAGTGTGAGCTTGAAATGGAAGATGGAATCGATCCGGAAAACATAAGCCCGTTCCCCGAGGAAATCTCAACAAACAAAAGTAGGAGGTAAATGTTAAAGTTCTCCCGGCGTATAAAAAGAAGGCAAAAGGGGAAAAGGAGGGGTGGGCATGTGTGCTGGAGACGTGATGGGAGAAAGGTATACGAAGGAAGAATGAAAAGGAAAAGAGTGGAGGCAGAAGATGAGCTTAAGGGGAGTTGGCAAGTGCGTCAAAAAACGTTTCCAAGATGGCTACTTATCATCCGAGTTGCGCGCGCGGGAGAGGTAAAGTTTGAGTCGATGGGAAGAGTGAGTGATTGAGTGAGGGAGTCCGGTTCGAGGGTAGTTTCTAATGCTGGCGATGGATGATAAACGTGCAAAGAGCAATCTTTCTGGGCGTAAACTACTGTGGGTAAATGGTGCGCGGTGGGGGAGTGGAGGGTTGGCGGGCAGGAGGAGAAAAGGGATGCCAGGCAAGGGTAGGGGATTATGGGTGGACGCGGTGGGGTTCGGAAAAGTTTGCTTTGGAGTCAAGAACCCGAGAACTCTGACACTGCAAATTTTAAATCTTTCGTCTTTGCTGAGTATGTTTTTTTTTTAATTTTAGTGGCGATAGATTGTTCTCACTTGATCGTCGGCTCCCCACTCATCCCCGCTCAGTCCGCATTAAGACTTTGTTTATATTTAGTTTCATAGTTAATTCACTGTGAGGGCATCGGGATGGTGCGGTGGCTAACATACTCGCTTCTCAGCCTGAGGGCCAGGGTTCGCATCCTGGAGATGACAGATATTTTTCAGTGGTATCTTAATCCCTACTTAGGGTGCTTTGTGGAGAGTACAGTCCGTCTGTGTGTGAGTACGCCGTCCGTCGGATGGGACGTTAGGCTCCTTGGCGCCTTTCGTTAAGAGTAGGCTAATACCGACGCAGGGTTTCTCTCCACTCTTCCTTTTTTCCCCTCCATCCCTAATGGCGCAAATGACGTCAGCTTTTGGTCGCCTCCCTTAAAACTACTACTACTTAATTTACAATGACTTTTCCTTGTTACTGTGCCATAACGACGAGTAATTATAATTGTTAAATTTGTATTTAGGGACTCAGTAGCGTATGGTGATTTTTAGATGACTACCCTACCATAATACAATTCATCTCTCATTTCCTAAAAATTATTTCACCGACAATGCGTAAAAATTAACCTCTTTCAATGCATATTTTTTGATTTCCTACAATTTATTTTCAAGATAACCTTTGTCTGGGGTTGTTTAACACTTTTTCATAAAATTACCGCAAAATTTCTATCATTTCAGTGAAACACGGGCTCGCGATCTTCGAGATAGTCGTAAAGCAATACCCCGCCGGTTATTTGACGTTGTTTTCCATTTCACTCATTATTTTAATTAGTTTTCCTCTTCGCAATGATTCTGGCGCCATAATGTTACGATTTTTTCTTTTCACTCAATCTCTATGGTCTATTCGTTCCTCCTCTTAATGAGCATATTTTCCCTTTCTCCTTTTCCCCTATTTATTTCGTCCACCAAAATACTTTTTATCCCCACACACAGCTTGACGCTCTTCTTCGTCTCTCGTCCTTGTGCCCATACCACCTCCCTTCCATTAAGTCGCCCCCCCCCCGTACCTCCCCCGTTCACTATCTCCCCAACCCTTTCTTCTCGATCGCTCCATTGCTTTTGACACTGATGAGCCGTGTATTTACTACGCCATTGTGGTAATTGAGGGCCCTGGAGGCAATCCCAGTCTACCTTATCCCACGCGACGGCATCGCGAAACTTCCTCGCTCAAGCCCCCTTCACTCCACCCCCGCTTTCTCTCCCGAGCGCTCTTATGTATCCCTCTCTCGTCCTCTCCCGTTTTCTCTCGCTCCCTCCTTGTGACTCCTCCTCTCTCAGTTTTGAAAAGGAAGCAGCGTACCTTACGTTTCGAGGAAGAATGCTCTCAGACATTTCCCCTCTAACCCGTCCCATCCTTTCGCCCAGAATCTCCTAATTCCACTTTCGTGTTCCACATGCCAACTTTTATGACAACGGTTTCCTTAACTACTCTTCCTCATCCTTTCGATGTTTTTTTCTTTTTTTATTACTCCTTTTACTCACTGTCCCCTGAGTGATCTTATATTTTTACCTTGATTTCTTCTTGATAATGAAGTAGTAAAGGCGAAATAGTAAGGCTAGTAGAGACTGAAATTGTTTGAGTGAAATTTGTCTCCGACTTTTAAAACATGAATTGCAACCTGAAATTTTTTTTATATTCTACTCTCTTTCATTCAATTTTATCTGTTCCTTTCAAGTTTAATTTGCTAAATAATGAATGTTTTTAATAGTAATTGCTTTCTCGTTATGCATTTTGTTCAACCTGTGGAAATGGTTCTTTTCTAGCCAATTTAAGGATTGAAATACACTTAACATGTGATTCAGAAATTATTGAAATTGGAATTAAAAGTGAATTATAAGCTATCAGAGTATTGCTGAGTGAAAACTTACTGCTGCTCTTATAAGGGTATTCTCTATCAAATATATAATGCAAAAACTATTATTTAAGAATTCATCGTAAATGTCATTAATTCCAAATTAAAATCGTTCTGTACAAGAGAATGAGAAAGGCATGGTTGAAAGGACGATACGAGAACTTCCGTACTTATTATTTGTAAAAAACATGCATGAAGCTGCAGGCAGGAAAAATAGAAAAAATATTTCATCCCTTGATTTTTCATAAATCGGGAAGTGCATGCAAATTGAACAAATATGAAAAAGGCTATAAGCAAAATAGGCTGCCAGTTTTTGAAATACTGGGTAACTTACTAGCTCAATAAATTCTTCAGAGAACATTCTGAGAATGCGGAGATGGGAAAAAATTTACAATAGGCGAGAATTTTTGTTTTGAATACGCATCCCATACTGCCTCTCTGACGACTAACAAGCCTATTTACTCTTTCGTTGTGCCAGCAAAGGCGTGGGGCCTATTCAGTAAAAGCGTTACAGAGTGACGGATAAAATAGCTGGTTTACTGTTACGTCTCTCGTAACTGTCTGTTTGCTGTTAAGCTTGTCGTCTGGAGTGGAACTCTTTGAAAATATTCATTTTATCCAATATATTAGCATATACCTTGGTGTGAAATAATATTACGCTCTATAACGCTTTAAAAATTATGATGTTGACATAGTTACACCATTTTCCATCGTTTAATATTGTGCAAATATTGTTTCATACCACTGGGGTTAGTGGTAATAAATACTCAACTAATGAGATAAAGGCAGAGAATTTTGACTGGCGATGGGGTGTTGAAGACTGATAGAGGAGAAAACATTAGGCAAACAAGGAAGTGAGAGGGAAAGGATCGGCATGTTAAACGAAATGAAGGAAGGAAGTACGCGGAATCGAATTAGAGTTTGTTGCATTGTGGGGTGTAAGGTGTATTTTTTAGGAGAGGCAAAGAAATTTGTCGTTGTTTAGTATGTGTACGTGCAAAACCTTCCTTAAACGGTAGACTACGTAGTAAATATATAGATCACTTTTCAGACCAACCTTGTGTAAAAAATATAATATACACCAAGATAGCACTAGTGAGCAAAAACATAGAAACACACACAAAAGAAGCTGACACGTATTCTGAATTTTCGGTGGCGATACTCTCTTTCTCAAGGGAGAGAAAGATATGCACACCCACCCATACGCATCCACCCCACACACACCCACCCACCCACCCACCTACACACATACTAACGTGCGCACGCACATACACATATATTTTATATATATGTAAATGTGAGTGTCCTTCTACGTATTATCTATTTTATTACTGTGTTATATTGTGCCATCCAAATGTTCTATCGCTCTCGTGAGTGTTCCTACATCATCTATAAATAAATAAATATATATATATGATGGAAGATGTAGGAGCACTCACGAGACGGCACAATAGAACATTAATAAAATAGATAACACGTTAAAGGACACTGACATTTCAGTATGTTTAGGCTTAAACTTTCTGAAATTTGAGTTTCCTTTTACGTGTTATCTATTTTCTTTTTTGTTCTTTTGTAGCGTCCAAATGTTATATATATATATATATATATATATATATATATATGTGTGTGTGTGTGTGTGTGCTGTTTATTGTTGTATACTTAAAGGTAGGACACATATATTCACATAATGTAGTGTTTATAAATTTCATTGAAATTAATGAAGTAATTCATTGATATAATTTTATACTAATGATTTTATCATTGCATGCTGGGGAAGGGTGTCAAGAGCGTTGACATGTATTCGAGTTAAATCTTTTTCAATGACGTTACATCCATAGAGGTAACATCGAAATTGTTTTAAGTTATGCTGAGAGAAACTGTTTAATGTATTCAGCTCGTCCAAGAAGACTGACCCAAACAACAAGATTCGTCAATAAAAGTCACACTTGAACGGAGCCGTTGGGAATATTAAAAAAAAGACATCACCCATCGGGGGGCTACTTGGTATGCACAGGGAGTCTCGCTTAAGAGCTCCCTCTCGAATCCGCCGAAGGAGAGCCGATTACATCAGTGCGTCGAATAAAATAACGTAATTGGTTAAAAAGTTTCTCTCATCTTCGTGGCCCTATTGCAGCCCGCTTTTTTGTGTTCCACTTATTTTTTGTCCTTCGGGCTGTCGCCCAGACGCGAGGCATCTCCGTAGGAGAAATGAACCCAGTCATGAGTCGCTCCTTTTTAATCTCGGCTCTATATCGCTCTGTCTCATTAATTCCTTAAGGTCGCCTATACTCCCTGCACATCTCGCCTGCGTTTCCCCCAACCCGATTCCACTCTCCCTTTCACCAAAGGAAAGGAAGCTTTCAGTGTTCCCGTCTCGTTCTTCCCATATGCTATCCGCCCTCAACTCTCTACATCCCTCATATCCCTTAGCCACAGACACACTCGTTTCTTCCTCTGTTCCTTTACGTCCGTCGGAACTTCCAGCTCTAATGTTGGTCTCGTATTTTTTTCAAGTCCTCTCCCGTTATTCCTGGCATCCCGTTCCTAAACCACTTACCACTTCTTCTAGGGGAAGGGTGGAAACTTCTCCTATCATTTCATTCCTTACGTTTCTCTCTCCCACAGCAGCTCTTCGATTTTTTTTGTTACCTTCCGCCTTCTCGTGTGTACCTACCTATCCTGTTTGCTATTCTACATCTTTCAAGAACAACGGGTCGGGAAATGAGGAGAATTTGGACGCAAATTTGGAGGTTGGGGATGTAGTGTTGTAGCTCGTGTGTTTTCTATTACTTGGATGCGCGCCGACTTGCAATAGTTAACTGTCCATGGTTTAATGATTTTTATGAATAAGATGTCGCTCTCGCTCGCTAATGGAGTATATATAATGATATTGGGAATATTTTTTATTGGTGAAAATCCAGATAATTTTAGAAGTATTTTTGGAGTTGTGGTTTTTTTGTTTGAGCTCCTTATGCTACTACTGAACCCTTCCGGTCAGTTGCATTGCTGGCGATTTTCTGTAAATCTACCCTCTGGAATAATATTACGTTATTTTTTTCTGTCTTGCATCTTCAAGATCTCAGCATATAATGCGAATCTTAAATTGCGGTTTAGTGAGTTATTTATTTCATCTAGTAGACCATGTGGTCAGGTCTTGCTATTATCCCTCAATAAATGTTGTTGTTGTTATTTTTATTTTGTGGTCTACCTTTCAAGGTAGATTTTGGTTGAATGCAGACTGAATTCGCCTACATTTCTTAGCATCGCCTAGGAAGACAACATAACTCCCCACACTACAATAAACAATCCATGAAAAATTCTTACGATAAAACAAGAATGTAAATGATGACAAGGAAAATAGGAAAATTTATCTTGTGTTTTCAGAACCGGGAGGGTGTAATATTTTCATATGATCAAATATTTACATCTACACTCGTCAAGCGTTTAGTTTAGTTATAGCCCAAAAGCATGTTAACTTAGGGAAACAAAAATCTATTTATCGCGTCTGAGATGCTTTGTGACACTGAAGAGACGCCAGTTGAATTGATTACCATTACACAGATACGTAAGCTAAGCTAATTTGACTGCATATCAATTCTTCCTCCTCAACTACATGGATTTCCAATTTGTGTTCATTTATCCAAAAACTCTCAGAGCCTATTTTATCACCCCTCCAGCTTAATCTAGGTCTGATCAAAGTTTCCTCACTTCCCTAGCCTTGTAAATATCTCACCCATTGAGCACTTTAAATTCTTAAATGTTTCTCTCTACTTGGGCCTTATGTTGTGCCCAAAATTCTGAAGTCCCTCTAGTCCAGTGGTCAGGAAGTTAAAGAACACCATTCCAGGAAGCCGCTATGCCTAATGGCTATTGGACCGCCAATTCGTGCGTGATGAATCGATCACATCTCCGTTCTACCGTGTCACTTGTTAGTTCTTTTTTTTTACCAACGCTTCCTCTTACTCGTTTGTCTTCTCCCCCACCCCAGTTATTTACTCCATGTCTCACAATTTCCTTTATCCTGTTCCACTCCATCCGTTTGACGTTCTTTTTATCGTGGGACGAGAGGAATTAGCTTCACCGGTTTTTGTATCTTTTAGCATTCGTTTATGTTTTATTTTGCTACACGAAAACGACAAGCTCATTATTTCTTATGAGAATAATATCTACTTGTCGAAAGTATATTTGTCTCGATTAAAATATACGTCCGAAACCCCGTCCGTTAGGATCTATGTGATTAAAAATAAAACTTGGAAATACATCTACGCCTTATGCTCGTGTGGAATCCGTAATAATGTATTATTATTTTTATTCATGCTTTCGCTGTCGCCTTTTTAAAACTTTTACTATAAATAATGTAACTCGTATTTTTAAACCAGGACTCACTGTTTGTTTTGACAGCAGTGGCTGGAATGCATAGTGTATAATTTATTTAATCTATGGTATGCTAATGAATTGATTTCATTAATATGAATGAAATGCAATATCAATAAATTTGAACTCATTTTCCTCTTTATTTCAGGTAAGGTCTCTCCTCGAACGGATAATCATATGGTGGTTGAGAATCTATATTCAACGATGAATGGTGAGTGGCTGATAAAACTTTCTATCTTGCCTTGCCAATTAGCGAACCTAAGAGATTTCTATATAAATCGTAAGGAGAATATCATGGCAAATACTCAAATAAGAAGAAAGCCATTGTCTTCAGTCTAACAAGTGTGTATTCATTTCGAGTTCCCGGTGAACACTATACTCGCTATTAACAATAAGAAAAGGGTCCGTAACTCGAAAATAGTTCAGTTTGCTTTAGCCATTTACTGAGAAAGGTTTGAGAAATTAATCTCAAAACTGCTTTAAGGATCTTCACCTCTGTTAGATTAAAAAAAAACAGTTTTACTGTCTCTGATTCACCTCGTCCCGTAGGCACTGATTTACTTCCTCTCCTAACGTCTTGTCCTCCGTGTAAGCACTCTATCGCTCCCTCTCTCTCTTCTTTTATTCTCTCGCTCTATCGAACCGACTTTATCCTCAATACTCCTTGCGCATACCTGCCTGGAATTCGAACAAACCCTTTCCTTGCCTCCTTTCTTGGGTGGAGCATCACCTTCCACTCATTTCTCCCCTCCCACTTCTTACTCTTTCCTTCTTTCCCCCACCAACTCTCCTTGAATACCCCCTCCCTTCAACCTCTCTCTCTCTGTCTAATTTATTGCCCAACAGGGTTTAAATTGTCGTCGTAATCATTTCCTCTCGGCTTCATCCTCACCTCCATCTGTCACGCTGCCTCCCTCTCTCTCTCTCTCTCTCTCTCTCTCTCTCTCCCCCTCCCTCTTTTCCCATCTCACTTTCCTTCTCCCTATCTCTCCTCTCAGTATATTTCTTACACAAGGCTACTCTGATGCCTCTGTTACAGATGGAATTGGCTTCTTTGCTGCGATCAGGTTTTCGCAGTTTTGATGTGATTATCATGTAAGAATGAGATGCGTCTCGCGCGTGGCCGTCCGGCTCCCGAAGCTCAACGCATTACGTTACTGCTCTTTGATTATGTATTATTGCTCGGGCGTAGGAGGGAACACCTGAGACAAATTGATTCAACTTTATTTCTGTCCGGGAAGTTGAAACGCTGAGCTAGAGGAATATTTCGCTCTTGCATTCATACCCTGTAAAACTGTCTTTAAACAACCAATACCTTAAAGAGTATGTTTATGAAATCGTTTGAAATAGTTGCTATGCATATACTGAATTATAGATTTATTGCATTTTATTTTCTGAGTGTGTGGATTACAAGGAAAAATTCTGTTTTGTAAAATAAAATTGCCTAAAAGAAATGGAATATGGATGAGCAGTATTTTAAAATGAAGCCCGCAGATGTGAAACCCTTCTCAGGTATTGATGTTGTTTTATAAATAATGTATTCTTGGAAATGCGGTTTAATTTGCGATAAGACTTCAGCGTTAAAAAAACATCCATTTACTAACAATTGTAATCCATTAATATTTTTTGTTGAATAGGAATCTCAAATATTAAATGTTTTAGAAGCACCGTAGACAAAGCGTTAAAAGTTTACAGTTTCAGGCTTAACTTTGTGGAATTCCTTCATGATGAGGATAAAAAATAAGAGAAACGTTACACTTCCACTCAGTTATAATGTTCTACGACCATGCTTTCGATGCTGCGCATCAAAAGTATGGTCGTCGAACATTAAAAATGTGTGGAAGTGTAAAGTTTCTCTTATTTTTTACCCTCATCAAAGCATTAAAAGTTTTCCAAGAACTGCAAGAAATGTCGTTGTAAAACTGAGATAAAATATTCGATTTTGGCATTTTATTAGTCGTCCATCGGAGTATTTTGCATTGCCCTATTTAACTGAATTAAAGTTTCTTAATGCTAACATAGCAGTAAACAAAATATTTTTGCAGGACATGTTTTGTATCACGTACTAACAATGTTTCTTTGCCGTATGTGGCAGTATGTTTAGCATCATTCATAATTTGTCAAGCTTTAGGTAAAAAATTGCATCTACTATGCTGACAGACATACCAAATTATCGTTTTTTGTGCAGATAATTTCACACATGTAATATACAATAGTTAAACATCTATCCAAAGAGCAGTACGTATATACTTGTAAAGATTATTATTAGGATTATTTGATCAGACGATATGTATTCAGTTGAAGTTCACATTTTGTGTAGAATAACTTATATAAAAATGTATTTTTTGCCGTGTAAGTTTTGAAAATTTTAACAGAAAATGCTTTCTTTAATCCTCTATAACATGTTCTAATTTCCTGCCTGAAGTAACCACAGTCGATGACCTTAATAGTTTTCAAGGAAAGTAAAGTTAGCACAGATTATTTATGTATATCAAATTGCATTTTACCATATTACGACTTGGATTGTGTACGATATATGAAACTCTTAATTTATTCTTTCTTGTCTCCCGGAATGCTTACTTTCTTAAATAGTTCAGTAAGCCCTAATTCAAATTCAAAAGACATTTAATTACTTTGAAATTGGTTGGAAGCCATAAGGACCCATTCAAAGGCCAAAGAATAGAGTCCTGATTAATGGTTGGAAGCCGTCAGAATTTACATAATGAATTAAATTATATTGGTTGGGTGGGTGAGAAACGGATGATGGCGACAGGAAGAGGGCGAAGGCTTCGTGTTATTCTGTTTCCTTTCTGGTCTTGCTCTATACATTTTCCCTTCTAAGGACCTAATACATTCCCCATTAGAAATAGATTGTTTTGAACCCTACCTACCTTGTAAATAACAAATTTGCGATCAGAATCTTAAATGTGTTTGTTGTCAGCTAATATCGAAGATTAAAATTTTAGGTGTTACGAAATCGATTCGAATTCCAAGGTGCGCATCAAGAACAAGTTTTTCAGCTCCAGTTATAGCAGTTTGATTAATGTGCATTGCCATGAATTCAACCCTTGACATATGCTACACGCGCTACGACAGAGCAACGCGGTCTGTATTTACCGAGTCGAGTCTCATTTTACTCTCACCTGGACTCCCAACAAGAGATGTGGAGATTAGGTGATCAGGGACGTGCCACAAAAGCGAAGCAAGGCGCTAATCGAGTGTAATAACTGGAGCGATATATATATATATATATATATATATATATATATATATATATATATATATATATATATATATATATATGTAGTAACTTCCTCCATGCGATTCATGCAAATGTATAAAAAGGCCGCATTGCCATTCCATTATGTTTCATTGTAATCATTTATATATATCTTGATAATAATTTTTTCAATAACCGTGTTGCGTGACATGTACTCAGGAGGAATTTCTATTCAAGTAGTCTCTCTTAATATTGTTATAGTATTATAAAAAATAGGTAGCGAAATCTATTAGAGGCAATCAGTGATTTTCCCATTCCAACTCGATTTTGCTACCATGTACCATTTTGTACCATGTGTATTTCCTTAATATTCCCAAGAGATAAGATGAATGGATACTTTTGTGACACCACTAATCGTGGCTAGATGCTTCATTTATGAAATATGGAAAAATTATTGAGGGATTATTTTAACCTGATGGGGATCTTGTGAGTCAATTATAATTTGAAGAGTACTAGTCGAAATAAGGTTAATTCAATTACTCATAACTCCTCTTCCTCACCACTCTTCTATAGATTAGATATACTCCTTGAGATGAAATAGTTTTGATAAAGCTGCAAGTTAGGTCGAGAAATACATGGTTTGTCGTGTAGAATGATTCATACTTCAAGGTCCCCACGCTTGGAAATTATTTCAAACGATTGTGAAGTCTTTGTATCCTAATTCGTTGGTTGAGACAAATTCTTCGGGATATGCGTGTACCTTCTTTATATATATAATTATAATATATATGCATATATAATTATTCTTTATATATATATATATATATATAAAATGTATACATATCTTTCAGGGACTATAACCGTCATCATTCATCTCATCACGCTCCTTTCCAATTCCTGAGGCTTTCATCCCATTCCTCCTAATCCATTCTCTCTCCCACTCCCCACCAGCGTAACCCAAAGCCACCATCACCTGCTCCTTTTCTCCACATCCTCATCCACCCCTTCAGTATTTTTCTCCCTCTCTCTAGTCACGGAGATTAATCTTTCGGAGAAGAAAAGGCGAAGTTAATGAGGAAAATCCATTGGAATATTGAAAATGGAAAGGACTTTTGGGCTTTTACTTCTCCCTTATCCCCCTTCGTGTGCGAGTGTGTGCACGGGGTGCGGGGGGGGAGGGAAATGGGGAATATTATGAGAGAGGAGGGGCGTAAAAGTGGAAGAAATCGTCGGAGGCTGGATAAAATGTCGCGGCTTTAATTTCGAATCAGCGTGGATGGATGGTGGGAAGGGGGCTGAGAGGGGGGAATCGGTTGAGTTGAGGAGGGAGAGAGAGAGGGGGGGGAGGGAGGAAAAACCGTATCCGGAATGGGGTGGAGAGTATGAGGAAGAGGAGGGAAGAGATTGGGAATTGGTCGATCATCTGGCCCCAATCAGTCGGCGAGTAGGTAATCTCGGCGGAAACAATTGAAATGCCACAGATATCTGGCGAGCCGAGGTTGATACTGTTGAGGTTGGAGGTTAAAAAAAATGTTCAGAATGGAATTGGATGGGATGTACAGCACTGGAAGAGGTGGGACGAAGTAATTTTGTCGTCCATCTCGCTTCCACGCACTAAGAGCAGGAGTCAATTGATGGAAATTTAATAATTTTTGTTTTTGAAATAAAAGCGTAAGTTATCTCATTTTATTCTTTTGCAATAAGCAGATGACGGAAGTTTGCTATCAAAAACAATAAATTTCGTTAAATGTTGGAATTGATTGGGAAACCAAGGAAGGAATCACGTGGAAGAGTCTTGTTTCACCCATTTTGTGATTCCACACGACTTACAAAATTTAAAACTGACTATATTTTTCATTAAATTTTTTTCTCCTATCATTTTGGTTAATATGATTGTTAGGTTAAAACCAACGTTTATATTGTTCAAATAATTTCAATTTATTAATATATATTAACCTGCTTATACGTGCTAATAAATAATATATACCTGCTTATACGTGCAATTCTATGTATGCCCTCGTGGCGACTTGCACAGTTAAACATGGATTTATATGTAAACTTGAAAGCGGCATTGTTAAGTCGAGAGTATTAAGATTCCTCTTCAATTTGTGAAATATGAAATGCTACTGTAATTTATGAATCCTTAAGCCTTGAAATACGTCAGAGCCCTGATTAATAAAAAGAATATTACATAAAGTAATTCTGATAGCATAGTAACATATGGAAACCTTATTCCTCCACGAGTATGCGTTATTTTTCAGGTGCTTGCCTACCTTAAATACTCCAGGTTTTATGACGCTTGATGATGTATCAAAAGCCGTACGTGTTAGCATAAATGAAATACCTACTCCCTTGTCCTTGCCTATAATAGCTGACTCTCTACCTAGTTAATTAGACAACAAGGTCGCCATGAAAACGCGAAAAACATCGACCGCTCCGGAGGGCGCCAATTAGCGCGCATTGCAATTCAAATGAAGCAATGCAATTTGCATGAATTTACGTTTTAGCGTCATTTTGCGTTGCCTCTGCCGTGGTTTCTTCTTTTACGAGCAAAAAAAAAGGACCATCCCCGTCCCTCCATTCCTATGCCTTAAATAGGAAAACCTATTCTCAACCATCGACTACTGGCGAAGCCTCAATGACCTCAATGAATAGTTCGACGCCGGAGGTCATTTAACCCCCGGGATCGAACCCGGATACGAACAGGCATGCATTCGTTCCGTCCGCCACCCAATCTTTCTCCTCCGCCCCTCGTTTTTTCCCCTCGGCTTCCCTCATCTCGAAAACGATCATCGCAAGGTCAGCCAACACGTGCGACCATATATAAAGGGGATAACTCATTAAATACCCGCTAGTGGGCAGGTCTGGCTAATGGGATGGAAGCGAAGGCAAGGTGGGGGGCGTGGGTGCCGGGGGATGAGGCGTAGTGAGTTGGGATGAAGTGTGGAGGGAGTGGCCTGCGTGGGTTTGAAAAGCTTGGATTGTTGCGTATGTGTGGGAGGGAAATATGAGATCGGGCCGATTGTTGGGGTCGGGGGAGGAGGTGGGGGTCCGAGAAAGCATCCGCCTTACATCAAGGGGCCTACCGCCTTGCGGGCCGAACCTCTTCCACAGCTCGCCCGTTTCATACCTATCCTTGTCTGGCGGACGATTTAACCCTTCTTTGGTTGGCGTGGACTATAGAAGGAGTGAGATGAATTCCTTTATGCCGAATACCATTTCGTTCCATTATGATGGCAGATTGCTTCGAGAATTCTTTATAAAATCTTGAGTTATCCAGAAAGTGACCGGGTGATAGTAGGTCCCGAGGGTCTTTGTAATTAAATAGCTGATGGATGGAAACTTTAACATAGCTACACAGGGAGTCTCAGCTAACAGAGCCCAGTGGAAGAATATTTTTAATATAACGTTTTGCAAGCAACGTTCTCTTGCTACATTATTGCAGTTCCGAGTAGATCTCAATTGGAAAAACTAAGACTTATAATCCAGGGAACGAAGGTGAATAATTGTAATGTTGCAACAAATGTTGTGGCCGATCTATTTAATTTGCGTACTTGTACATGTATATTGTGATCCTAACTTGTATCGGAAACTATTCTGTTTTTTTTCCGGCGTTAATTATTATTTATAGTGCTATTGCGCATTCGGTTCTGATACTTATTTTATTTACTCACTACACGTTATAACTATTGTTTTGCACATTTTATCGAGTTTTCATTCGCTTATTCAAATTATCTCTTAATGATTTTCATTTCAGGCGATTTTGTACATAATTTTTCTCGTTCCCCATCAGGTACTAAAAAATTTACTCGTAATGTATTTCGTTTATTAAGCCCTGCACTCCACATCACTCAATAGAAGACCACACTCTCTCTTCCGAGCTTCCCTCTTTATGAGGCATCTCCAACTCATCTCCCTCACTCTCACTTTCCCTCTCGTACCAATCACGCCCATTGACCCCAGGATGCGCGATCAACCGAAAATACCATGCATTTCACGCGCTATCTGTGCACAATCCTATTCGATTTTGATTCGATGCACGAGATGCTGACGGCATAGATTAGTTCCTTCCATACACGTGCTGCATGCAATTAACTTCGAAAAATGTGCGATTGTTGACTCGCTTTGGGAATTGTTCGCATTTAAAAGGAATAACTAAATGTTCTCGCCGAATTTTCATCCTGCTATTACGTATTTGATTGTACGTTATAAACGCGTAAAAACTTAATTTAGGAATTCATTACATCCTTCAAATCCTTGCGTCTTATTATGTGGATCGATTGTGAAAATAAATGATTGTGACGACAACTGTATCATCGCTTTATTGGATGCGTCACGTGTTTTGTCCGCACATTTCAACTGAGATTTGGCAATATGGATACCCAGAACATCCATTTTAATGGCTCATAACAGCATGACTTCGGCAGTTTGAATAGCACGCATTAAAATCAATTTTCAAGATTATGATTTCGGCTAAGACATTGCGGGAACTGAAAGATTTCTCTACTTGGTAGTCCGGGAGTTACGGTTTCTGCACAGCTACATTAGTAAAGGGAAAGAACTATTTTCTTTCATAATATTGCTGACTCAATATTTTATTGGATCGTGAATGACAGCGTCTAGTAGCATGACGTAGCGGCGGCGTGACGTGCTGGAATACCCCGCTGACCACAATTGCGGCCCGTCACCGTGCTCAGTCTCTTATCAAAACACCTTCATCGTCCTGGCGCTCTCCGTCTTTCAGGTGTCACACTCCTTCCCTCATGCTCCCCAGCTCGCAGAAAGGCGAGTAGAGGAGAGTGGGGACGGGACGAGCGGGAGCTCTCACCGGCGACGAGGCCCCCTCGTTCATTCATTCACCGGAGGTAGAATGGCGGGAGGGCGGGTCGAAGGTGGCAGCGACGGGCGCATTAACGTCTCATCTGCATACTCCCCTTTCTCTTTCCGCGAAAGGAATGATTCACTCACGACCCCTTCGCTCTCTCCAATCATCCGTCTCGCCCCCATGTAAAAGCTAAAAAGGGCATTTAAATAGCAATTTAATGAAATTGGATCTATTCAAGTAATATATACCCAGAACTACGCTCATCATGGCTTATTTAGTCATTTCATGTGCTAATAATCTTGAATAACTAACTTGAATAGATTTTATCAACCCTAGAGGATGTCACTCATAGTTTAGTACAATTTAAATGAGGTCATTTCAATTTCTTTTGAATAATCCACTTTTTTTTTATTCTTCACTTCGGAATTTTCTTCGATGTTGCAGCATAGTCCTATCTTATTACGTTGCTACTTCCTATTTCATCTTCCAAATCCTTCGGTTCCCTTATTCGGCAATTCTTGTACGCTGGTTTGGTTATGCTGCTGCCCAATTTTGAATACCTTTGCCTTCAATCTATTCATTTAGTTCTATTTATGGTTTCTTTTCTCTGTTTACAATGCATTTTCGATCCAAAGGCAAAATCATCAGCCCTCCACATACATTTATTCTTTAGCCTTTTGCTGCCATGCGTTTACTTATTTGTCATTGCGCTCGGATTAAGTTAATGCCCCGCAAGGTGTAGAGAATAGCCTTGGGGGGAGGGAGTACAGCGGGGAGGGTGAAGAGGAATGGGCGAAGAAGGTAGCTTGAAAGAGGGGGAGAGTGATAGAGGGCAGAGCGTACGTTTCGGCTGAGTCATTTTCTGCCAATTTGCCCAACGGGTTAGGTTTACTTTACGCCCACTCTCTCACCTCTCTCTATCTTCCGATTCTCCTCTTCCACCTTTCTCCCCAACCACCTTTTCCTACATACCTTTCCCTGCCCACTTTGGCTGGCCTTTTTTTCCTTCCTCTCCTGCTCTCCCTCTTCTTCCCTGTCTCACCACCTAGGAGGCCTTCCTTCCTCCCCGCCCACGGGCGAAGAGATTCGGCACACTCCCCCACGGCCCCAGCACGGCCTGCAAACATACTCCCTCTTTCAACAGACACTCGATTTACCTTCCGCCCTCCCCTGCTTCCAGGCCCCTTCTTCCTTTTTCTCCTGGTGGCATTCTCCTCAGAGTTTGCGGAGGGGAACTGCAAGATTTTCAAAACGTCTCATGAAGGAGAAACGTTTCTAGCCTTCAGGGTACGACTATTTTACTTGAAAAAAGAAAATAACATTTCCTCTGTGACAGTTGCGTGTTCCATAACCTTTGTAAAAATTGCCTCTAATAACAGGAAGAATAGAAACATGGCCTGCGTTTTTATTTTGCAATTTCAGTTCGTAACGATGCGCACGGAAACCATGATTACATGGCTCTTATTTTATCCTATATTATAGGCAGGCCCTTATCTGCATTCTGTAGGCATTGTTCATACATTATACTAATATAGTTTCTATAAATTGGATGATATCTTCTAAAGGTTGGTTTGAGCTTTTCTTTTTGTCTTTAGTTGAAGGCTCAAATTAAGGGTTTTCGACGGGCAACATACCAATGTATCGCAGTCCAAAGCAGCCTACAGATCTATAAATCCATGAAGTTACATTTCAAGATTCGGTGGGTCGGATTGAACCATGTGCAGGTCTCACCAAGCTGTTGGTTTTAGTTTGCCTATCTTTTGCTCTAAAATATAAGAAAACAAGTTAATGAATTGAAAAATTACGTTACATTTTGGCATATTTGTAAGGTGGTGTTCAAATGATGTAACTAACTGCACCATTAAAACTTCCCTTAGGAACTCCATTAAAAAAAATACCGTAAGAATAATAGAAATTTTGCTTGGCAGGAGAATCACTTTAGTTTGGAATATTGCTGACTTTGGTTCTCACCGATTTTCTACCAGTTTCTTTTAATTTTTTAACTGTCGCAAGTGAAGGTTATAACAAGGTTAGAGAGCTAAGCTCAATTCACGTGTATTCTAATCGTTCATTCTTGTGTATGGTGTTCGAGATCCGGAACGAATTCACGTTCTCTCGCATCTACATTTCCATTATGGTAATAACTGTTAACTTTTTATCATGGGTCATTTTTTAAAAAGCAAGATCTTCCCAATTATATAGTAGATTACACATTATGAATTAAGAATTGCTAAATATTAATGAACTAATAATTCAAGGCGTACAGTAATAGAAATGAATTATTTATGTAATAATTTAATTATTTTTCTAATTCATTCGGGGTGTATACCTTGAAATGTCTCAGCAATATAAGGTGACCCGTCTGGGTCCCGCAATATAAGGTCTGCGACGCATATTTGCATTAATGAAAAGTAATTAGATGATCAAATTACTACGTACAGGTTGGCAATTTTTGTGATGCAAGTAATAGAAAACAATGTAGAAAAGTTTTAGTTGTGATAATTTTTTTCATTTTAATCGAGTAAATTCAATTTTTCGGACGAACTTCTTTTTTTCATCTTTCTTTGTAAATAGTCATTAGTTTCCGAAGCAAGTTTATTTGAATACTTAGAATATTGAGACCTTGATCTAACAATCATTGCGACTTACTAAGGTGACTCTGCATTTCTTCTTATTCATATTGCGGAAGTATTATTAGCAGTGATCGAATAAAACCTTAGATTTGTTCTATTTGATCGCAAACAACCGCGGGCCTCAGTCAAAGAGAGATTTACAACTCCTGTTTTTTATTCTGTGCTAGTTTTATCTCCGTACGCGGTTACACGCTCCATCAATTTCAGGTAATCGGTACGTTGCTGTGTACACAAGTTTTCGCATTCAAGGAGGCGCGTCTGAAACCCGTGCCACTGAAACTTTATCCCCACGAATTCCCGGGGAATATCAACGATCTTTCGCCTTCACCTGGGAAAGGGAATTGTTGGATCGGGGAACGATTTCCATGCCCTTGAAGGAGCGTTCCCCGTTTTGATTGATAAATAATTCATGCTCAACAGTAGTAACAATGGCCTAGTCTGAGGGGCGTAGTCTTTAAGTAGAGGATCTCCCACCCCAGTCGCTCTCTCTCTCTGTTCCGCATCTCACCCATCACTCACACGCCTCCCTCCGAGCCGACAGAGGCCAACGGACCTCCTCCCACACTTGGCCCGTATCTCCAACCCTCTTACCTCTCCCTCTCATCAACTCTCCCCCACACTCGCCCTCGTATCCCTCTCTGGATCAGCTGTTTTCAAAGGGGCTACCCCCTCCCCTCCACCCTTCAATGCGCCAACTTTGCTCATGCCATTTCCCCTTCCCCTTCCCATCCCTTCCTGTCCCATGTCGGCCCGCCGCGTGTGCCTCTTCCACAGACTCCATCTCCGCTCCGCCGTGTGCAAGGCAACGAATCCCGACCACCCCACCCCGAGGCATCCACGTTCTCCCTCTCCTCCCCACCACCCATTCAAAACGTCCCCACGGTTCCTTCCTTGCCCTCACCCCCGAACCCTTAATTTTCATCCCACTTCCCGCGACTGACTATTTCTGTCCCGCTCCCCCTCCCATTTTCTCTTCCCCTACCCCCTCCGGAGGGAGAGGAATACGGAATGCCACCCTCCCTTACGTAACTCGCCGTGGTTTTACACGAGAGAAAGAGTTCTCGAAATGGCTGCTTTCAACTACTTTTTTCCCTTACTCCTCATTCCCCACGTGTTCCAACTCCGTCCTCGTTTCCTTTCCTCGTCCTCCTGCCCTCAACCGTATTAAACAGTTCCCTCCCGTCTCATTTCAATCCCCCAAAGCCCTATTCTCTCATTCTCCCTTTAACCTTTCGCTACCTCCTTATCATTCCCTTCCCCACTGCCCCAACCCTATTCCCCCGTCCTCCTTCGCCTGGGGATGAAGTTCGTAATTGTTGAAATACGAGGCCAAAAGGAGGGTGGTGCCGCCTTTGCTCCGTCAAAGGGGTTTAAAGGGACATGGCAAGGTAACTCTAGTTCTTCTTCTTCATCCATCTTACCTTCCTAACTCGCCTTGCCGCACCCTTGGGCTTCCACGACGACCCTTCCTCCCGGCACCCCCTCTCCCTTCATCTTACTTGTCCTTCCCATCACCTTGCCCTCCCTTTCCATAACCAACTCCTTTTCTTCTCGTTAACTACCTTCCCGATCCTCCATCTTCACAGCCCCATTTCAGTTTCAATCGACTTCATTCTCTTTATCCCTTTCATTCCCTTCATTCTCTTTATCGCTATGAAAGTTTCCTTCTACTCCTCCATGACAAAATGGTTCTCTTGCCATCGAAATCCGTAAAATTCTTGCCGAGGTTCGTATCGAACATAAATGGGATTGGACTTTTGGAAGGCTATATGAATCAGAAAACTCGACATCAAACATTATTGAACTGAACTTGAAATTTTGAGAAAATTAGTCAGCCTGCGATTATTGGCTCTTTATTTATGTCATTCGCGGCGCTGAACTGCTATCTAAGAGCGTCATTTCTTCCTTCCATTATTCTATTGTTGGAAAGCGATAATGGTGAGAGGCCCAGCATTAATTTTCTCTACTTTTATGTCGCCTTACATTTTGATTTGGAATTGATAATTATTGAATTTTAATAAGAGAAATGAAGATTTATTTAGTGCAAGCAACTTAAGCCTACGGGGATATCCTTATAGTCCACACTTACCTCACAAACCAATGCTCCACGTTTCTCTGACACGTCTAAATAATGTCATCTACTTAAATATTTTTCCGGTCATCATCTTAAATATTTACATTCCGCTGGGCATTCTTTCTTCAAGGTTCACACCAGAGATCATATTAATATCAAAAAGAGGACAGTGGATGCAGACGTCATTGTTTGGTATGCTCTGAAGATTCCTAAAATTTTTCTACATTTCTCTCCGGAGATAAAGTTAAAAACTTTTCATAGGCTCCCAACTCAGGGAACCTTAGTAGTCGATCTTCGAATCAGGATTGGTCTCTTTGGTTTCGCCTGTCATCCTGTTCGTGTCATCGTAATCATTTGCTTCCGCATTACGAACATGTTTCATCCGATGTTTGTCTGCATTTAGAGGAAATCGTGAAGCCATCATAAAAAAATACAAGCTTCGGAAATTATTTCTTACTGTTTCTCCTTTTCATTTTCCAAACGGATGCCAACGTTTAGCCATTAAATCTCTAATGGCGAATATTTTCACCTGTTTTATGGATAGCCCCCACTGACGCACTGCTATTAGCATGACCATTTCTGAACCCAACTGCATGGGCCAAGTTATCTATTATCCTGCATGCTACAAGATTGACGCACTGCCATTGCTATAATTTGAAACGCCTGCATTCATTTTCAGATGGATTGCAGCTGCATAGGATTGCAAGAAAAACATTTCTCATCTTTGTTATTTATACTATTTTTATAATGCTACGAGTAATATTCTTTCGGAAAATTCTGTCCTTCATACGTTCGATTAGGGTTTTTCACTCACCGAGATAGACTCATTTCTTTTTATAATTTCTTTCTAATCTTTGTCTAATGTCATTATTTTTGTTTTACTGATTGTCAACATATATTTTAATACAGTCGTCACCCTTCGTCACAGTTTTCGTGGTAGCCTTAATATAATTTGAAAGAATCAAACTTTTGGATCGTATATACCTTAAAATGTATGCTATAAATAATAAAAGTGGCATAATGTTATTCTTTGGCAGATTTGATTACGTTATGTTTGCCACATTAACGAGTCTTTGGACCATTGAAATGTACATTTTTTAGTATTTGACACCTTAGGGCTGAGGAATACACCAAGGTTGCAATTGAACCATGAGTTTGAGTATTGAATCGAGTACGTCATCATATATTTTTCAAAGATGCATTTTCTGGCGTTCTTGTCCTTCTTACTCCATTCAACATAAACCACTTACGTGTGTCACGTATATGAACGTGATTGATGACTCCAATGGCAGATGTCTCTCGAATTTGATGGGATATTAATTGCGAAAACTTTGAAAAGAAAGTTTTCTCATGAGTTGGAGAAATTTCCTACTTCGAGTACAAAGAGTTACGTGGGAACAACTCGGGCAAACATACAGGAATTGGAGAAAGAAATTTTTCCTTTTCCGAAACTTGCCGTGGAAAAAATTATTTACGGCGTTTGTATACCTGTATCAAAGTTTTGCCATCGTGCCTTTTAATAAGCGCCCCAGACACGCGAGTTTGTGAAAGAGAGGTTTCTATATTTAAATTGTTTATTCACCTGAGAAAGTTTCTGGCGTAAATTTTTAGTTCCCTGTCTTTTGTTGAAGGTAATCCATTTTTATGAGTCGGAAATCTTTTCAATTTCTCTGATAGCTGGGCATCATTTATTCATCTAATTTTCTACAAGTAACCATGATAGTACACGCACAGTAGGTGCATTCAAAGTCCCCGAAGAATTAAAAATTTTACGACTCTGGTCACTTTGTGGTTCATTTCTGCATCTTAGAATACCTCATGTAATTGACTGCTATTCTTGAAAAAAAATAATTTGCGACCTTATGCCGTACCGCGTTACTATCATCATCTATGTTCCATCATTATTTCCGAGTAGTAATTGACTGATCACAGCGTGAAATGATGCAATTGATTCATATTTGAGAGAAGGTTACTCTACGTCCAACATCTTGCATCAAAATTCCAAATTCATTACCATGACCTACTTTCTTGGATCGCAGGCTCATTTATGCGTGAACACAATTCACGATTCACCGGCTGAGAAAAGCCATTGAAAAACCTGGTTACTTGATTATTTTTCTTTGAAGGCCGATTCGCTCAATGTTGTTTTTGACAGCTGTAGTGGTTGTTTCTTGGAAAATAAACAGGAGAAGAACAAGCATTTCAAATGCATACAAGTGATTTTTCAGATTGTGCATAGTGTGTGAAGTGTCAGATGAGATAAAAAAAATGTCGAAAGCAAGGCAGTTCACTTATGGAAATCAATTACAATTTTTAATTTTCATTGAATCACTTGGTGGTATTGGAAATATTCCACCTCAGCCACACTGAGGCTTCACAGAGCACTAGATGCTCTGTCTGTGTCATGGAAATTTAAAAAATAATTCCTCCCATTTCGTGCATGTCATGTGAGAAATACTCATCGAAAATTTTTCACATTTTGAAATGGAGATAAATCGTGAAGTTTTCCAAACCTCATACCATTTAGCTTCAGTTAGCGCCTAGAAGTTCATTTTCATAAATTGTGACTCCCTTGTTGGCGATCCAATTCCACAAAAGCACCGATATTTTAAATGCATGACAAGATGGAAGTGATTTCTTTTTTTAAACTTTCCATTTGAGTGAGTTCTCTTATAAACGGTTACACCGTTACGTTTAGAGCAGAACGTTTTCAGTCTCCCTCTCCCTTTAGCACCTCATTCCCGCCTGCGTTTCTGGTCTGCGTCTTCCTTCATCCGCCTCCAAACTCTGAGCATGCTTTCATCTGCATTTGCTCAGCATTTCATTGTATCTCCTTCCCTTTCCCGGGGTGGGAAGCGCTCGGTGATATGGGGGGTTTGAGTGATTCGGATGAGGCGGGAAGGTTGGGGTAAGGCAAGGGGTGGCGCGAGGAGCTGACAGGCGAATAGGAAGGAAGGGGAGAGGAGGAGTGTCCGGGAGAAATGACTAAGGGATTGCCACGCTTCTAGTTTACGTTAGAGCTCTCCTTCGTCTACGACTCTCCATCCCCACAGTTTTCATTTCCTCTTACTCCCTTCATCCATTTCATCTTCCCTCCGACATTTCTCCTTCTCTTCCCTAAGAACTGATGTTGCTCTTTTTCTTCTCCGCGGTCGGAGAAGGTGTGGCTTTGGGGGTCGGCGGGGGAGCTGGGGGAGGAAAAGGAATTGGAAGAGAGACCGACTCGAAGATAATGGAAGGGTTACCAAGGGGATTTTTATTTCGGAGGCAGCCACTGTTTCGGGGCCTTAATGATGCCCCTAAAATCCTCCTCCGCCTCTCTATTCCCCAGCCCCCTCCCGTCTCTCCTCCTATTTCCCTCCAATGGGAAGTTTAGCGGCGAGTTTTCATTACCATGGAAACGACCATCACCCTTTTATTTCCCCCTTCCCTCCTCTCCATAGTCTCTCTTTTTCTTTCTCCATTTTCAAGACTCGATTAATCCCATCTCGAATCAAATTTGAAAGAATATTCGTGGTCTCGGCCTTTTAAAAGTTGAGAAACAAGAGAGCTTTAAGGGATGGCGTTGTGAATTACGAGGTTTTAAATGCCGGTTTCTTCAATAAATCTTAAACAGTTACGTACTCATTAATTAAATTTTGTAAATATTCGAAGGATCATTGGAATATATCTGTCAAGGACAATTGATTGATTCATTAGATTTGAGAATCAACTGACTAAAGTTACGAAGCAGTACGAGTATATTTAAGTAAAAGCTAAAAAGTGCTGCTACTAAGCGATACTGATGTACAATTAACGGACAAATTCATCTACTAGCTGGCAATTATGGTTGATTTCATACTCCACCTGCTCCTTGCTTTTTGGGTCTTTGCATATAAAGAAAAATCATGAGAAAATTGCACTTGCCTTGCTGGGTATATTTTTAAGTTATCAATCATATTTTTGCTAAAAATATAACGCATAGAGATGTTTGGGATCAGAAATACGCATTTAGACCCGTAATTATCGGTGGGAAAATATCCTGGAATAAGTAAATTTCGTCCTCATCAATGGAGGATACATGGTCAGATGAAAAAAAAACATTCCATTAATTTTACAGAGTTCTACATTTCTAGCGTCTAAGAGCATATTATTCATGCTGTGATGCAGTGACGTATGATAGTTTTCGTCTCAGATTCAAAAATAAGGTTGAAATAAACTCCTTTGAAACAATCGCGTTCTTCAGAATTGGTAAACGTAGATACCTGAACTTTTTCAAAGCTTCAGTGAAATGAGAGGAAAACCAGACCTCTAAAAAATCAAGTAACGAAAGAACCTTTGTCGGTAGAATTTAAATCGCAACGAAAAAATCTTTTGAAATATATAATTCAGATTAAGACTTGAAACATTTATTTTGAAGGTTTTCTGACATTTTCGCCCAATCGTTCCCTTTTACGTTATTTACAGTAAAGGAGGAGAACAATAGTTAATGTGACTTTTTAACTGGGATTGGAATTGAAGAAGCGTAATTAGCAGTGCGTGTCGTATTGGTACATATAAACTATCAACTTGTTTTATAAATGGTAAATTATAACTTGTCGTTTTGATTCATTCATTGACGCATAATTTTCCTCCCTCAGCCAATTTTGCCTGATGAAATCATCGAGGGGCATCTCAAAGGCTATCGCTAATTAAGCTTTTTGGCGAAAGAAATCTGTCTAATGCTCGGAAAATTCTTACGCCGAATTTTAATTCCACCACGTTCGTTTCATCTCGACGCACCCACTCACCTGGAGCATTTCCCGTTGGAGTGAGCGAGGCGTCGCGCTGAGCACCTTCCGTAACACGCACCCGCAGACGTTTTGTTCAATGAGACGTGGAGGACACTAAGGCACAAAGGGACAAATGGGATCGTCGCTTTCGAGGCGCACATCATATCTCCGTCCAGGATGTACCTTGCATAAAGGCGGGGGTTGGGGGGGGGGGAGCTAGAGATGGTGGTTGGAAGAGAGTGAGAAGGTAGTGAGAGAGAGGGAGAAAGGGAGAGCGGAGGTTAGGCAGGGTGAGCAGAGGGGAGGCAGTGGGGGAGGGAATTGAGCATGGGTTTCCTCGCCCAGGTTGAGAACAATGGAAATTTTACACTGAAGTCGCTTTAAATGGGATTCCCACGGACGCGAGAGTCCTCGTTATTTGAGGGATGGTGTCGGATCGCAAAGCGTAACAGTGGACGGAGAGGGCCCGAGGGGCATATAACAAGGAGGAGAAAGTCAGATTATTGTTATTTTTTATTATTTTTCATAGCAACCGGATTGTCGGGGGGTGCTCGGAAAAGGGATCGAAACTGGCGAGGCACGGGCTCCGAAGCTGCAATGGTTGAGGGGATCAAGTTCGCAATGCAGTGCTGGTGTGTGTAACTCACGCCCACCCGCATACGCGTCGTCTGTTCATTCGAATCACCATGGCAGCAACCTCAGGCCATTCAGCCCTCGAGGGGATTGGAGGGGCTTTCCGTCCGTTCCTCTCCACCCAGCTACGTAATCTAAATGAATGCCAATGATAAACAATTACTACCCCGAAGGCTTTCATTCCAGCTCCAACAAAGCCCAATATCTTCTTCTAAGGTGTACAAGGTTTATTGGAGATGACAAACGAAATAAAATGGTTTACATATCTCCCAGTAATGTATATTGATATATAATTTCATAAAATTTGGAGACTACTCGCTCAGTATTCATCGATTCCTATTCGCTTAGACTTTTTCTCAGAAACATTTGCAATCGTCTGTCGAGCTAGAGAATGATATATGTGGCTGAGACAAGTCCGGAGAAGTTGGCGGCACGGCTTAGAAGTTGAAAGACCACACAGGAGAACATGTGGGCGCGTACGGCGCTACTCCCACGGAGGAAAGGGGAGTGGAAGGAGGGGAGACGGGAAGATTGGAACAGCTGGTGAAAGGTTTTTGGAGGTGCAGTACGATTCTGGAAGGTGAAGGCGCATTTGCGTAGAGGTACAAGAAAAGAAAATACGTCCATTGCGAGAAGGAGACAGAGAAAAAAGCTAAATAAACGACAATGGCGCCAGAATCTCTTTTTCGGGGAAAATATTTCTGTAATCTACCGTTAATGTGGATATAATGCTTTATTTATTTCCAGGTTAAAATGAGATGATATAGATTTGATGCTATGTCGGTCTCTATAACTTGGACATAGAAATGAAACCATGGAAATACAATAGGCGTACTTTCACAATTGGCCATTGCTAACGCTATACCGTCATTTCAGTGATAGTTGTATTAATTTTTTCTTTGCTTGAAGTCCCTTCTTAATAATGTTCATGGGACACTTTAATTTTTTAATAGATGTTACCAACGTCCTGCTCTCAAGAACAATGGCCACACTGACGGGTATGATGCACGCAGACGAAATATTAAAAAAATAAAAAATACAAATGAATGGCTGTAGCGTGCAGGAAACGTTCTATGTGACTCTTGATGTAAAATGAATGGGGGGTATAAAATCAGCGATTTTCAAATCGTCGTTATTTTAATGGAGAATTTTCAACAGAATTCATCAAATTTCACCCTTGAATTTTATTTTGAAACATCACGAGACGAAAAGATTGCCATTGGATTAATCAATCGTTGAGTAAAAAAAGAAATACAGGCAGCATGAAAATATGAGTGGGGTGAAAGAGGGAGATAATGGGGATTTAAGTTAGGAGTACTGGTGTCAATGGAGGATGATGGAATGGGGAGCGAATGCCAGATGGGAAGTGAACATTGGGGGGGTGGGGAGGGGGAGAGAGAGAGAACGCTGGAAAGCGGCTGACTTAGCGGTCGGGTGACTAAAGGAGATGAGCGCGTATTTTATGGCATCCCGAATCCCAATCAGTTGCCGGTGTGAAGTTCCTCGAATGCAAAAGAAGGGATAGGGTTGGGAGGGAGGTGAAAGAGAGAAGAGAGGGAGAGAGGATTTGTGGAAGAGGCCGGAGGTGTTTCTTCCTGAGAAGGTGAGGAGAGAGAATTAAGGAGGATGGACGGCATAGTCAGCGGCTTTCGAGAGTGTGCAGGTAGGGCGGCATGGGGGGGGAGTTTGAGGGCGGGAATGCCGAGGATAAGTGAGTGGTGGGTTGGGCTGCGAGGTAAAAACGAGACCTAGAAAGGAGTTGATGAAGGGATGGAAGTTTGGCAGAGGACAACACTTCGTATATCCGTCGCACTTGACTCTAAAATGAGGAGAAAGGGAAAACAAAAATATGATAAATCGAGATGGGAAGGTTGGGGAATGCTCTGCTCCCCATTGAGTGGAGCAAGGTTGGAATTTATCCTGCGTTTGGCGAGCGGAAAAAATGCAGCGTTGGGGCCGCGCGCCTAAACAAATGCGAGGAACGAGGTGGGGGACTTGATGGGAATGAAAGAATGGAAGGGAATGCCGTGAGGGGTAAGGTGGGGTGTGGAGAGGGAATGGATGCTCAACGAGGGAGGGGGAGAGGGAGCATCTGGAGAGGCGTGAGAGCGATAAATATAAATTTGGTATGCGAAATAGGCAAGTGACACGATTCGATGAATAATAGTGGAAGGGGTTAAGGTTATGATTGAGTCACGGCGTATGACACCAAGGGTTAATGATAGGAAATGTGCCTTGGTCGACGACAAGTTTGTAAGGCTAAAAGAGATAGGGAAATGAAGTGAATTGAAATTGAGTGTGAGAGAGAGCCCTAAACAATTCCCGTTATCCTCACTAACCGTCTCTTTTTCAATCATTATGGGTTACGGCGTGTGATGTATTAATATGGCAAATAATGGATCGAAATAATACGTCTTTTAATCATAATTTAGAAACTGTTTTGTAACAATTGTTAAAATACAATGAAGGGCCCTCGTTTTTGTATCACATTGTCAATGGACAAGCATGATATTGCCCAATCAACTTGCTTGCTATGGAAAAGTGTACTGTTTTTATTTAGTTCTTGGAAAAAATGTCATGTTAACATTCTTCAAGTACGTTAATCTTGTGAAGATATATTTATTGGTAGGGAAATTAAAACATAACTGATACTTATTTATACCTTTATTCGAAGATAATGTTTTTATTTGCAATGCAAGGAAGTATATTTTCAAGAAAATCTTAGGGATTTACAGGTGTTTTAATTTTTGTATTAGCTGTTCCATCGTGCCAAATGTCATCTCTCTTAACTCGAATATGAAAACATGGGTGCGCCAGTCAATGTTATTCTAATGGGTCCCTCGATTTCTGGATCTCTTCGTTCTTCGAGCCCGCTTCGAAGAAAGGAGTCCGATGGAAGTGGAGGAGGGCTCACTTCAGAAGAGAAGGTGGCCGCAGAGGGGACGACGTCGGACACGTTCTTGAGATTCGGGGAGAAGAATAAAGTTTCTAACATTTTTGTTTCACTTATCTTTTTTGTCATCTCCATATTGTATTGTAAAATAATAGATGTCTACCGCAAAGTTTTCGTGCATTACGTTCAGATCAGTTGTCCGTATCTCGTAGCTTTTAACTGCGTTTATTCAGCTCTCAGGGATTTGAAATCATAAGATCTAAGGCTGGATTTCGGCTAATATGAGTGTGTTTTTACCAAATGTGAAAATTCAATCGAGTTCCAATGCGAAATGTGAAAAGCCTTGAACGTTACTGAAGCTTTGGAAGAGTGTAACACGAAGTTATAAAAATATAATGTCGTTACACAGAATGACTATTTGTTAATATTTAAAAAATATTCCCCTTGAATCAAGTATCGATACACTGACCTGCCAAATAAAATAGTAGGCCACAGTTATCAACACGAAGGTCAGTTTGATAAGTGAGGGTAGAGCTCACCTAGTACTAAGGTCAATGGCGTGTGAAAATCACGCGTAAGTGTAGGGGGCGAGTTTTTTTCCCTCTGCCGCCTATGGTTTCCCAGGAAGAGCAATTATCCCAAAAATCACACAGCTTGGGTAAAGCTGGTGGTGCCTAGAGGCATCCCCGTGAACCAAACTCAGGTCTTACGGTTAGTGGCCCAGCTTTCCACCGACTGGACTACCACGTCCTATAGACCACATAAACGCCCTTCAAAAAAACACCGCCTCACACAAAGTTATTAATTCCATGACAAATTAGGTGAGTTTAATGGAACTATATGCAGTGCGGAGGGCTCAGAAATCCACTCGGGACGGTGTGCAAAAGAGCATCTGACTACAAGGAATCCATCCGTACAAGGGGCATAGAATATAATCAGTAGCAACCATATTAATAATATGTATTTCACGTATATTTGTATCTAGGTGTGCTGCGATAGTGATTGTTTTCTCATTTTTGCAATCGAGTCAAGTAGAAATATTCGCTTAAATCCACTTCGGCCAATTTGCTTAATGCAAAAATTCGTGAAATGAGTGCCATGCATTCTTGGGTGATGGGATTTTCTCGAAAGAGGTTCGTACAAATTGAGGGACGAGAAAGGGAAAAGGGAGAATGGGAGAGAGATAATGCTCCCCAACTTTTTAGGTAATTCAGAAAAAAAGGACGCGGATAAATTCCTGTGACAGATGAATTCTCCGTCATCGTGCCCTGCTCCTCGCCGCCGCAACATCATCAAAACTGGAGAAAACAGTGTAATACACATCCGAGTCGAAAAAAGGAGAGGTGGGGGTTGTGCGAGGGTACGGTTGGAGGTATTCGGGCGGGGGGGGGGGTTGAAGTGAGAGTGGAGAGGACAATGTTGATGTGTGTGCGTGTAGGAAGATGTGAGGAGAGGGATCTTGTCACACATTTACTCCTCTTCCCTTTCTATTCTCTCTTCCCCCCCCTCTCCTCAGAATTCCTCCCTACCCCAGATCGTGTGCCTTCCCGCGAAAATCCTCATGTTAGCAGAAAGGGTAACAAAACGAATTCGTCCACCCGTGCGTCCATCCATCCGTATGCCGTCCCGTCAGGTCGGGTAATAATCCCTGTGCTCTTCGCCTCCTCAAATTATTTGTTTTGCGCGGACAAAGAGGCGATTGGTGAGTTTTAGGATTGGAGGGAGCGGAGGAGAAGGGAAACGGGGAAGAGGGAGGGGCTTGAGGGAGGCTGTGGGAGGAACGAAAGCCCGGAACGAGGCGACGACATTCCGAAACAATCGCCTACCCCCTCCCCCCACTTCCGCGGGGCATCTCTTTCGCGCCCGTCCCCATGGTCGTGCTGTCCTCGCATTCCTCGTTTGCCCAGGTCTGTCTCTCTCTCATCGTTGCCACGCGTGTATCCAGGTGGTTTTGAGGAATGCGGGGAAAGGGATGGCCGGTAGGGGTCAGAAAAATGAAGAGAATGAAAAATTTTGGGGTGGAGGTAGCGTGGAGGATTGAGGATGGAGGAGAGGGGGGATCACCAGTGCACCAAGGGGGCGTCGCCGCTGCTTGACTGTGACAGGCTATGTGGGAATGCCAGAAATTAAGTTGGCAGGGGGTGTGTGGGATGTGTGGCGGGCGGGGGCTGGAGGAGGAGGGAAGCGATTGTTGCGGAACGATGAGCGCGTGCAGAGCCGTGATGCCGCCGACATTGGTTCGGATTCCCTCGTGTTCTGTCAATTGTTGGGCCCGCTCAAAAATATCTAGTTTTCGTTCGGAGGAGCTCGGGAGGAGGAAGCCTGCTAATTGGAACAGATGTAGTTTCATTTGTAAAGATATTTCATGACAATATCACAGGTAATATCATTACAGAATAATATTATCTGTGTTATTATAATGGAATATCTTTTCCAATGAAACTAAAATTTTATAATTTGATGAAAAAGTTTGATAATTAAATTCCCGGGAATGTAAAAATACATATTTTACGTAGTCACTTGCAGATTTGCGATAAAATGTTCAAATATTTTAGCTCACTTAGCCAGGACAAGACTAGAGGTACACAATTTACAATTTCATAAGATACCGTAGATAGGAACAGGTTTTCGCCAGGCCGGAATACATTTTTAGCATAGGTGATAATAAATAACTAAATGACCGGTCTCCACTAAGGATTGTTTTCATCAGGACTCTTGACATATGTGCGAGTATAATGTGATTTCTGAGTGTTAGAATCGATATCTAAAAAAGAAAATACTTTATAACGTGATAGAATTGCAGTTCCAAATATAATTTTTAACCTACGTAATTTTTATCGAGTCTTCTAATTCCTAATATTTTATAGGAAACTGTTAAATTCAAGTCCAATCCTATGGTTTAGCATGTTTTCATTATGTGTGATTTAAATGGTTAGTGATAGTGGGTTATGGAAATTTATATTTTTTTAGACTCTAAAATTCCATTCTATACATTTCAATTTATAGCTCATATGATTTTTATTATTTCGATTGCAGTTGGTGAGCTTCATAGCCGGAATTTTTTCTGATTTCACTAGCTGTTTGAATAAATGTTGATGCTATTTACCTTTTTATTTTAGCGGTTTCGTCGTCGTTCTTCGTTTTGTCCCCGTTTTGATGTGGGTTCTCTATCAGTATATTAGCAAACGCTTTGCCCTATACATCCACACAAGATTTTTAAAATGCAATGGTGTTAGGCACACATTTTGTTTAAATTTGAGAAGTTTCCTTGTGAAGGTATTCATTTGGTTGTATAGTTAAAGGTTTCAAATAGCTCCAGAAACATATTTATACGTTTATTTTTATGCTTTTTGGTAAATATACTCCGTAGGTTTCTTAGTAGTTTTCACGTAGTATTTACGGATTAATGGTGCTACTTGACTTGGTTTAAAAGGATTTCGGGAGAATTTTGTGAAAATAATAAAAAAAACGGACGGTTTGTGTATAACGACTAAATTTATGGTATGGAAGGTTTCGGGAAGCTCACTCTTGAGAGGCTTATTTTTCAGATGTTTATGAGGGCGGAGTTTCAAGTCCCTAAAAGGAATTCTCGACGAGTTTGAAGCAGAGCGACAATGGGGAGCTTAAAGACAAAGGACAAACGAAATTTTCGAATCGAAATTTTCTCACGGACGCTTGTCATGGAAATAACGAGTGTTGCTCTAGTTTACCTTCGAAATTTGAAATATTATAACTACTGTAAGCAGTCTCGCCCTTTCCCGGATTAATTATCCCAGAGATGCTTAAAGAATGTTGGTGAAGGAACATAATTCCGAATAACTTGACTATTGAGCTCAGTGTCATTATCCATGTATTGCTTGTAGTTTTTTTCGTTTCCTCCCGTCATTATAAAATTTATTGACTTGCATTTTATAATCTGGTCATGGGCAGCATTTTTTACGCTGCCTCATCAAAACATGTGTAGGACATCGTGACTTGAAATGCTTTTGAAATGACAATCATAACCGTAATGGTGAATTATATTTTTTACCATGCATCTGGTGATTTTAAACGTACGTTTCTTTGGTGTTCTGCTCGAATTAGTGAATGAGAGGTGTACGCTAAATTCGTACTTGCATCCAAAGTAGTTGAATTTGATTTCTTCTCTGATACACGGAATGGAATTTCGCCTTCCTACTTTTAAAATTCTAGCTAGCACGTAATTGGATAAATTTTTTACTGCATCCTAAGGTGCAATTATTTGTTAGATGATATTATATGTATTTGCATGCGTGTAGAATGAAATAATTTTCAATTGAATGTATTTACCACTGTGGGCATAGTTTTGCATGTACAGGTATGTGTTAATTTTGCATATGGTTTTGTTCCTTTTTACGGGTGGTTACCTGACACCCCCCGCCACACGCCCTTGCGGCGGATTGCGGGTTTTTATGTAGATGTATCCGTTTGAAATCAGATTAATTCTTTTTAATATTTCTGTTTCATCACTTAAGAGGCAGTAAAAGGTGCTAATCAGCAGTAACAGTTAATCTATTCGAGTTTTCTCGCCGATAATTTTAAATGTTTAAAACCTCGTGAAGTAATTTTCCTGTTTCGCTTGAAGTACCACATGTTGTTCATATGATATCAAACTTAAATTATTTAATACATCTGGAGTAAACTTTGCTTGGAAGAAGTTGAATTAGCTAAGCTTTAATTGCATTATATTAAAAGAAAATTACATCAGGGAAAACGGAAAAATATTGAAGATTGATTACTAAGTACATTGAAAGCATTTATAATTTTAGTTAAACATTTTCCTGTGTAAAACGTAATGACTTAAGGAAGTAACTAACATTTTTTACCTGTAATTGGTCTACGTTGGAATAGCAAATTTATTTTGTTAAATGTTGGAGTTGAGAGGAAATTGGAATTTCCAGCTCAATTTAAACCGCCAAGTATTTCCCTTATTACACGTATATTTAAGAGGTGGTGGACCCAATCTTTTACTCACATGATCATAAATACCTTTCTTTCCGGTTTAAGTTAATATAGGTGTCCAAACATGAGCACTTTTAGACGACGATGAGATAGTGGGCGATGTTATTCCCCCAGACGCTATAGAATTGAACTCCTGAATATACTCCTCGGTGCATCCATGGGTAGCGGCTCACTCTTCTCGGATCTCAATGCGCTCAATTATATACCGCGGGTTCTTCGTTCGCGAGGAAGTCTTGGGTCCATAAAGGTTAAGAGACTGAGGAGGTGGAATTGTGGGAGCGGGTGGGGGGACCGGAGGAGGAAGGCGAGGAGCACTGCTTGAGACGAGTTAAGGCACCGAAGCTGCCTCATTGAAGGCCTCCACCTCCTCCTCCGCCACTCGTCGCTTGCGGGTTTCTCTCTCCCGGGAAACCTTTTCCATGAGCTCCCCACAAATTTTTTCCGAAAAATCCAAAATCCATCCCGTTCGTCGTTATTTATTTTTTCAATCGTATTCTCAGTTTTTCTTCCTCCTTCCGCGCTTCCTTGTTATAATCCGACCTCCTCCGTCAGAACCACTTCACCTCCCACGCCCTCTCTTCGCCGCCGCCGCCGCCCTCCGCGATGCCCTCGGAATCTCAACACGAGGGCGTGTGATCTACGTCTTCGAACCTTCCTAGGCAAGCCCTTACTCTTTCCACCTCCCAAAACTCCTCTCTTTTCTCTCTCCTCTCGCACTCTCGGTCTAACTATTCTCCTTCCACATCTTCCCCGCGCTTCCGTTTAAGGGTTTTCTCTGAATCCGTCCCCTTTTCCCCTCGCCCCTCCCCCTCGCCCTCCTTCCGAATTCTCCTCACCGACGACCCACCTTCCTTCACCCCCCTCCCCTTAATCTCCCGGCCGGGCTGACCCAATAAGGTCCACCCGTCAGCCTTGGAGATGCTTTATTGGTATTCGCGACCGACACGGTGATTAAGCTCGCCGTTCATTTATTATCAATCGTCCGACAGATGTTTCGCGCATAATATTTAACTTTCCGGTTGGGTAGAAAAACTCTTCAGACCGTAAATAAATAAACGAGAAAGAGAACAAAGAAAATTTTGCATAAGGACCATCGATTTTAATCTTTTCAAAACCCATTTTTACGTTTTTAGATCTAATTTTAAATATACTTTCGGTCTTCTTCTGGGGATATCCTTATTTAGGCCAAGGAATTCGGTCTTTTCGTTATCTTTCTATTTTGTATTCTGCTGCCTGTCTTACCCGAAGTTTTTCATCATCGTTTCTAACTCTAACACAATGGGTATTCGAATGATTGCGCTAATGTATTTTGAGGAGCAAGAAATGGAATAGATAAACCACCAAAGTTCTTTTGATGTTATCATGATTTTCACAAATACCGAATAAGAGTCATGTGGTCATTTATATTCTAGGTTTCACTCTGTTGCCTTTTTCATTGAGAATGGCGTGGTATATCGCTCCATTCCTGATTTACATCGCAAGCTGTTATATACAATATAAATATATAATGATATAGGTATTCCATAATTTATTTTTGGCGTGGCCTTTAAATTTTCTTTAGAACCTAGGAAAGTCTTTGGTTTATCGTCAGTGTTCAACCATTCCGATGACATATCTGTTCTTTATCATAGTTATCTTGTGTAATGTATATTTCATATACAATGATTAATTCTTCCTAATGTTAATAAATAAACATGAATTGAAAAGTTTAGGATAGCTTTTCGTGTTTGTTTGAATCTACTATCATATTTCTCAATTTATTCCACGTATTTTTCTTGCCTCTGCAGTGTCATCATTGTCGTTCGCCTTTAATTGGGTGTTCTCCTACAGAGTGCACACTCTTTATTATAACTACGTAGTCTAAAAGACTTATTTCAGCACTTGATATGCTCAATGAGGAGTAACGATATATCGTGATAATAGTAGCTATAAAGTCGGAACAAGATCTTTATTAGTGCCAGTAAATGCGAAGGTTAATATCCAACCTTGTTAGTAACAACCATTTCAGGCTTTGGTAAATCTGAGAATTCAAAAAATTGTCACAAATATCTTCGATAAAATATAAAATTAACAATTTGATGATCATCATATGATTTTCTTATGCTTCTTTTCGCACAATCCTCAGTTTCCTGCGTGTATTTCTGTTTTATCCCGTAGGAGAGAAATTTTTTATCTATAGGTGCATTGACAATACACTTAACGGAGTCTTATGGCTTGAAAAGGGTATTTAGGATGATCTTTTCCGAAGAAATTTATGTTCGGTGCACTTCAGCCCCGCCTTGCGTCGCCTTGAAGCTAGTTTTGTATTCGATCAGATAGTATTGGCAAGGACAACGAGGGCATTTCTCATCCTGAAGGATTTCGTTTTGGGAATGCAGCCATTGGATTTTGTTTTAGGATGCGAAAATATTGATGGGAGGAAGTGAAAGAGAGTGGTATGTGGACGAAAAATAGAGGACTCAAAATGATGGAAAGAGAGATTGTAAGTGCAGTATCAGGAGATCGGTGGTTATAGGGGGTTAAATCGAGGAAAAGCCATTGACTCATGCAATGCCGTGATGACCCATGATGGAGCAAACATTTTCCCGGCGAAGGATTGCTGTGATAGAAAAATCTTTACCTCTGTCGTTACCAGTTGAACGCAGTGTTCGGGTTCGCTGATCATGACTCGGAAATCAATACTCTCCGATATTTTCGGATAACTTAATGTTTATTTAGAGCAAAGTCTAACCCTTGGTTAACAGACGCAAATGTTCCCATCCAAAGTGGAGAAGAGCTGGATTATGCATACAAAGCCATTGATACGTGCTTATAAGATTTCAAAAAAGATTTTTCTTGATTCTTCGTTTGAGGAAGTTGTTCAAATTTTATATAAAAAAAAGGCAAAATTAAAAATATTCGTTACAGTGTGTGTGTCATTAATCGTATCTCTAAAAGGATATTGAAAACGATGCTTTTGGTGGAACATAAACCTTGTAGATCAGTTATGTCAGTCGCTTTTGAGTAATAAAAGCTTTTAATGGAGAAGCGTCCAGTCAACTCTTTCCAGCCTGAAAGAGTTGGTGTTTTGAGCCAAAAGCCGAAAATTTGTTGAACAATGGTTGATTTTATTTCCGATATATTTAAATTAAATGTTGCCTTACAGCTATGAGCCAAACTGGGCGTAGATAGGGAAATTGACTATTTAAGTACGGAGCTAATAAGAGTTATTGGTAAAGAATTAGGCATATTGACGCACCGCTTGCGCAAGATTGAAAACTTTTTCGTGAGTACGATACAGTATCAAAAATTCCTGCAGTGCACCAAAGAAAAGACTTATTCATTCTAGTCATAATCAAGTGAATTTAATAAGAATTTGCTTCTGGCGAATAGCCCAAATTACACCTATGATAAGACAAACAGATAAAAAAAATATAGAAAAATCATTTGAAAATATGTAAAAACCTCAGTAACTGTGATTTTTGGAGCAGATAATTATTTGAAATGCCTGCTAGAGAGCAAGAATAAACAGCAGTGGTTTATCCGCAGATGCGGTTTGTACTAGATACACATAAGGCTCCAGATCCCCTGGGTAACACATGGGTTTAAAGCATTGTTATAGTTTTTTATACGGTATCATTAATCTCTCTGATTTGTTGCTTGGTTAACAAAAGGCGGACCGGGTCGTCTGAAGTCTAGAACTCCGTAACAGCTGCAGCTCCGAACCCCATAAAAGTTAAATTATCGATTCCCTTCATTCTTTTCCTCTTTTTTATTCTTATACAGCTGTAAATGCAATAATCTGGAACCGTAATATTACCACCAAGCCATGGCTGCTGCTATAGGTATTCCGACCAGAATTCACAGATCGTAGCTTCACAAAGGATTTTTATTGAGTTATGACTGTCGTATATCATTCAATATCATCATTATAATCTATTATAAATTGTTTATCAAGCTCATCCTTGACATTACTTCGCTGTTGATAAGAATATTTTTTAAAGATTTTATAACAACAGACTTATTTTAAGTACTAAGTAGTTAGCCGTATTGATTGACAAATTGTATGGCTATTTTTAGGTTTAAAAGGAGCAATTAAATGATTTAGGGTAACTGTAGTATTTGATAAACCACAAAATTTAACATTCATTTCTCCTGTACAAGATCATCACCATAGAAGTCACTATTCTTCTCCTATTACATTAATAATAATGAACTATATTTGACAATAAGTGGGTCTTGTGCTAAGTTGATGGCAACATTCACTTATGGAAAAAAGGGTAAATGAGCAACCAAGAGGATTCAGCGTATTTAGACTTTCAAAAATCGAGATTCGATTTCGACTACGGTCACGGGAAGTTATGAATGCACACTGCGTGCGGAGCATCTAAAATACGAGTGTCCTCAATTGTCAATTTCCTATTTGTGATTACTTGATCATCACTGAGCTTAAAACTAATTAGCAAATTTCACCTTAACTGACTGGCATGCAAGTATTCATATTTGTTCTAATTAGACATCTCTGCCAGTCGAAGTGCATCATACAGATTATCCCGCGTAATATAATGACAGGATAAGAAGTATTCCCTCCAATAATTGAACTTCATCAAGATGTTACGCCCAATAAAATAGAAAGACGAAGATTTTTCACACACCAATCTACCATTTAAGAAAGAGTACTGAAGGCATTCCTCCTAATCCAGAGATTAGATTTCGCGGTGTGATGCACTCTTAACTCTAGTGTATTATGGAATGTGGATGCAAGTTTGGCGTTTTGCTTCGTTACTGGTGCACTGCAGTCGCTCTGTCTAACCGCGAGAGAAATTACGAGTTTCAGACGCCGTCATGTGTCGCGAGATGCTCATTCCAGTCTCTCGAATACCGGATCCGTCTTCCCATCCGCCCGACCTCTTGTTGTTCACTTTTATTTTCCAAGGTAATTAAGACAGACCGAAGAATTCGTTTAGCTTGGAGTTGAATATGCCTGGATGTCTTCCATATTTTGATGAGTTTCATTTCTTTAATACGATATGTACCGGTGGAAAATCTAATTGCTTCATTCCACGAATCCGGCCGCCCCAGAGACAATTTGCTCTCCGGTAATTATGGAATGGCTTTACTTATAATGGAGGAGCTATCATCCAATCAATTCAAAAAGACTTAAATCCTCAACGCACGGAGCCGTAGAGCTAAACTTACTTCGTACAGTGATGGGACCATATTTGATTGCTTAATTCATTCCTTTTCTATTCTAATTTATTATTTGATGACTGATCTTCATTCGTAATTTATAAATGCTAAAAAAAATCAGTTTTAAAATTTTTTTACTGATTTAAACATAAAACGTTTTTAGAATCGTCTGTTGCTCCGCGAGCGCTTTTCTATATAGTTTTTCATTAAGACGTTTGGCCCTGATTTTAACCGTTAAATGACGCTTCGGAATCCATATGACATCATTGTTTACCACAATCAATCGAATAAGGATTATCTCTTTTTTTATTTCAATGCCCAGAAAGAAACGATAACAATAAATACAGGTTATTAAGCCCTATCGGAGTAAATGAATTAATAAATAAAGGAGCGTCTCAGGATCTCAACCATTTTGAATGCGCTTGATGAAAGTGGGAAACGAAGATGAGTATTTTGAGAAGTCACTGGGAACATAATCCTTCCTATTGAGGGCAAGAAGTCATGAGTGAATTACAATGTGAATTATTTCTACTCAGTGTTATTTTATACCCGTAACGGTCTTTTTTTGAGGCTTCCCTTTGACTTTGACAATGAGTACCGAATTTTTCTTTCCAAGGAATCTTAACTCTTAAAAAAGTTTAATTGGAATAATCTATGTGTTCCACGATTCCTGCGCGCGTGGGATCCTTAGCAAGGATAAATCGCCTTTAAGTAGGAATAAATATGCATGAACGAAATGAAGGAGTCATCACTCCTCACTCGCCACCCTACACTTACTCCGTCTCCAACGCATCCCAATTCCACCCCAGCTCCAAAAGTTCTCCCAAGAGATCAAAGGGCGGGAGGGGGTGGACGGGAGAGGGAACACGTTTCCTAGGAAATCACCGGAAGGTTTCCTCTTCCTGCCCCTCTTCTTGCCCCTTCTCCAAGAAAATCAGGAAATCGTAGGGTGATATGGGAAATGCCTTCCGTTCGGGGGCATTTGGGAGGCAGGGCTGATAAGGCAAGATATGGGAGGTAGTAAGGAAAAAGAAGTCGAAAGATGAGAGAAAAGAGGGTCAGAGACACCATTAGGTCAGGCCTTTTTCGGTGGCTACGACGCCGAGCTGGAATTAGGGATCGGGCGAGGATTCTTCTTGGGGTCAGGCAATAACGGTGAGCGTCACGGGCAGGAGAATGCTCGCCGAGTAATTGATGGTATCCGAGAGACGGAATGGGTCTAGGCTAAAATATTTAGGCAGCGGTACCGAAAGAAGGAATAGAATATGGGCAACTGAGACAATGACCGGTGAGGATGTGGTACATGTTCCTGGGGGGGGGGGGGGGGGGTGGCGGCTTTTCCATTGCAGAGCGAGTTTGAAATTACGGACACGTTGCTGGAGTGCGAGGTGGATGTCGGTAGATTCCAAGATGCCCTCACGTATGGAGAGTCCAAGAGTTTACGACCTGTCCACCTGCATTGTATCTTCCGCCGACAAAGATACCAGCGTAGTCGGATGTATCCACCGGCCTCTTTTTGAATCCTGCGACGGGATTATAGGCGGAGCGAAGTTTTTAACCCATTAACGAGTAAATTATTTCTTTAATGATGAATCGGATATATTCATGCATAAGCGGTAAATAATTGAAAGTTTACGTTGCATTATTCCCTTGAAGAATCAGCGGATTGAAGTCATTTATAGCACGATGGATTTTTATTTTCCGGTGGGAAGACATTAGCGTTTGGAAATTCCGCTGCCTGCAACGGCCGTCCATAAAACTGTCCAGGCGGATCAGATAAATGCAAAGATCGATCGAATGGGATGCATTTGTGCGGAACTTTTATGTGACCTCCATTGTTTGCGTAATAATCGGATGTGGTTTATGGTGTATCTGAATTTACACACATCTCTACGTCCCCAGGCAATTTTGAACTAGCCTGTGACGGCAATACGATTTTAACTGCGAATATAGATCATTTCATTTAAAACGGGAACCAATTGCTTAGTCGTAGATATGAAAGCTGAGTCATATTGTCAGAAGTCATAAAAGGAATCACTGCGGTCAATGTACTTTAATTCAGTTATTAATGTACGTGTAATGAAAAATTTGCTGATGCAGAGATTCTGGGGTTCCAATAATAGGTATATAAAAATAAATTTATGCATTTATTAGATAATATTCAGAAATAATATAATATGGCAACTTGTAATTTGCAAATAAAGTTAAACACGTGGTATGAGCAATCCACGGGTCAGTCAATGGAAGAAACATTGATGGTTTTATGGGAAATGTTAACCGTATGAAAATAATATTTCAGCATTTATTGCCTCACTTTTCAAACTGGCGTGTTGTGAACGTTAAATGTTTTGGTTCATTTTTTTAGGTTTGGTTATTTCATCCTTCTGGAGCATCGAAGACATTGAAAATACGTAGTTGGTTAAGTTCGTAGGTCTCAATTTTTTGGTTAAAACTCAAAGAAGCAATGAAATTGATCCTCCAAATTTATCGTCTCTGCCTTGTTTTTATAATAGATTATTATTTTCTCCAAACTCGCCAAAATATTTTCAAGCGTGCAAAAATATGCGTACCAATTACTACATGCCCTCGACTTTGCATTGTGAAACTTTAATTTCAGTTTCTAGAATTTTAATATTTTATGAGCATATTTTTTCGGGTTCTGTGCAAGGATGCAAGGAAAAAGAGATAAAAGGAAAGACGATTGCGGTAAAGATAGCAACATTCCTTTTTTTATTTGTTGCGTCCTCCATTTTTCTTCTTCGCTTCGTGAAGGAAGCCGTGGGCATGGTAGATGGAGTGAGAGAGGGCAAGCGCACTTTCCAATAAGGCAACGCGGCTTCCTCACAGGAGAGGAAAAACAAGCGCGCCAAAAGAGCAAAGCACTACCCGGCATTTTTTCGGGGAGACAGCGAGAGTAATTTTAAGGCTAGTACTGCAGGTAACAGCTGGAGGAAAGGATCACATTCTGAGGGTGAAGAGAAGTGGAAGTGGAATCATACTATATGGCTAAATCTTGTGGTATACCGCGAAGTAAGGCAAGAGTGCGTGGTTATCTAGAAATTCTATTCGACCTATCCTTTTCACATAATCGTTGGTAATGTTAGCGGTGAGGAAATTAGGAGGAATTCTCGGGGATGTGAGCAAGCTTAGACAATAGAAGAACCTTTATTTCTTTTCAAGTTTTGTCCTAATTTTTATAAAAAATGATTGCCTATATAGTCGCAGTCTCGCTTTCAAGAATGAAAGCGCGACTTCAAAATCCACATATAAATTAGGATTAGACTGTACTGACAGTACATGTCTGTTAGAGTATCTAGAACTTTTTTTATTAGTTTTGTATGAAATTTAAATCGTATTATATCCAGCAGGCTCTTAGGATCGATATATGTGGTTATAAACTCCTTAAAAAAGCAAACAATATTCCATTTAATGATGAAAGCGTTCTAGCCAAATTCCCATACAAAATTAGATTGAGCCCATGTAGATTGTTTCTTTCAGGTTCTCTTAAAACCTTGATTAGTTTTCTAGAGATATTAATTCATCCCCACAGTTTTCTCTGTTTTCATTCACTTCAATATATTTTTTTAATTTGCATTCAAGTACGAGTCTCGTATGACTGAAGAACAGCTTAGATATTATTTAAGTTGGTATGAATTTGGATTTGCAATTTAGAAATGGAAAGGTATTTAGTAACTAAAGCTGATTATATCACAAGACAGTTTTGTTAAATAGGCTCAAAATAGGGATTAAAACACTGAGGTGACGTAGTATTCGAGGAATGAGTCTCAGGAGCCTTTGGGTTTTGCGAATCTCTTTGGGTAGAAACGGCTGGGCGATCTCTTGGCCTCGGTCGGGTGATGAGGGGGTTACACTTACTTTGTTGACGGCTGCCCAAGAGTCTTTGGGTCGTCGCCCTGAATCGAGGAGGGTCAATCTAAGAATGGTACAACCGGTCGAAAGTGGGAGTGTAGTACAAGAAGAGGAAGAGTCAAAGCAGCCCAAATGTTTCTTCCACCTTGCTCCGATTTTCTACGGTTCGTCGTTTCGGCTTTCTATTACGTCACTTATGCCGTCAACTGCACGGATGCGTGAGTGGAAGTCGTTTTCAAATTGCCCAATAAGGGGGCAGGCTTAGCTTTTGAGGGAGGCTGTTCCCAAATTTCGGTCTGATTCTCAGAAGGATTCTTTCCCAAGTGATCGTAATTAGGAGGATAGTGACGCGAGCGGCGAGGATACCCGTGATATGCGCATTTGGTTCAGCGATGTCTAGGGTGTGGAGGAAGGGGGATCAGGTGGGAAAAGCGTGGAGCGAAACATTGTTTACGGTTATCCCGAAGAATCGTGGCACTGGTTGTTTTGAACACTGCACAGTGCATTTGAACTTTGCATTTTTGTTCAGTTCACGAGTTTCCGAATTTTACAAAGCAACTGAATATGACTTTACGACTTTTTTATGCTTGGTGAAAGCCGATCATGCATGAGCAGATTTAAGTCTGACGTCATTTTTGGTATAAGTTGCCGTCTTCTGATATTCGAGTTACGGAAACTATGTTGAAAATGAAAAACTTTGTTTTATCGTGTTTTCTTTTGAATAAATGGGGTATTTTTTCTGTACTTCGACCCATGAATAATTTTTAACATTAATTTGTTCAGTGTCTCAATTATGGGTAATGCCAAAAGGACTTCGTAATTGGTTTCCTGAACCGGGGCGATGAGACTTGCGTGGTTTAAATTCTGAACTCTTGTCATCTGATAGACTTGACTTGGCAGAAATCAGAACCTTGGCATGTTGCCAACCTTCGCGTCCGGGTGCCACGTATCTTTCGTTCTATCCGAGGATACTAGATATCAAGAAAGACTTGCGTACTCTGATTGGCGAGCTTCTCTACCCTGGTGCATTTCGCAGCACGTTATTTCCCCAGAGCACCATTTAGTTATAGTTCATTTGAAGGAGACATCCTCCAGATTTTCTCGAATTTTGCCCGATGAAATAATAGGGTGCCACCAGTTGAAAAGAAACTGGAGGATGAATGATATGTAATCGTAAAAATATGGAATTTAATAAGGTATAAATAATTAATCAAGGGCTGAGTTTGCAGGCAAAAGCAAACTCATCCATTATCGAGATTTGCTGAATGGAACTTTGGAATAGATGAGAATTAAAGCTATAAGTAAATGAGTGTAGTGTGCTGGGTTGCAGGGAATGCAGGGTTTAGGAGGGAATTTATTTAGAGAAAAGAAAGAACACTCGAAGGAGAATTTTAAATATAATTTTACATGATGTATATTTTTATGTTTTATGCTCTGAGATGAATATATGGTATAATATAATGATACAGTTACACTTATGAGGTGAATAAGCAAGGACGAGCGAGAGGGGATGGCAGTTGTGTCGGAAGCGACGTGGAAGAGGACGACAGCGCGGAATGGTTCGCCGATGACACGCAACAGGTTGTTTTGAGGAATGGGTGAGAAGAGAAGGGTTCTGGCTGAGGGACGGTGGAGTAAGGAAGGAAGGAAGTCAAGATGGGGCGGGCGGGGGAAGGAAGAGTGCCCGGCTCGGCGGGAGGGAAGGGAGGAATGGGACGAGGGAGTGGTCGGGAAGGTCTAGCAAGGGGGCGAGGACTAGGGGGAAGTGACGGGGGTGGGGTAAGGAGACGAACGGAAAGTGGGGAAGGAAAGGGAGAGAGAGAGAGAGAGAGAGAGAGACGGAGTATGGCAAAGTGTTGAGGGGACTGGAATGTTTAGAAGTAGCCACTCATAGACCTCGTCAACCCTTTAGGAGATGTTTTTAAAATGGAGTCGAGGACCTACACTTCGTCGCTACAAAAGATCCCCACTCTCGATGAGCAGCTTTTTTTTTTGACGTCGAATGGGAGTGTGGGGGGTGGGGGGGGGGGGGAAGGAGCTTTAACGTCAGCTAGCAGAGAGGATGACACACGCAGAGGGAAAACTGTCGCACCGGTAGGGTAGTGAGGGAGGGAGGCAGGGAATGAGCCGTGGTGGGGATAATAGCGGAAAAGAATATTGTTTGCTTGAACTCTCAGGCTAATTGCACGCAAAGCTTCGTTCTTCTTCTGGAGTGCATTGTTGTATTTCTTTCTTTACCAAGTGTGACGTCGTTTCTAAAGCACTCCATGCTCTAGCAGGTAATAGGTGGAGAAGTGAATGCGTTTTAGTTAAAATGTGCAGTTTTCTTCTGAAAATGAGTTTTAAGCACGGTAATAGAAATTAAGTGATGTTTAAAAATTTAGATATTTTACCCAAGTGCGTGCGTACTATTAAATGTATTTATTTATTTTGAAGAATGCGCCATTTAGAGGATGTAGAAGTTACACATTCGTAAATAAATGATGAAATAATATCGGGTGTAGCTTTTAATAAGAAGATATCTCTGAATTCTTCTAATAAGGAAAGAGCAAAACGTTTAAATGTTTTTAAATAAGTCAAAAGAAGATGCTTGTGAAAAACAACTTTTTTCAAAAAGTTTTTTCACAAAAGCAGTATGTTTTTTCTGAACCTTTAATGGTGTTGTAAGATTTTCTTTTTTTAGAGCTGTTACATTATTTTATTAACCACAGTTTCACGGTTATTATTAGGTAAATGTTAATATTAAGGTCGTGATTTATATGAATATAATATATAATAACTTGCTGAAGAAAATGGTAATATTCATAAACGCTGTTCTCCGTGCTCCGCTTGTGATATTAGTGCTAAGATGATAGAGCCCTACACCAGATACTCGTATATCTCTTTCCCTTGTCGTATTACAATGTCATCCAGGTTATTTCATCTGCGTCGATACAATTCTCCCAGGCCGCCGCAAGGGCATTTTGGGGGAGTCACGCCATCATGAGGGCACTAACACATGCATAGCGATATAATTTTTACAGGAAAAAATAGGAAAATCCGTACCTACTCGAATTTGGTCTTACGGTATAATGCTCGTATAGTTTCAGAACATGAATAACTTTCTTCGCTTATCTTTATTCTTTGGTTATATTCTTACAAAATGAATAGATTATTTTGCCTACGATGATATTGAGGCTGTTTTAACCGCCATTTAAATAAGTTAATTTTACACTAGCAACAACCGTTTAGTACATAAACGATGAAATAAAATATTTTGTCGAATTATTTGCTTGAAAACTATTGATAACATTTTTTAAAATTGCTAAATGAAATTTCGTGCTAATACTTTTATTACTATATTTTCTGAAAAGGGGAAAATAAATAGCCAAGAAACAGCATTTAACGCATTCCTGTGACTTGAATTAATGAATATAAGGCGTATATCTATGCAATGGGCCTAAATAGCTAAATTGGAAATAACAATCCACAAGGAAATATAAGGAAAAGTTAAAGCAATGGAGAACTTTTTCTTGTAAAAAAATGCTGAATGTGCACATTTATCATTGACTTTGTGACTAAAGAGGTTAATTGATAAAAAGTCGAATGAATATATAACATGGTTGGAATGTTGCAGTGGCTAACGTACTGACTTCCCACCCAGAGTGCCCGGGTTCGAATCCCGCGGCGGCAGATATTTTCAGGTTGTATCCCCATCCCTACTTGCGTTGCTTTGTGGAGGGTACTTTAGGTGAGTACGCCGTCCGTCGGATGGGACGTTAAGCTGCGGACCCATTGTCGCCTTTCGTTAAGAGCATGCTAATGCTGAAGCCGGGTTTCTCTCCACTGTTCAACCTTTCCTGTCCATCCCTAGTGGTGCAAATGACCTTAGCTGTCGGTTGCCTCTCCTAAAAAAAACTACTGCTACGTACCACGAATATATAAATATTCTCTCAAGGATCAGAATAGGGGAATATGTGAGCTACAAAAGTTTTAGAAAAACTTAAAGGATAATAAAAATATTTGCGTCTGGGAACTAAACTTAACTGTTTACCGGTTTCTTGTAAAATATACAAACTTCATTCTGAAATAATATTAGAGAAAGGGTAAGGGGGTTTCCTGAGAGATATGGATTCCTAGTAGGTGGTAGTCCGGAAAAAATAAAAAAAATCCGTGTGCGTGACTTATGACCTGAAGTGTGCATATTGTACAGGCTGAAGTAAAATATGTTCCCTCAACCCTGTCAAACTTCTCCACTATGAACTATTTCCTTCGGATATATTGGCCTTTTCAGGCCCCTCGTAAAAACTTCCTGCCATGCAAGATGGATTTTAGGATGTGAGGTCTTGGCGTTCCCTTTTTCCCTTGACCATGAGCCCCAATCCTGCGTTCGGTCCTCTTCCTTTTATGGCGTGCCGTAAAGGAGACGCTAAACTGTTTTAGAGGCCTTGCCCAATTGTTCGCCGGGGCAATTACCTTTCCTGGCTTTCTGTGTTAGAAGGGCTTTCCCTTTTTCCATTTCTAAACTCATGCCTGTTCGCCTTTTCGAGTAGAAACCTGAGCCCGCTTGAAAACAAGTTGTATAAAGCAATGCGAAGAAGGTGTGAGAGTTAAGTCCCTTGGCTAAGTTACGTTGTTGATGGGCCGAATTGTGACTTCTTATCAGATTATATCCAAAGGATCGACTTCAGAAGAGCGGTCTTTCTAACAAATTTTACATTTCCACGGTCTTTTGCAACGTTTAGTGCGGTGCGAGAGTATTAGATGCAATGCAGATATGTACAGTCTCACTAAAAATGAATAAGATACGTGTGATAACGCCTCATATAACCATAAGTCAAGTTTATATGACGTGCATTTGCTGAGGGTACTTTATCGTCTTTCTTGTTTTACATAGTTGACAAGTTTGGGAGTGAGATGCGAAGTTTAAAGCAATTAAAAACATATGTGTTCTACGCTCACTTCTCCATAGATTGGTTTACCATCTTTCACATCAGGGTCTAATAATGAAATACCAATTTGCCTACTTTCCATTCGGCCTCACTCAAATCATTTACATCCACATGTCACCCTGTATATGTATCTATAAACACTCACTAGGGTGTGTGGTAGGCGGTGATTCCTTACTAGGCATACAATATTAATGTTAAGATTTACTTAAATTGTAGTTACTGATAGAAACGTTAATTCTATTCAAATCATGGAAAATACTTTGAGAATTACTCTATCTAACAGTTGATTTCAAGTAATTCTTCACGCATACTAGATGAGATGCTAATAAGGGAAGCAATAAAATAAGAGTTAGATAAGGTAATGCCCACGCACTCTACCAATTGTCATTAAAAATAGATTCTTCAGCGCCATTTTCGGCAGCTATTACGATACCTTATTGTTCGTGGAAAAACAATTTTGAACCTGCCGGATCTATAGTTTATAAATTTATCTTGTCTAATTTTCAACAACAATACCTCCCTCTACCGTAGTACGGTCGGATCATTCATACGTTTTTAATGTCCTCACAAAAGAGTCGTGCTTCCAAATTATGTAAGCTTTCTTTTCTCAAACTTTCATTCCGTGAATGATTTATCATGTTTTTGGGAAAACGCCGTTATTATTTCAAAAAGAAACTTTGGTACAGATGCATTAAATGGAAGTTTTACAAACCTGCCTCAGATGCCAGCATATCTGATTATATTGTGTTATGCTTATGACCAAAGTCAAGTAGCTATAAAAATATTCCAACTCTTTCAAGTTATATTATTTTGTTATATTATAACTAGAGTAATTAAAATGGCATAGAATCTAATGCTATTGCTCCCACTGCCTTTTCGCATGCATATGTGTGGGAAAATATTATCACATATACCGCGGAAAGTGAATACCACTAGCAATTGGCAGCTACGAAGAGGGGCTGGATATCCTTTCCAAGATGTATTTATCATCTAATTTTGTTTTAAAAAACTTTTGGTCAATGTGATTTTAAAAGGAGCATTAAGCTCTACTTTCAGGAAATGAAGTGTTAAGCGCATATTTTGCAATACAGAGAAAAAATCACACGTTTAATAATTTAGTTATTCTATAGGTGCACACTAAAGAGAGAGACGATAATATAGAGCTGTAACTGATGCCGTAGATAAAAATCCATGTATATAAAACAATTTCTGTAGAAAATTGTTGGTATTCAAACTAATCGAACTGTTTAAAAATATTTTACTATAGATATTACAGTTAAATTACATATGTGGTACCTATTGTAAGGGGTGTAGATTCAAATTACTTCGGAGAACTTCTAGGGAAATGTACGTACGTAATGTCTAAACTGGGAATTCTAGAAGGAAGTATGCATGTAAAGAACTATGAATATGTGTCTATATATTGATGAGGGATCATAGGTTTTTCCCATCCACAACAGTATACACACAGCGTATACCTACAGCAGGAAATTTAAATAATAGAAAAATAGTTTTATGTTTAACATAATGAGGAATAATTCCTAATATTTTTGTAATTGATACACCAATTGGGTTCTTGGAATGTAGAATTTTTGTAAACTAGGAATCGACGAAAGATTGATTCAAAATAAATTCATTCAAGTTTTCCGCTGAGAGAGGGACATTATATAATCGTCTGAATATCGATAGCCATTTCTTCGAGTAAGGCTGCATTTTAAACTAACGTCAGCACCTACGCTTTATCCTACAAAAACGTAACCTGAATTTTGGAATCATAGAATCTATGCAGGAAGGTATAATTATGGTAATGTTAATATCGAAATCGTAGACTAGGGATTCGATATTTACATGCTTGTAATGATCCGAACTTCTACCACCAGAAAAGTTACGACTTAAGAATATTGTTGCATTTAAGACATAAAGAAAATATTGAATTCGTACACGACTGATCTTTTTCACGTTGTACAGTGAATTATTAATTGAGGAAAAGTATAATTGGGTTGATTATTGGGGATGTGGGAGCTATTCTTCTCACCCGGTACGATACAGGTCGGGTCTACTGTCAGCTGAAGGGTTAAGAGGAGACGCGGATGGCGATGCTGTGGTTGGGTTCCCTCCCTTCACATTGCCCCTCTCGGCGTGTGTGGTCGAGGCAGAGTGAGGAGGAGCACGCCTGTCTACGAAAGCGTGCCTTATGAATGAGGGGTGGGGGTTGAGAGATGTGAGAGGAGGGGGAGAACGTTGGACTAGGGAGGAGGGTGGGAGTCTGTGTGAGGAGGAGGGGTCTAGATAGTCCATCCCATGCGGGGAAGCCTTTCAATTAAACAAAGAAGTTAAGCTCGGAGCCCGGGCGCACCGCAGATGGATGAGTAGCGATGCCATGAATTAAAGTAAACCGAGTTCCATTCCTCTCGCCCTCATTGCCACTCACGGAGAAGAGTAATTGGAACTTAAAATGGACGTGGCGAGTAAGGGAACACCACTGCTATTGACGAGAGAAACCTACTGCTGTTTTGGTCATTTTCTCGGGGCGAAGAATTTCCGTTCATGCATCGGAGTGCCTGGTGCTTGTTTAAGAGACATTGCCAAATGTACTATTGAGCATATTCTAGAAACGTGAAATAAAGTACTAGTTCAGCGCACGGATATAGACGAACACATGAATTGATGGAAATTTGATTCGAGAAAATCATTTGGCGTCATCGAGATAGAAACCCTAATGGCACTTGTTGTGTCTGGTGGTTTGTTGGTCTGGTTTCAAATTCCAGTAATATCTTTTTCTTCCTGTGAAATCTTTTTTGTCACCTTTCTTTTGAAGTTTTTAAGTAAAATGAAACCAGATGTACTTGGAAATTTCGTGTCATTATTATAATGTGATTCTGGAGATAAAAATTATGCCGCAACTGCTTTGATTATATTTTGGGAATTTCATTAAAATTTTTGGTTTTGGAAACCGTTAATGGATGATGTTTCATGCAAACATATCATATGTGAAGAAAAATCACTCCTTTTTAAGTTTATTACACCCTATTTGCATTCACAGATGAAGTTTTTATCGATTTTATCACACTGAGAACATACGTCATATAAACATCTATCCTTGGGATAGCTTTTCTCGTTCATTGAGATGTGACTAAATCTCCTGTAGTAGGAAAGTTAATAAAATAGACCAAGGAGTCTAGAAGGTACGAGGATCCCTCCGTTTTGTGGGGCGAAGTGACGGAGGAACGAATTTGCTATTCTCCGAGCATCGAACACTTGATCTAAAATAATAATTTATTGAAAATGAATAGAATAATGAACGACATAATATTTGAGGTAATTTTTTGACGATTTCATCATTTAAATCGCATTTATGAGGAAAATTCCCTTAATATCGTTATATTATGCGAAGAAACTATCCTCAATAAAAATAACCATCTTTATTGCCCTTGCAAATCAATTCTAAATTTATTACCGTGATGGTTCATCCATTTGATATAAAAAATACTAATAAAACTTACCATGTCAAAGAGCTCTGATTTGTAAATTAAGTTAACGAGTACAGGAGGCTCCCAGTTTAAATCCACTACTTACAGTATGTTCCTTGTCGTAGTATAGGCATAGAAATGCTGATGTTTCACGAAAATGCGGGTTATCAAAAATGAACTACTTCGCAGTGAATCTTCTCTGATAGCGGTTCCATTCAATGGAATCATGCTTAGACGCCGCAATTTATTGACTTGGACGCCCAAACACTCTTCCGCACTTTCATTGGGAGCGTAACCACGATTGCTGCTGACACCTCCCTCCCTCTCTCTCTCTCTCTCTCTATTCGGTACCTTTTTCTTCACAGCGACGAACTCGTGAACTTTCACCCTTGGCTCTCCGCTTTTCTTTTGCGCTTTTCTCCGAATTCCCTCCCCTCACCCCGTAACACCGAAGGACTCCTCCATTCTTCATTTCCTAAAGCACTACCTCTCTCCATTCCCTTCCTTCCTGCCGCTCGCTCCCTATGCATACACGCGTCCGACAGAGAGGAAGAGGGAGGGAGCAAACAGAGTGTCTTTGTGCAGTGTAAACAATTTTTCGATGCTCGCAAGCCTAGCTTTGCGAGACCGCCCCCCTCGTCTGAGTGGGGGACGGGGGAAGGTGGTGGGAGTGGGGGTGGTGCTGGTTTGTGCACTGAGGACGGTCGGCTGGGGAGAGGGCGTGAGGGATGGCTCACCTGGGGTGTGGAAAGGACGGGAGGGGGAAAAAGCACATAAAAAGGGCGTCAGTTGTGCCGTTATTGATGGCATTCATTTCATTTAGGGAGCGGATCAATGGGCTTACTTCCTTTGCAGGGCTCCTCCTTCACTCAGTGGATGAGGAAATAAAAGTGCGACCTAAGGTTCATGGTGCCTGTGAATAAGTTGTATTCCAATAAGTATACTAGGAACCTATTAATTTATTCAATGGTTATCCATGTATATATTTTGTGAAATTAGACAAATATTTGATCAGGCTTGGATGGAAAGTTGAAAAAATGTGTAGTAACATTTCATTTACTCTGAAATAAAAAAAACTAAGTTTAATATGCGCCTTCAACTGGTACATTGGCCTATGTTGTCAATTTGATCCTTTTTCGTATTTAGGGGCACTTGAGATGGTCAAATACTTTAATTTATAAATATTGACTACTGTAGTCATTTTAATTATTTTGTTCTTGCTAAATATTTGTAGAGGAATCAATGCATGTGGGTGCCGGTGGCAAGTTTACCTAATTTAAATTCAAAATCCTGTGTGATATTTTCCCTTCAAAATCATTAGAGAAAATGTAATATAATCCTAAAGCTTACTACGATGCCATGTTTTTATTCATATCTGAATTCAATTGGTGATTTTTATGCTATTTAAAAAATATTATTTTAGATCGTGAACTACTCATACTTCTCATAACTTCACGTTGCGCAAATACTCGAGTGTCATGACACGTAGTTTGGAAAGCTCTTCGTAAAATTATGAGTTATTTCGAGCGCGTGCCTCTTCAATATAATGATGCTGGTTGGAATGATATCATTTGTGGAAATATGGAATCGAATGAAATGGCAGGAAACTTGTTTATGGAGAGAGGTGATAAATAGGAAGAGATTCTAGCAGTATCCCGTGGAGTTTTAGTGGCATGGAATTTTAGATTCTCGAAACGTAAATTGTGCTGAATGAATGTACCCAAAATTCTATCTCAAACTGGATCACTGAACATAATGGGAGAGGATAAAAGGATTTCGCAATAATTAAGACAATGGAATTGCTACCACCTCCATTCGCCTCGGTGTGAAGAAAGATTGAAACCTCTGCAGAGGGACAGGGGCACATAAAAGAGTAGAGAGTGGGAGGGGAGGGTAGTTTGGCTGGTGGCTGGGAGAAAATGAAAAGGAAGATAAAAAGGAAGGGACGACGTAGAATGCTGTTTCGAGAGAATAAAAGGAATGATGGGGTGGGGGAGAGGGAGCCGATCTCTCTCTCTCTCTCTCTCCCTCTCTCACTCTTTCCCATCGCATCTTCCCTCAACTCTTTTCACCGTTCCATATCTCTTTACCGCCATCTCTCACTCCACTTAACCTCACCCACCTCCCTCCCACGCCCAGACTTCGCATCCGCGTGGTCGACGGGAGTCGGTTCGGTCGTGCCCGGCCACCCGACATGAAAGGAGGCGGAGTGAAAAGGGGCGAAGGGGGTAGCGAGAGAAAGAGGCGAGGAGTGAATGAAGGGGTAGGTGGGTGAGGGGAGGGTGAAAGGTCGAGGGAGAGTGGGGGATGGAGATTGGGGGATGGAGAGCGCGGGAGGAGCAACCTCCTCCTCCTTCCTCTCGTATTCCCCTCCCCTCTCTCCCTAAAGCCAATTCAGAATCTCATGTTGCACACGGGCTGGAATTGGGTGCGTGTGGGGTGGGGGTGGAATGGAGTAGAAGGATCACAGGGGGTTCGAAAGGCCCGGGTTGGAAGGGGAGGGAATTGGCAAATGGCATGGGGAATGGGACGGGGTGGGTGACCGAGATGAGGCGGGAAGGAGATAAGAGGCCGGAGTATAAGTTTTTTTCGGGAGGTGGGGCCGGAGGCCGGTCGGCGCCAAAATGGACGTCGAGGGTTCGAGGGTGTGTTTTGTTGGATTCCTACATCGAGTAGTTGTGTGGGGGTTGAGGTGGAAATGGGATCGTTGGAGGCGGTAGAGAGGTTAGTTCCGGGGTGGAGTAGGGAGAGAGGGCAGTTTGTGTGGCAAGGGTCCAAGGTGGGGCTGAAGGATGAAATATGCAGCATTTTTGTTCAGATATTACAACCAAGTAAAAGAATACAAGGGAATCTCCTGCTAAGAATTATTAGTATGATATGATATTATTAGAACCCTGTAAAATGGACCATGAAAGGGATTTCTTGGACTGAGATAGCGGAACACATGCAAAAGTGGTTTGAAGTTTATTGCAAAATTTCTAAAGCTTTTTGGCAGCTTTTCTTTTTTCTGTCACCAATATTTAACATGTAATTTATTTTTTATGCATAAAGGAGTCTTTATTATCCCCAACAGCCCATCGACTAGTTTTCAGATATACATTTACGATGCCAGTTGCCAATTTGTAAAAGTCAAATTTCTATCAAATTCTTTTTTCTCTCTAACAAGGTGTAAAGGTTATTTTTTCTATCAAATCTAAAAATGAAAATACTATATCCTTTTTGGCGAGTAAATGCTATCTTTTTTATGTCCATTCATGAAGTTTACGTAAAATACATGGATTGTCTTTCTATGTTGGCATCTAATATTCATGTGCCTGTTTTATGAAATGGAGGTCCATCATATATTTGAGAAATAGAGCAAATCAATGCCGATGCATTTATCAGTTTAATTGAATTATGTGAGTTTCGAAATATAATTTTACGAGGGAAACGTGCTTACATATAATTTACACGTAGTTCTTTATCAATATATCTCTGTTTGACTAATGGTTTATTTTGAATAATTATTGTATTTAAATTAATGAGTTTTAAGTGTTATAAGTAGCAAAATATATGTAATTTTTAAATAGTTGATATTTTAGTCGTCCTGAGAAATAAAATGAATTAAATGATTAGAGATATGATTGCGTGAATCCATGCATAAGCTCTTTAAAATTAATTTATTTTGCACACCGAGGATAATCCGTATTTTTTATCCCGATTCCAGACTGAAAAACAATATATAGTATCTCTACCAAGGAGGTACTTTTAGGGGCATCGATAAGAAACATCTGATTTTATCAACATAATTTATGCAATTGGCCCTTGGTTCCAAGGACCTCTGCTTTCGCTGGGTATGTCGCATTTTACTGCTTCGTTTGTCTGGGGAATATGTAAATACAAATCGCTTTACAGTACCGAGGGCACCTTTGTGGGGAAGGGACTTTTGGTTGGGCGTGGGGAAGGGAGAAAGAGGCCAATTTGTCAGAGAGGCGGTTATTCGGGGCGGCAGTACCTGGTTGGTTGCCGCTAATGGCTGGATCCAGGGAATCTGAAAGCGGGAAGGTAGCCGTTGTGTGCACCCAAGTACGCGTGAGCGTGATAGCAGGAAAGAGGTTTGCGAGACGGATGTGTGGGATGCAGGGGAGACTTTAAGGGCTGGATGGGGGGAGGGGTTGTTGTAGGGCAATTCCTGTCTGCTCCTCTTCATCTATCTATAATGAAAGGAAATGTATTTTAATTTTCCATTTGCTCTCTAAGACATGTGCCCAAGGTAATTGAATAAATTTGTTCATTTCTTTATCCACTGAACTCAGCATCAGTCTCACACACCCTCCGCCAACGGGTGGAGATCGGTAAGTGAGAATGGAGGAGGAGAGATATATAGAGAGAGAGTGGGGTGAGAAGGATGGGTGGGTGAGTGGGCGGAAGGGAGTCGTTGGGACGTATATTCCGTGGAAAAGAGATGTAACTGCAGGGGATGAGGAGGCGGGGAGAGACTTTAGAGAGATGCTTCCTGGAACATTTTACCACTGTAATTGGATTGGGCCATGCAGACCCTCATGATACAGAGGGTTGAATATCGAAATGGAGATTAGGTACCGGAGATTAGGTCTAAAAATCTTACTTCTAAGGGTAGAAGTGCCGTCGAGATCTATTCCACAGTGACTCCTAAAGATAAACTGATTTACACTATATTACTATTGTATGAACGTTGCGGAACAAAATATTTTAAGATGTATTTCAGATGATCTCAAAGTTATAGTTCATTTTCTTGTCTAGTTAAGTATTCGTGGTTTGCTCTGCTTACTTAAAATCTTATTTAATCTTTCAATTTATATTAAATTTGATTTTTTTGCTACTGATAGTAGCAATATTTTTCGCCGTTCATGCATCCTAAATTAAAACAATATATCAACGTAATGCGTACGTAATTTGAACCCACGATGTAATCATTACAAGTATGTCAACCAGTTGTCAACTTAGGTTGCCTCTACAAAATCAAACCTTAAATTTTAATGTAAACAAAAAATACCGGTAAACAAAAAATATTTTTAATGTAAAAAAAATACTTAAATTTTAACATTGGAGTGTTTTTCCAGGGTTGAAATCGTAATAATCGTGAAATAATCATTTAGATCAGTAAAATGTCATGAAATTTTCATTCTAGAAAATATTCGACAAATAATATTACATGAATGGATGGATAAAAGCGAATTGAAGATAACTTATTTCTCTAATGTGAAACTTAAATGAATTTCATGTTTCATTGAATGGACATTATATTTACATCCAAGTTGATTAGATTATACTTACATAAAATGAATTAGTATTTTAATCAGTGCTTATTTTAAAGTCTTGAATTTCTACGATTAAGCTTAGCGAAGAATGATTCAACAGTAATGAACCTCGTTCAAGATTTCTCCTGGTTGGACTGTTATTTGTATTGGTGATATCCAGAACATTTTAGTTGTCTTCGACAGGAAACGAAATATTGAAAAAAATACAAGATCTCCCTTCTATCCGCAAATACTCAATTAATGCATTCGTTATCGAGGTCAAACTTACCTCCCGTTCCCATCCCCCCATGCTCGTTAAGTTAGGTGAAGGCTATATCGTGTATTTGTTCAGCCATTAGAATTTGGAGCTGCATCGAATGTTCTTAGGGGTCGGATTCAAACAGTGGCTAGAGAAGGCTGAGCTATGTTTGTTTACCTGAATGCCGAGGATGAAGAGAAAGGGTTTTTGAGTGGAGGGAGAGGAAGGATGAGTTGGAGGCGGAAAGAAATGAGAGCGCACTCAGATTGCGAGGAATAGGGAAAAAGATATTTGAATAGAGAGATACAAGAAGGCGGGCGGATTGCTTTGGAGGCTAACATTGGAGGAGCAGATAAAGACCTGCCAATTTACTTCGTGCGTATATTATCGATGCCACGACCTTTTCTGCAAAAGCAGAGTCAAAGTGTGGTATAGATTAAACCCATATGCTACCAAAAATGCTTGCGGTTGTTTTTTTAAATTACGGAAGGGTGAAATCAAGGGTGTGAAAATGTATTATAGTTCGATGAAAAATTAAATATGTTAATGATTTTAACATAGGCCTAAGGCGATTTTAAATTGTGTGCAATTAAATCTGACAATCCTATACGAAAAACGACTTTACATTTCAGTTTTCCGCCTAGCATAAGAATTGCAACTCTTTGCACCCTTTTTGAAAAAAATGACTGTTACGGTAAGCTTTTGAGATAAAATTTTCTAAAAAAATGAACTTTTGAATGTTTTCATTTCCTATATGAAACCGTGGTTATTTCATTACAAAATGTCTTCTATTTCCTCACTTGCCCGTCATTACATTCGTATATACCTCTCACCTCACCCCTAGTTCATTTATCCCCTAATAATGCTGAAACGTTCAATTTAATGTACGGTGACTTGCGGGGAAGAGTTTCAGTGTAAATCGCTCTTTCGCCATGAAAATTTACTCTGTGTGCTTGGTTGCATTATCAGGTTAGATTTTTTATAATCGATACCTTACCTGGAGTTAAATTTTTTGGATGTAATGTAATCTATATTTCCTTCTTTAAATTAGTAATCTTTGAATTTTTAAAATATAAATATTATTATTTTTTACCAGTATTAATAGCATGTATATACTGCTGTCTTCGTTATACTATGACTACTTTTAAATGTGGTGCTTTTACTTGGAATGGAAATTAAGTAACCATTGTAAGATTATTTAGGAAATCATGCATGGCGTTTTACGTTTTAGCTGGATGGTGTTGAGCGATGCACCATTTCTTTTTCCCAATATCCTTTTGTAAGGTACTTGACTCTAATTTATAGAATCATACTTTGCTGAACTTTCATTGGCTTATTTACAGTCGTTCGTATTTTTTTACCTAATATAAATAAAAAAATATTTTTTAAATTTGGGGTATTTACTTACTACAACAGCTCCATACTATTTTTTTAGGGCTGGTTTTTCTGATATTCGCCCAAATAAAATAAGTTTATGGCAAATGTTTACAACGAAAGCGCAAACACTTTTCAATTATAACTGTTGGGCACTAGTAGTGTTGACCTTCCGTTTCCTCTCATTCTTAAGTCTCTCTGGAGCACGATTGATGGATTATTACTTTGCGTCGACTTACAGTAGGGGGAGTAAGATACATCTCATGAACGCTGAATATCTTCTATCAGTTACCATCCAGAGATCTCATACCCAGAGTATAGCTCAATTATTTTCCGATTTAGAAACTCCCATACTCCCCATTTAGCTATTCCCTTTAACCTCGTCCAACTCCCACAAATCCGAAGCTCTTTCTTGCTCTCCATTCCTTAGTTATTTATTTCTCCCTTCACCTCAAATCCCAGGCGTATTCAGCGCATCCCTCTGTTTTCCTTTCTTCAGCCCTTCCCCATCCTTTTCCTACTCTCGTCCTCACACCGCGCCCCTCAAACGGCGTCGTCGCAGAGGGCGTGTGTGGGCATCGATGGGCGTGGATGGGCATTGGGCGGAGAGGCCGCGCGCGCTGGCGAGGGAAACGTTTGGGACTCTCCCTCAAATTCGTCGGAGGAAATAAAAAAAAGGGCGTCAGCAAATATGAAAGTTCTCAGAGCGGAAGAGCGTGAGAGAAGGAAATGGAAAACGTTGCATAAAAATATATTCTCTTTTATCTCCGCCTCCCGGCGCAGCGTGGAGGAGATCGGGGGAGATGGAGTGGGATGGTGGGAAGGGCAATCAACGCCGCCTATAATTGGATGTTACCACCTCATATCCTTCTGTAGGCCCCCTTGAGAGGTAGCAACAGGGTTGGGGAGCGGAGACGCCGAGGGAGGCGAGGGGTTGAATATTTTGGTTTGGCGACGAAAATTAAAAAGCTGCTCTTCTAAACAGGTACTGATAAATGTATATTAGAGGAGGAGAGCGTGAATACGATGACGAAAGATCGCACCGTCCACGTTGTAATAAGAACAGTGTTCAAAATATACGTTGATGAGAAAATTTCACGATTCGTCAAATGTTTTGTTTCAGATCTATAACTAACAGCAGAACATCTGAACTACTTCGATCCGGATAATTTTAATCACTGGGAAATTGTCCAGTAGGTCTCGAGTTTTCTTTAGTACGTCTAGTGGGAAACGTTCTTTGCCTGATAAAGGTTACGCTTTAGGAAAATAAAAGAATTCTTACGGTAAATATGGATTCTATTTGTCGCGAAGACAAAATTTGAAGAGTTCATTGATATTCAAAAAAATTTATATTTTTTTTAAAATGTATAATGTCAATTAAATATTTTTGAACAGTATGAAAGAATGGAAATTAAAATGACTCTGTGGACTCCACAGTGAATATTTATTGGAGCAATCTAGGTTTAGATGGGTTAAGTCATTATAAGGTTAAGATTTTAAAGAGATGATGACACAACGAGTCGAAACCTAGGTTATTCCAATATATATTTACTGTGGAGTTCACAAAGTTAATTTCAGTTTCCTGATAGATAACTTCCCCCATATTACGCCGGAAAGCATGTCCTCCAATATTAAGGAATATTATTACTAAAGTCAACACCCAGTTCGTGCAATTGAAATTTGGAAAATGGAGGAATGTTTATCTCCACTACTAAAAAATTCATCGATCATCTGTGAGTGTACAAAGTATTGCATTATTTCTATCGACCGCATTTTGAGAGTGAAAGTTGATCACGAGGCAGGGAGAGGTCGCCGTCGGTCGTTAGTCTCGACACTTCTGCGTTACATTAAAAGACTGCCATTACCGAGAGTGACGTGATACGACATGGGGAGAGATGGAAAACAAAGCGGGAATGACAGCCGAAGAAAAAAAACCGAATGGTTAACTCCGGGTGGGAAGCGTCGAAGATCCGAATGGGGAAGGCGAGCGGTATTCACAGAAGAGGGAACGAGAAGAATGGATCCCATGGTGGAAGAGAAATGAGGAGGAAGGAGAAAATTTTGGGTATGGAAGAGAGGAGGGGTTTGATGTCGTCGGTTTCCGGAGTCAAGGGGAATAGAAGAGAGGAGGGAGTGCAGGCGTCCGCGGTGAATTGGGACGTCGAACTGCAGAATTGTGCCCCTAGGATTTTGTAGGAACGTTCCCCGTGAACTGGTTTGGGGAGCTAGGGTGATGGGAGAGAGTGAAGCCTTTCGCTCTTTGCCTTTCTCGTGTGGGGAGGAGAAGGAAGGGTGAGGAGCCGAGGGTGCGGGAGGAAGTTGCAGAGATAAGTACCGGTGGAAACTCGTGGGGTCGTTGGGGTGGGGGGAGAGAGGTAGGATAGGAAATGGGAGGGAGAAGAAGGGTTTTGTGGCAAAACCGTGGTTAGAATGGATGCGGTTGATGTTAAGTCTCTTTTCTGGGTAATGCCAGAGGATTACACGGAATGTGGGGGGAAGGAGGGGGATGAGAGTTTTGGATGGGGGTTTGGGATGAAGGGGTTTGCACCACATGTAGAGAGTACCGCGGGTGTCATTTCTGCGCCAGTACCGCTAAGAGTGTTATCTCTCGATGTGGGGGCGATCTCTCCACAGCCTCCGTCCACGCTCCTCCCCCCCACCCGTTAACTTTCCCTCTCCGTCCGACTCACTGAATCCTCGCCCACTTTACATCCACACGATCTTTCGACCTCATCCCCACCTCCCTTCCACCCCATTCCGTCATCTTCTGCTTCCCCACCATTTCCTCCCTGCCCTCGCGTTTCTCTCCCCGGGTTTAGAGTGTCTCCCCTTCCCCTCTTCCCTGGTGCTATGCTGTCGCCGTAATTACTACATACACCGCGTTGATGGCTCCGTTTGCTGGCCGCTGGAGGCGTAAAGTTTTGTTGTGTAATTTTTTTCTAAAAAATAATAATTCATCCTCCACTCAGTTTTTTTTAATAAAAAAAAGGGACCCCCCACTTAAGTTTTACACTCGCCTCACTTCGTTCGCCCGTACGCACTCCAAATTCGTAACGCACCGTTTCCTCGGCAGGGAGACCGTGTAGTTGGAAGGAGGCGGTGGGTATGTGGGAGGGCAATGGTGTTTCGGTGGAATGAGTAGAGAAGGCGGCTTTTCCCCGAAGCGCGACCAATGAGGCAGAACAAAGGAAGGATTTAAAAAGTAGAGAATATTTTAAATGCGCACTTTTACTATGAAGAGGGGAAAGAACTTGCCGATGTATTTGGTTGATGAGCAAATTTAAGTCCCTAGCGGCGTGGTAGGTTTTCATTTCGAAAATTTTTGTTAAGCTATACATGGCAGTAGTTAAGTACATCTTCGTTATATCCTAAATCGGTGTTGTCTTAGTTCTAGTGGAAGACGTTTTACGCTATGATTTATTTTAATTCTGTAAAATTATAGGTCTGCGTAACGTCTTGGCTGTATCTTCTTCGTTTTGTTACTCAGTTTGGCGTGTCGATAGATCTGTAAAAATGTAACCTTTTTTTCCTGTCTGCTAGAAGATTCTCTTCGGTAGTTCCGATTATATTAATAAAGTTCATAAATTTATTCTAAATACAGCCCGCAATCCGCACTACATGATAAAGTTGTGCTGCTTTATAATTGTAGGTGGCGCTGTGAGATTATTTTTTATCTGTTCATATCGAGTAATTAGTCTTGAAAAATGTTTGTGTGCCAACGTTTTGGAACAAAATAATGGGACCGTGCGCTGTCAACCGATTAAATTTAAAACGCTTCTATAAATTTGTTTATTCAATTACTGTATCATTGAATTGCTTGACTGTCTCAGCAAGGAAAACGATTACATGCCGGAAAAACTTTCATTACTTACATCATTTCCGTGCAGTGAGATTACGTTCTTTCAAAATTATTTCCATGGAGATTAAGTATAAATCGAGGGAGGGGGAGATATATTCCGTACGCTTTGGAAGCATATACTCTTGCGGTGTTGGTAGGCTTCAAATGAAATCTAAAAAATGAGGGAAATTAATATCTTTGTGGAGGACACAGGATAGACAAAATGAAAAATTAGTTTTCACCCTGAGAAAGGGTGAGAGGAGAAAGGCTGATTAAAGAAGGAGAAATGAAGAGAGGACTTTGATGAAAGGATGCGACCAGAAGGAATTAAGTGTGCTAGGGGATAGTGAAGAAAGGACAAGATAAAGGGAAGTTGAGGAAGAGAAGAAATGTGCGCGAGGGCAGTGGACGAATGGGAAGTGATGAAGTTGTGAAAGCAGAAATGTGGGGGAAGGTGAGTGGCTGGGAAGAGGCGGGGACCGAGATAATGAGGTAGAGAATTGCCCGGGAGACGACAACCTGACAAACGACTTTATTTCGATGAAATTGGGACCATCAGATCTCCTCCCCTAGCGTTTAATGTATGATCACAAAATAATAATGACGCCATCAATAGAAAGCGACAGGATGTAGAATACATTATGTAAATTATAAGACGTTAAACAAAGTGAGAATACCCTCGCAAAATAGAACTATGGGAATTGTGCCGAATTTTCAAGAACTAGCTTTCTTTGGAGATTTTCGGCGAAAAGGAAATGTACGAGGAAAAAATGGAAATGTCTCGTATAACCCATTAAGGATCCGTAGTTTCAGCCCCAATATTTTCTAAGAGATAGGAATACCATAAGTAGACCGAAAAGTTAAACTTGCCTTCTTAATTAAATAATAAGGAGGTAGAAAATAGGAAGGAATGCTCTGAGGGTCTAAGTGGGAAAAGGGTAAAGACTTGCCGGTGGACAAAGACGCCGAGAAGGATTTATGATCATCGAGAAGGTGGTATTAGGTTATTTCACAGGTCAATGCGATGTGGTTGTAGGAACAAGAATGTTGCGTGTGAAAAGTTTCACCGGTAGCCATCAGGCAAGATCGACTGCGATGTGAATTGCATCTCCTTGAGTTTATGAAGCCTGTCAGTAAAGAAAAAAATAGTATGATAGTTTTTCATGCAGAGAGACGAGGATAAAAAAATGAAGTGTGTAGTGGGAGGGTTGGTCCACGCGAGGGAGGGAGGCTCATTCTCGATTTTTCGTCGAGTCGGTATCCGAGAGGGTGGGGCGTGGAGCGCGGGAAGTGATGGAGTCGGCGGTCCGAAGGGCGAGAGTGGTGGGAGAGGGCGAGATTGGGGAAAAGAAGGAAGGTACGAGAGAAGGTGGATGTGGGTGGGGGCTGGGAGAAGGGGTGGGAGGGAGGACGGCGGAGCCCTACGGCCGCATGGGCAGCCATGGGTAAAATTGGGCAGTTGCCTCACTCTCTTCTCTCCCCCCACTCCACAGGCGCCTCTCTCCCACGCCGACCGAATCCCGCCAACCATCTCATTCCACCCCGCGCGCATCCTTCCTCTTTCGGTCCATTTTTTATTCCCTCTTCCTCTCCTCCTCTCGCTCTCCACTTCTTCCTCACTTCGTTTCTCCATCCCTTATCCCTTCCGCCATCTTTGCTCTTTCCTATCTCCCTCTTCCTCCTTTTTAACTCCACCGGCGTCCAAAAATCTCTCCCCTTCTTTTTCTCTCTCGTTTACTCCTTCCCCTCCCTCAAATAACCCCCCCCATTTCACCTCTTCCACGGGAAAGAAGGGTGGGGCCGGGGTGGTGTGTATATGGGTGTGAGTGTGTGGGATGTAAGGATGCGAGTGACGGTAAGGTAAACCCCTTCGCCTGGAAGTCGAAATGGGTTGTAGCACTGGAGTGTTTATGTAAACAGCTCGGAGAAGGACCTCGGAGTGTTCAGTGTGTGTGTGTCGACGAGGAGGTGCAGATATCGTGGGATCTGAGTTGATGGGAGAGTCAGGGAGGGTGCGGGGAAGGAGTGCGGGGAGGGGAGGGCAGCGGTTGGGATAAGCGTTATGGGATGGGGATGGTGGTGGTGGAAGCTGTTTGGGTGGAGGTGAGCGGGTGAGGGGTAGCGGCGGATGAGCGGCAAGTTTTTGACTGAGCGAGAGTTTTGGAGGGAGAGAGTGTGGGCTGATATGATACGCAAAGAAGAAGGTGGGAGGGTATCCTGCGGTTTTTCTATGGGAAAGGAAAATAAGGGGAAAAAATATGAGCTTGTTACTGATTCCGGATAGATAGAAAGGTAAGGGAGAGAGAGAATGAGAGAGAGAGAGAGAGAGAGAGCAGGATGAAAGGAGAATATGCTTGGAAATGCAAGGAAAGCCATAATTTTCTAAATAAATATGAAACGCCACTCGGAGAGAGTGATCAGGAGCGAACCTTCGCTGAGTCTAGTCGAGTAAGGAATATTCGTGGGAAATTCCAATAAAGGAAAGAATGGGCCTCGGGGAAATTTCCTGGAAATCAAAGAGGTAGAAAAGTTTGGCGGAAGGCTGAAGCATTCCACGAGAACAAAAATGAATGACTTTTTGGCCTCATTGCTCAGTGTTGCACTCAACTGCGTTCATTATTCTGAAACGGAAGCGTCGAGTAAATAAAATGGGACGAATAGATAGAGGCGGAAAGAAGCTGTTCTCACAGTTTTGGAGAGATGAACCAAAATTCCTACTTTTTCATTTTGGATTCATTTTTAACTTTTTCATCTTTCCATGGAGTCACTGTACTGTTTTTATGTCACGGAGGGTGTGGCGGTGGTTAAACGGAAAGAATGTAAGAAAGGTGTTTTATGACCGTAACGGAGCGAATGAGAAACACCGCCATGGTTATGGTGCATGCTTTTGAAACTGCTCTTTTTACGGTTAAAGAAAGGAGAAACATATTAGATCTTCCAATTGGTACCATAATCTGAAGCAGGATATTCTCGTACACAAGTATACATCGGTAGATCCTCTTCCGAGAAAATGTCAAACCTTTAATTTTAATTACTTTGATTCCACATGCGGGAGTAACGTCCATACCACGAAAACTCGCAACAAAATATTTTTCCTCCTATATTTCTTCGTGACTTAATCATAAATGCATATTTTCGGATTCTGTGTTCACTGATTTATTTTTTCTCTCAGCGCTTAACCTCCTGCGTCGGATGCTTCAGAATGAAGCGCCATCTTAGGACGCGGAAGTTGAAAGAAGAATAAATCAACTAACGCAAAGCACCTGAAAACAGATTACGAACTGAATTAAATATTTTTTCTATACAGTATGGAATGAATAATAGATTTCCAGTCAAAAAACGGTAAAAATGCATAATATGTTGTTAATCTATCGATTTCTGATATTATATATATACGAGTATATATGTATACGTGTATATATAAGAAAAATATGTACATATATAATATACGTTTATAGACAGGTGTAAATATGCATATATATTGTATGTAATTTTTATATAAATTATAATATGTACTCAGACACACCATGGTAAAATTATACAACTCGATGCATTAATAATAAATGGATGTAACTCAAATGTACAATGGCTGTTTTGAGACTTGTGTACCATTATCTTGGAGGATGTTCAACTGTTGCTGTTAAATCCGACACACCATTCGCAGCAGGTATTCGTATCGTATGGTTGCTTTGATCACTCTGTGTCTTACATTAGTTGATCAGGCGCCTTGTACTACGCGAATGTAAACTCGAGAAAACGTGTGCATAATCCAAATTGGCGATAGTCGACAGCTTTTTACTATGAACAGCACGCGCCACCAATAGTTCCGCGTGCTCCGCAGCAGTTAAGGAAGTTTGTGTTGAACCCTCTTTCACAGGCCCGGAAAAATCTCTGATGAGAGTGTGCGGGAGGAATACGGAAGTCGAAAGGGGAGGGGGGAATGGGGGAGAAAATGGATATTTGACGAGGGGACGGAGGTGGTGAGAGGTAGAGGAAGAGGGTTAGAAATGGAGAGAGCGAGAAAGGTGCGTGGGGGAGAAAAGGTGCGAAAGAAGGATGAAGTGTGTGTGTGTGTAGGAATACGTATATACACACATTCATGCATACACACACATACATGAATATACACACACACATGCATGCACACACGAGAGGAATATCCCCGCGATGTTGGGTGGGGTACGATGAACGAAGTGAGGGGGGAGGGAGAGGTTTTTGTGAATGATATCGGCGCCTCGTCTCTTAAGCCGTGGGGACGTTGGCGATGGAGAGGACGGAAAGGAGACTCGGATGGCGCGTCGGAGATCATCTCTCGGCATAAATGTGGCATCTCGAGGTGGCCTCTGGAGGAGGCCGAGGTGGTTGGCGGCGGTGGTCGATGCGCCACGGTGGGGAGGGCCAGGCGTGTCAAGGAGGAGGAAGACCGGGGCTGTGGGTGGGGGTGTGGCTGAGCGGTGGGATTGGCGATGGCGCGAGGTGGGGGAGGAAGAGGGGAAAGTCGTCGAAGGCAGCAGCGAATGATGAAAAGGGGAGAAAATAAAAGCCCCTCTTCCATACCTCGTTTCTTGTTAAATGCGGAACGGCGTCGTTTTTCTTTGCCTCAGATTCCTTCCTGATGATTTTTTCCCCCTGGAAACGAAACGCGGATAAGGATGCGATGGATGGTTCCCTAAATGAAACATGGAGGAAGGAAAGGATGGCGATAGTCTCCGCTCTCATTGCAGAGTTCATATATATAGAGGATGTTGAAGGAGATGAAGGCAGCAGAGAGGGTGCTATTATTTTTTCATCTAAGGAAGTTGCCAACCTTTCGACAACGAATTTATCACTGATGCTGTTGTTGATGTTGTTTGGCAAATAAATTGGACCTAAGAATTGAATCGCGTTGGAATACACGTCTCCGGGAATCTGTGATAGTTAAGTCACAAAAGCAAACGCAATATGGCTGTTGGATATATCGAGTGGGCAACTCACCGGCTTGCTATTCCAAAGGTCTTGGTTTCGAGTTCCCCCCCCTAGTATTGTGTAAATTCTGTCAGTTCAACTCTTGGAAAACCTCATGACAGGCAGAAATGACTGAGCAAGATCCTATGGAGAAACATACCAACAGAAGGATTCGGAAAGTAAAAATAATTATTAATTTATGCTATGACTTCTTCGTACTCTTTACCTATCTTTTTGCAAGAAAATAAATCGAAAATTGTTTCAATTTTATCTGTTACATCTCTCTTTCTCTCCATTAATTTTTCTTGAATTTATTTTACATTAAGATAACTTCTTAATGTGAAATAAATTCAATCGTAATTTAGTGTCAAAATAAACCGAATTGAAAAATTTTTCTTACTACAATCATTACTTTTATTCAAATGCCATAAGCCTTCGGAAGAAGTAATGATCTTGAGGCAACTGAGAAATAAACTCTTCAGAATTACTAGAATGTGTACAATTGAGTGTAGAGGCATTGATGCAATTTAGTTAAATTTATATTCAAAATATCTCTTTAAACTTTGATTTTCATTTTGTACATAAGTGTACGTGTCTCCTACTTCCACCATATTTCGGTAGTCATATTTGGAATGATCCGTGACGATCGACTTTAGAAGTGAGTGACAGGAAATGCGTAATTATCGATTCTGCTAAGTTATCAGAGTCCACGATAACTATTTGAGGCTAAAAGGTTTTCTCAGTAATATTTCCATACAGCGTCATTCTCATCCAATGAAAATTTCTCAGGGGGGACGGGGAATGAATGTGAAGTTCTATAAGTGTTGAGGGGGAGAATACAATGGACTGATAATTCTCTCTTCAGTCTCTCAGCGAATCCAATGGACCTCAAGGTGTCGTTAAACGTCCTCTTATTTCCACCAGTCTTTTAGACGTGAACTGGGTGAAGGTGTGTGTGATGCTTTTGACTTCACTGAATCAGGCTGTAATACCTCCTCATCTTCTCTTCTCATACGTTTCTATAAATATGGGACCCAGACATGAGACCGTTAGTTTTCATTTTATCGTCTCATCAATGATTTCACATAAGATTGGACTGAACTACTAATATTCTTAGTGCCTCAAATTCATTTCCCTTAATTTTATATTTAATCTTATTTCATAATTTAATTTACTTTACTCTTACAGGTATTTATGTAATTTCACATATTCCAAATTTTAAAATCCCCCGATGTACGGGCTTTCAGGACAGTCAGTGTACGTTCTTTCACTTTCTGATTATTCCCGTCTTTCTTTCTTTAATCGACACTTACGTTCATAGAACTTCAATCTTAAGTTAGATTACTATATGATTTTTCCTTTGTGTTATTCCTAAATTTCCCTCTAGCAGATCATTCCCTCTCTTTGGTTCTTCATGCTCTCATTACAATGCACTTGCTCCTTTCGCTGCGGTTGTCTTTTCCAGCCTTACTGTTTCCGTTCGTGTCACAATTCGTTTCCTCTGTTTCCCTATCCTCCGAACATCTCTCCCGTGACGCCCTTTTCTATTTTATTTGCTGCTTCATATCTCGAATTCTCGATTCGTGATTACCGAGGAGTAAGGGAGAAGTGGTCGGAGGGCGAAACATGGAAGCAGCAGCAACTGGATTCTCCAACATTTCAAGTCGTTCGCGTCGCTAGCACAACTCTGGAAATGCCGTAGTATTAAGTTCTCTTCCTACGCTCAAACAATATTCAAATCTGCAGCTTTAGCAGTATTTAGCTTGTTGACCCGATCGGACGCAGTGAGATACACACTAGTCATCATATTTAGGCATCTGATCACGTATGTTCCCGTGTGTACGTGAAATATCACATTCATTACTCTTAATATTGATTTTATAGCCGAGGACAGAGCTCGCCTCCAAATTAGGTCCAAAGGTGTCGAAGTTACCAACATCTGGGGTCCAATTTCTTCACCTGTGTTATCTGCGATATCATTGAAAGTTTCGGTACCAGATTCGGTAGTTTGGGGGCGGGGCAGGCCAAGAGGTATAATCCAGATTGGAACCCAGAACTCTATGTTTTTCAGTTGAATGCTTTGCCCTCAATGGAAACCACGCCGTACTCATTTAAGGGTATGTACCTGAATTCACGCAGGCCAAACTATGCGAGAAAGCTAACATAAAAGATCAACAGAGGAAGGAACGTAAGGCACTTTCGGAGAGTTAACGGACAAGAGTCTAGTTGGCATTGTGAAACATTTTAACCTCTGTTTTCAAGTAAATGCGAGTAAAAAGATTATCACTTTCACTACCCCCGGCAGTATCGGCCGAACGTGAAGACCGTTGATGGGAGCTGGGGAATGAGAAGGCGATTCAGATGGAGGAAGGGATAGAGGAAGAAGAGAGAAGGACGTGTGAAGGGAGAAGAGAAGAGGAATGAGAAGAAACGAAGGGTGACCTTAGCGGAACAGATTAAGCAGTGGTGGGGTGTGGGTGGCGGGTGGAATGCTTCTATGAGACGGTTTTCCGATATTTCCCGTGAACTGTTTCCATCTCTCTCTCACAGTGGGGGATCGCAACAGGAGACAAAGTTGAAATGAAAGCAAGGGAGGATTGGGGGGATGGGGGCGCGTCGACGAGGGGGGTGGAGTTAGGTGGTAGGGAGGGAAGCAGAGGATGGAGCGCCCAAAGAGAAAGAGAGAGAAAGGGAGGGGGGAGAGAGAAAATCTTGTCAACACTGAAATTCCACAGAAAACGATTTTGGTTCTGAGAGTAGTGGTGTGAGAAGGGCATGGAGTGACCCCTGTTTACGGTGAAGGTTGTCGAAATGGATGGAAGCTCTTCATTGAGCTCATAAAAATGTGGATTCAAATCCAATCTTCTCTGTTTGTGGTTCTCTCATCTTTTAATAAAGAAAAAAAATGAACGAAAACATTAAGATGGATGACGAACAGTGGATGTGTTTCCGGATTGAGAAATTGTATGCCTTTATCGCGTTATTGTTCTTCACTGTTCATGCATTTCCTCAGCGATGAAATAATTTCAATATTTAAGGCGTTCATTATTGACAATATTCCTTGAATTCAGTGAGTTATTGATGTTCTAAAATGGTTGCGAATTTAAAACCCCGGTGTATTTTTCTGGAAGCTGATAATTGTAAAGCGTATTAAAAGTAAAAAATGCTTGCAATAGAGGGAAAATGCTAAATTTTCGAGCTCGCAGCTGCTCTGTGAAATATATTGTATAATTTGATGACATTGGACACGGATGTGTTTGAATGCTGATGTTTTACTAAATGCAGATATTCTCTTGATAATCTAATCACCCAAACCAATTTAGTGATATCTTCAATTTTTCCTTTCATTATGTGTGTTTTAGGCATCTCAGTAGCGCAAGTATTTGCCCCTTTCAAGTACTAATTCTGATACTTGTCGAGATGATAACACCAACAGGGCTCACGGATGGGCGCTAGACACGGCGCAGGGGAAGCCTTTTGTTATTACTATTTCCCTTTAAAGTAAATGCAGACGGTACTCTTGCTTACATCCGCCCTCTCCTTTCTCTTCGCTGGATCCGCCCCTCTTCCTCCACGGCTTAGCTACACGCGCGACACCTTTCAATATCCGCTTCAAAGGCCCCTTTTACCGCCCTCCGTCCTCTCGCGCACTTTTGCTCCCAGCAGGATAATAGCCTCTTCTCCTCTCTCAACCTTTCTTAGACTCTTTTATCGCTTCCGTGTGTGCCTTCCCTGCTCCTTTAATAGCCTCGGGCGGGAAACACTGCTTCCATGTCATACCCAAATCGGTTCCATCGTGTGCGCCAGCTCGGCGTGGGGGAGCGAAGATAAATAGAAGAAGATTGCCAAGGGGAGTGTGTGGGGGATAAGAAGGACGAAGAAGGAGGAGGTAAGGGAAAAGGAGGTTAACTTGGTACGTGGTATAACTGGCTATCCTTCTATCTGTTTGCATATACAAAGAGAGTTAATCGACTAATAATCTTCAGAGAACTATCAACTAGAGGAGGGTACACCAATATGTAATAATTGTAATTCTCTGATTATAAGAAACATCATGCCCAAACCGAAATCAACTTGGGAAGGCTATTTTCCCTGGTTTTGAGTTCCTGTTCCTCCATTATTTTGGGTATGTCTTGGGTTCTTATACGAGGTTTGAATTACTCGTAGTGTTACGGAATACTCAAACAACATCGAGTAAAAATATAAATGGGGCGCGGAAGCCTAGGGTCGGTAGTAAATTTTTTGGTATTATATTTGGCTTATATTTGGTAGTAAATTTTGTGGTATTATATGTTTTATCCTGAACTCACATCAACTTCTATTCTCAGTCTTCATTCTCCACCCTAATAGTCATACACTACCTGTAATTATCTTTCTCATATTATTTTTTCATTGTCATTTATTTACGCTGACGACACATTAGTTAATTACCATTATTTTTCAAATATATTTTTCACTCTTGTTTTGTTCTCAAATTTGATGCCTTTGGTGTCGATGAAAAAGGGAATATAACCATATTTAAAGCTATTTACACTTCTGCAAAACGTTTCTGGTCATCTTTGCCGCCACTACTATTTTTCCTATCGTAGAATATGAATAACCTAATAAATAATCCTAATAAATAATCCTAATAAATAGGATTAGAGATATTAAAGCGTAGCTTTTCTCCTGATGCCACTAAGGGGCACTGGTCAGTGGCCCTTCGAAACTAGCGTCCCGTAAGACTTGAATATGCACTGGCGAACGATGCTTTTTCAACATTAGCCAAATCGTCGCAGATTCGGATGAAGTTTTAGGAGCAGTCAGGGAGTGAGAGTGAGAGAGAGGGGTATGTGGTTAAATATGATGAATGTGATGAGGTTAGGGAGGAAACTGGGAGGAGAGAATGTGCCTGCAGTCGGAATATAAAGGAGAAGAAGAATAATTATGAGAACTTAATGTGTAAAAAGGCCGGAGAAAATGCGGGCCATGGTTGGTCGTAGAAGGGAGAGTGAAAGAGGGAGTGGCGGCGTCAAAATATATGGGACGAAGGGAGGAATGGACAGGATTAAAGGAGAGCGGCAGGGAGCAGGCAAAAACAGATGGGGTATCAAAAGAGGATAGCCTTTGCTGTTTAGGACTAGATGGGGCAAGGGCGAAGGGTGGAGAGGAGATTTATATTTTCATTTCATGCAGGCGGTGCTCGTGAAGAAAATAATTGATTATAATGAAGCAAAGATGAGTTTGGAGGAATTGATGGATAGAGAGGAGTAACGTAGTGCACAGGGTTGAATGTCACGAAGTGAAGTCTGAGCTATCCATGTGTGGAATGTCTTTTTCTACTGCAAGTGTTTGAGGACAATTAACTGCATGAAGCTCTTTTATATGATTATTATGAAAAGTCACGTACAGAACTGACTGGATTATTTTATATAATTAATAGAACAGGTGTACATATCCTTCATGGCATAACCCTTCGGAATAACACAGTCAAAAAGTCACATTATTATTTAACTTCAAAAGTTCTTTTAGGAAAATAACTCTTTTCACTTATTTCTTTCATTTTTACATGTACGTGAGTACTACTTTCACCTCTGCCGCATAAGTACATTATTCTGTTCCGGAAACCAACATCCTTTGTCCTGACACTTTTCGACATATTTCGTCTTTCCTATCCAGCCACTGGTTGTTCTCTCATTTGATGACTCGACATTTGGGGCTCATAAATGCTTCATGCATGAGGCTATGAACATACTGGTCTAATATCGGTACATTCTATATGCTTTCATAAACCGCTCATTTCCCAGGCTGTCTGTTTGATTCCGGCCAGAAACACTAATACACTGCTTCATCAGAAAAACACTAATGTGAAAAATGACGCAAAAAGAAGAGATACATATTGAATTTCTCCTTTCTTAATTAGAATTAACAAAGCGCACTGTTCGATCGGAAGATAGAGTTGATAAAGAAAATATATTATGATAACGTATCCAGTTTTTAGTGGAATAATATACATGCAAACTCGAATGTTAAATCAAAGGTCAATGTATATGGGGTGGGTTCAAGTCCCTCCGAAATAATATCCTGAGATATTGTTTCCTTTCCTGTCCACATTGCCGAGTGTCCTCAACCCTCAAAATATGTAATTTTCTACTATTGGACCATTCCTGAATTGACTAGTCCTACATGAAAGAACACACCTGTTTAAAATGCTTTTCTAGCCAATGAAAAGTGAATACGAAATTTGTTGACTAATGGGTGAAAATATTAATAGGCTGGCTTAGCAGTCTAAATAAGTACAATTTGATCCAATTAGAAGAGAAATTTCATCTTTGTGATTGGATATAGTTTACCTCTCTTGTTCTCTTAAGCACACCATCGTTAAACAATAGAAATATTTTTTGAACGTGTAGAGACGAATTCTACGGAGTAGATAACCAAAAGGATCCAATATTGTTTTAATCTAATGAAATGGTTGCAAAACTTCTTTCGAGGTGCGGAAAGATGAACACACCGTGAGAAACAACACCAAAGTGGATTGTATTTCCCTCTCCCGTCCGGACAGGGTTATTCCGGCTTGTCCTTGTTTACTTGGGCTGAGCCCGAGCACACGTTCCAGCAATCGCTCTCAAATTCCCGCTCCTCTCTTTGGCCTCATCACTCGCTTCTCTCCTCCCTGCCTCATTCGCCACTCCTCTCTCTTTCCTCTCTATAGTCAATATCCGCACCATTCTCACACTCTTCCCAAAAACTTTTGCCTCATCCTCTTTCGCCCAGCCTTTCTTCTTTCTCGTTTTTATCCTTGTCACTTCCTTTTCTCATTTTTTCTTCCTCTCTTCTCTCTCTAACTGATTTTACTTTCACCCCACCTATATTTCATGTTTTTTTGGGCTCTCGTTGTTCTCGTCTGAATAAAAGCACCCTCCATTTCAGAAAAAAATGATATAGTTCTCCTTGGTTCATTCCTCCCTCTGGTTTATTTTTTTCTCCGCTTTGCAACACTGTCGCGTCATTACTCCCACCCCTAAAGCCGACGTACGGCACCCCCCCACCCCTTTCCTTTCACTCTCCTCTTCTCTCTCACCCACCTCCTCACTTCTCCTTCCATTGGGTTTACCTCTACGTCGAGTCTAATTTCTCCACAACTCACCTCTGAAAACCCTCAATAAAGCCCTTTCGTCTTCTTCCCTCGCCACTCGTAAAATAAAGCCTCAAAGTGATTGTAAAATGCGATATAATATCAGAGAGACATGGAGTAGGGACGCGCATGCTCTTAGAGCATTTTTGTGCTTTCATTTTCCGTCAATAACCAGCGAATTATTGTTTACAGTTTTCTTGTTTGATGGGTAAAAAAAAGATATTCAAAAGGATTTTGTCATCTTTTGCCTCCTAAAAGTCTGCGTCAAAGTAGAGATGCTTAGAGAACTGACATCAGAGGGAGAATGTTTAGTCGCGGCTTGAAAAAATAAAATTGCTAACTCATTGCACAAAAATTTAGTTGCGTATTTAGCGTTTTTCTAATCGGCCGGAGGCGATTCGAGCAGCGGTGCAGTTAAAAAAATATTTGGGAGCGGATGTTTTGTGCGAGCTTATCCGTCATGTTTGCCAAGAGGTCTACCTCGCGTCGGCATTCAGACGACGGCGAGCAAGCGCATTTGATTCAGAACACAAGATTGAGCCTCTAGGCAATGGTAGACGAGACGAGAGGAAGATGCCCATACAAGTTGCTATGCGCCTATTTCTATAATAATTCCTTGTTTCTTCGGCTTGATACATCTCGCGTAGTTTTAGTCCCCTCCTTCATCTTGCAGCTATCGTTCAGAATTTATTTTCCCTCTCTTCTGTCTGTTGTTTGCCAGTGCCGCGGGGCAACGAACTAGATGTAAAAATGGGTGAAGTGGGATATTTTGATGCCATAGATTAAAAAATTTTGGATTGTTCTTTACATTATGAGCCCTCCAGCTATGAAGAACCGTAGTAGATTTGCTATTTAATAAATTCAAGAAAATTCAGACAATGGCATAAATAGTATATTTAATGAATAACTAAGATGCGTTTTATTGAAGCATTAATGATTATAGAAAGACGGGTCATAGACGTATTATGATTTTGCCAGGGATTTCTGGAAATAGAAATTCTTGTATCAATAGACTTGAGGTGAGCCTTATTTTCATCTTCTAAACCTTGACGTCAGTGGACAAAGCGACTTGTAACGAAGTAAGTGATACGTGAATTTAAATATTTATCTCTGTCAAGTTTATGAAAAGTTCTAAGAACGTAGATTTCTGCTGGTCCTTTCCATCCTTTTCCGTCGGCCCCATTTCCTCCTCCTCCTCTTCGCCTGGCTCACCTCTATCGACTGTCAGCCGGCTGCTCCTCTCAGCCCAGCCTTCCTCCTCTCTCGAATCACTCTGCGGGGCGGGAAATGACGAACATTCAAAGAGCGGATGATGGACTGAGAAAGCAACGGATGTGGTCTCTCCCTTCTTTTTTCTTCGGACTGTTTTTTGCGCGGATTGAGTGGATGGAGAGAGAAATGAACCGAGAAAGAAATGGATATGTGCGTGTTTGACGGGGGTGTGAGGGCGGAGGAGGTGAGGGGAAGGGCTACGGGCACTCTGACCTTCGTGGTCTTTCCTGCTATTACTTCGATGTTGATTATTACTGGAGACTAGGTGCTTTCTTATAAGGGTTCCTTTTTTTAAATAATCAACGAAAATAGGATGAACAAAAGAAAGACTAATACACATAAATTTCGTTCAATTTTTTTTGTAGTTACGCATCGTTTAAATACGCGTGAGGCCTAGGTTTATGTCGTTTCAATTGTAAGCCTATCTGAATTGTTTTCAATATGTATGCAATATTGATCTGCTCAGATAAAATGACGAAATTAAGGAATTGATGAATGTTGTGACGAAATAAGCGTTCTGAGAAAAAATTATTCTCAAGATTTTTCTGGAATTTCCTTGTTTCCGGAATGGCCGTATATCGGCTTCCTTAAAAATATAGTACGTACAGCTGTTGGAATTCCTAATACACTTTTGATAGGGAAAATATTTTTTGAAACCTAATTATTATCTTTTTCTTGGTGAAGTAGTTTTTGAAAAATCCAAAATTCAAATGGCCAATTTTATTATGCTGGATAAATAAAGACCAGCTGTATGGATGGGATATTTTCGTAGAGAAAAAGTATTAACGGTTATGAACCCAGATGGAACTCCACCTTTACTACATCAAAGCATATTAGATTTTTTTCGTGAAGAACGTATTTTTCATTTAATTGCATTGAGAATTCATCATTTGAATGCTGGGTTTTGAGTTATTTAAATCTTGTCATAATGCCCTTTAGATATTTGCTGTGAAGCTCTAGATGTAAAGCTCGTACTTCCTCAAATATCCTGCTTTTATTAGCTGAGTTTTGTGAGAGATATGAAAGGAACAAACCGATTGAGTCAATTGACGCGCGATTTTATAACTTTTAGAGCGGGTACTCGCGACTGTCGTATTCTCACTTAGAATTGACGAAAATTTCCAGAGAATTATGGGTGACTGAATTGACGGCATTCTCCTACTAACCTTAAAATTGATAGACCTTAGAAAGAGAATTAGCTCTATATATCAACCTTGAACGTAACTCGGCTATAAGGGTGACGAGGAGGGCAGAATATATGCTCTTTTCCACGGGGATTTTCCTACCATAAATTCGCCAATACAATTCTCGCTCTGCTTACCTCCCTCTCCTCTCCGTTCATTATTCCCTTTTGTCTAACCCCTTCAATAACTTTCCTTTTTGTCCTCTCATTTCGGTATTCTATTTCATTTACTACGTCCCCAATCGCCTCTTCCGACTTAGTGCTTCCTCCTCCATCACTTGTGGCTCATTCACGGCTGCTTTATGGTATTCATTCTATCCCGCGATACCTGCTCGTTTCTCATTCCGAAGCGCGCGGAATGCTTGTTATTTCTTAATCCTGCTCATAACTTGGAGCTTCCTTGCTCTCTTTGTGTTTTCCTACACTTCTATGATCTCAGTAGGTGTCACATTGTCGGCAGCCTACGAATAACAATTTAAGCACATTATTTTACCTCCTTAGGATTATAATTATAAGGTCTTCTTTCTTTTCTTTCCCCCATAATAGTATTTTGTAAGTACTGGCATTGAATCCGGCAGTAACGATTAGCCACGAATGTGATTCTGGATCGTTTTCCTATAAACGGAAACTATTTTATGAGTGGAGCATCGCTGTCGTCTTTAGGTCAAATTCCCTCGCACGAATATAATCCCTTGAATATTTCCTCATTTAACAGTGCTCCTTCTGTCGGAGGAGCACATTTCCTCTCCCCTAAGCCTGGGAGTTTCACTTTCTCTTTGTCTAGCTTTAGCATTCGATCTCATCGACAATCCACCTTTTGACGCATGCACCAACCTGTGTATTGGAACCGCCCTGTTTTATGTCGAAGCGAGACAGTAGACGGAAGGATACTTTTTTACAGCCCATTGGCAAACATTCTTGCACGTCCTATATATACGTGGTGAGTTTTGCGATGAAGAACGCAAATTTTGAGTATCGGAGAATATTTGGTGAATCGTACAACCCAAAAGAAAGGAAATTTCAACGATTAGGTTTTTTTCTATAGCCGATTGAGAGGCGCTGGAATAATAGCAATGATGATCCATATTCATATCGCTTGTGCCTATTTCAAAACATGATATATTCGTAATTCGGAGGCTAAAATGACCAATGCCTTTTCCGTCAGGAATGATCTTAGTAATGAAGGCTAAAGAAAGCACTATTTCATCTTCATTTTTCCGTTGATCTCTTTTTTTACACTACCCTTGTGATAAATTCAAGCATACATTTACATAATGGTTACTCGTTAGGCTACCGATTGGAAGTCATGGGAATAAATTCGAGTGAAGTTTCTGAACACTCCAAGGGATCCACTAAATTTGCTTTATTTTTCGGGAAAAGGATTCGCCTGGAGAACCAAGATGGTGCTATTTTATTTGGTTAAGTACATGAGTCACTATGCTCGAAGATTGAGAATGAATCAAAAGGTCATTAATTGATTCTAATCTGTTTTGTCATACAAGATTCATTGTCCGTGGTTACCCATCGTTTTAAGTAGGTGGACGTGCCTAGCATTATTTTCCATTTAAATAACATTGGTTTATATTTATGAGGCATTTCTGAAATCTCGATTAAACTTTCGCGAATAAGAAGCCATTGAACCTTGTTTAGGTTTAGACTTTTTATTGTGAGGCACATGTCATTAGAATTTTAGTTAGAAACAAAATTCCAATCGGTATAGAAATAACTGCTACACTATTGGAATTTCTAATTTAATGTTGGGATTGTGGTTGATGGATGGTAATAGCATGCGCTAAATTTTTGTTACATACTTCATGTTTGCAATTCAACGCTGGAAGTGGTCTAGATATGAACTATATATATATATATATATATATATATATATATATAATATGATGGGAGCAGGTTTCTACCTGCTTTGCAATTGAGACAAAATTATTTTATTAAAAATAAAACAATAACTTTTCAAAGAGGTTTATTTAAAACTTCACGTCGGAACCGGTTCCGATTTTATCATCGTGTGCTGGAACGAATTATGATAGAAGACCGGTTGTGCTGTGAGAGATAATTTTGAGCAAACTAACCAGTGAAAAATAATTCCTTGGAAATTTTTTAAAACTTATATCTATTTCTATAAATCCTGTGGGCCTTATACAGTATTTCCGAGTTAAAAAAATATCCTCCGACTACCTAATTGCAAGGGGTCTTCATTTCCTTGTTCAATTGATATCGAAAGCTCTCGAGGTTCTCTTGGCAGTCGGGAAATTGAATGGTATTAAGAAATGTATCGTATGAGGGGAAGGGGTTGAGGTGAGTTTGGAAGCGCGAGGAGGAGGGTGTGGTGTGGGGTCCATGGAAGTCGAGCGATCGTCTGGACCGCGCACAACTCAAGGTCGGGAGTTTGTGAGTGATGCCAGGGAGGGGAGGAAAGGTGGCGAAGATGGAAGCAGAAGTTCGGGGGTGGTGGGCAGGAGCAGAGAACCAGCCAGCCAGCCAGCCAGCTGGTCAATTCCACGAGCACGAATTCCGGCGGTAGTACAGAGCAAAGAGGGGGGGGGGACAAATAATGCTGCTCGCGATTTACATTTCAAATTATATCTGCCCGGAGAAAAGTCAGTGTATTGCTTGGTTAACTACGCGTGAGTGATTCACAAGTTATTTGCAAATGCAATATCGAAATTGTTGCTGATTTCGAGAGAAGAAAAATTGCTTTAACAAATGGTTTTCTATGAAAAGGAAATTGGACCGTTTCCATCATTGGGAGGAACAGTTAAATTACTGTGAAATACCTGTTTAAGTTTAGCAAGAGAAAATATTTAAAAAATAACCTATCAATGATTAAAGAAGTGAATTAATTTGATGGTTCAAGATTTAATTGAATCTTTATAGTTGTATTTTTACAAACGGTGTTGTTTTCTCTGTACCTAGTACAGAGAAACTGAGTGATGTGTCAAATTAGTGGAAGCCATCTTACAAAGTCAACAATAGTGACTAAGAATTTTGAACTGAAATTGGTCCCAATGCTGTTTTACATAATAATAAGATATCCTGAACCTTAAAAATTAGACTTGCAAGTTTCATTTATGTTCATGCTAGCTAAATCCGTGGTGTCAGTGCAATTTTGTGTCATGCACATCTTATGCTTGTAATAATGGTATATATAAAACAGCCATGTCGAGGTCTAATGAATGAACAGTGAAGAGGATTACCTAGATAAATCTCGTTGGACGTTTATCTCCTAGGACATGTATTTTAGGTGCTAGCATAAAAATACTGAAGACATTGTGAAGAATATATCAATTTGTACTCGTCAAATGTGTTGCAAAATTGTAGAAGAAGAAAGAGGAAAAACATTGTGAACATTAGATAATTACATACATGTACATGAGAAAATTGGTGAATGTTACTTATTCTAGGCATGAAAACGAGTTCATTTAAACTGTTTCCCTTTTGCTAAAAGTGGTGAGTAAAAATATGTAATGCTGAAGACAAAGGATACAGTATAGTGGACTATAAGTGGTGAAGTGTGGGTGAGCTTGATAAAATTTGTCAGATGAGGGAGTTTTATAAAACATGAGTTACAAAAGCAGGTAGAATTTGTTTTCTTGCGATACATTGAGAAAGTACCAATGATATTGTATTTATAGTGTTGATAGATCATCCTGATTATAATGAGTTAACCGCCATGGACTAAATCATAGATATTTGTCATTAATGCATTATTCAAAGTATTTAAACGTATTGAAAATAATTCACAAATTTATTTTGTAAAATTGAGGTACATAGTAGTATTTTAATGATATAATGAAATATTAAACAATAAATAACCTTTATTTTGCAGGTACGTCTCTCTGGGAGCGCTGCAGAACTGTGGTATGATTTCCAAAAAAAATCGTGAGCCATAATATTTTATTTCTATTAGAATATAACTTAATCAATATTTGGTGTTCACTATTTTATTAATTTATTAACAAAAGACGGATGCAATTTTATTGGAAAGATTTCTTATTGTAAACTCAAAAATGTTTACTTTGTGACCTATGTATACAGACAAGTATTCCTAAATGTTAAACTTTTATTTTCTACCATCATTAATTTAGCAATACGTTATGTATCAGCGAAATCTCAATTGTCTGTCGTTCGTAATTTTAATTAGGTATCTTGAGTACTTTTTATCTGCCATTTGCTATCTATGTAGCTGTGAGTACTTAAGTCTTTACCAAGATTAATGGTAATTTAGAAAAAAGTGACAAAACCGACAGTTGAACAGATTTTGCGATTCTGATGCGGGTCATTAAGTTGGCTGGATTGCCTTTAACCTTACAGAGTACGGATATTATGGACTATTATGTCATATGAATATGTGAATGTTCTTTAATGGGGGGGGGGTAAGGATGAGACGGGCAGTTCCATTTTTTGTCATACCATAGTCATGATATTATTAAATGTTCCTAAAAATCTATAGATAATCGTATTTATTTTTGGGCGAGATTGATTCTATGAATCCTCTTCTACCACCTAAACCCAGAGTAAGAGTGAGAGAGAGTTGTGTAACTAATCATGGAATTTGCATATTGCTCTAAACATGGCATTCCTTTAACGAAAATATATGCGAAGGAAAATATGTGACCTTGTGATAAAAGCCTCTGAAATTCAGACATGGAAAGATAATAGTTTTTAATTATCATAAATACTTTGGGAATAGCAGTAATTAGGGATAAAGTTTGCCATGATTTCAACAGCGTCGGATTAGTATCACGGTAAAGTCACTCCTTTTTAATTACTAAAACGTTTTAGTTAATAATGTTTTAATTTTCTCTTTGGAATTCATTTTACTTTGGGGCGCTCTAGCTTATATTTAAACTGCCCAGTATCGTCGTAAATCAGCCTTCCTTTATCCATGGTCTCCGATCTTCGCTTCCTTAATATCCGTACAGCGACGTGACTGTTTCTCAAACGGAAAGCGAACGAACTCTTGATCGCCCCCTAACCTTGCTTCACCCATGCGTTTGGGTTCTTTGATTCAATAAGCTGGGTCTCCTCAGAAGGCCTCGGCCAAAATTGCTTAAATAATAAATGTTTTCTTCATTTAAAGGATAAAATTTGAGGTGAAATTTCATCGGAGAATACGAATCATTGACCATAAAGTGTCCTGTACTGACTAGGTGACATATTTTAGTCACATTGTGTCAGAGTATTCCTAGATCTTGGGAAGTGATTTTAGTAAATATAGAATGGAAGTTATTGGTAACAAATGAACCATCTCGTTATTAGTTCTTGTAATTATAGTTAGAAATGCAATATTAGAGAACAGTAATCGTAATTAGCATCTACTTGTCAACCAGCCTACTTAGTGGAACCTAGCAAAAGGTCCAGGCCTTGGAGAAATATCGGGGGCTTAGACACTTAATAGACTACTAGAAGACTAATCGTGGTTAATAAAATTTAAAAAAATATTTTCTACTTCTTTGATTACGTGAGGGAATCATTAGTTGCACCCATTGACTCGACTGTTCGTTTCTTTAATTTGTATAGTATTGCAAATTAGGAGAACGAGAATGTTACAAGTATTTTTCTATAGGCTCTTTCATAAGTAACTGATCCAGTTTTAGTGCCTTGGAAATGTTTTAGCTTTTATCATACTATTAAATTTTTTTTAAATTTTGCGTTTACATCGTAGCTCCTTTTGAATTTGAGAATTAAATTATTCCTACGTGGGGTTCATTATGGGGTGCTAAAAAGTTTATTTTTGCTCCAAGTGTTTGGCCATCTCTAACTTATTTTTCCTCAAATATGATTTGAAATTTCAAGGTGTAAACATTTGCATTCCACGGCCGTCCTATTCGTCTACCGTTCATTTCACAGGCGGCTTTCAATATTTTCTAGGTCAAGTACTTCCCTATAACTTCCTGTTTTAATTTGAAGTAAGAAATCATGTAGCATTGAAAAATCAATATCTCAATGCTTGAAAGAAATGGATTACGTACGAGTCTCTTAGAAAATGACGTTTTTCCTAAGGTGAACATGGCTATCCAGAGGGCGCATCTGCCACGGGCAAAAGTCTAATGCGTTACGGGTAGGAGAGGAATAATAGCAAGTATAAGAGCTACGCCCTTGGGGCTGGGCGTTTAGGGAGGTGAAGGTTCTTCCGTTGCTGCTCATAATCAATTCACAGAGCTCAAGGAATAATAAAATAACTTTAAAGCTCTTGAATTTGACCTTCCCCGGCACCCATGAACTTGTCGCATCCCAATTGGGAATGGAGAAATAGCTCCACCCTCCTCCAATCTGGTATACGGATCTTTCTTGGAGGGAAGAGAGATCACGATCTTTTTTTGTCACACCGTCGTCTTGCTCCATAACCATTTGCTTAGATCGCCACGTGAAACACGAGTTTTGGCCATTGGAAGGATTTGAACATAATTACAATACAATCCTATCTTTGAACCGGACCCCCTTACCTATCCGACCTTCTTCATCCTTCCCTTTTTAGCCATTAATCAGATTTAAATCAGGAGTAAGTCGAACATTCGGGTATCCGAATGACTGGGTATTCGACTGAGACTTCAAATCCGTGTCTAGGAATTACACGATATAGTGATTCAAGAATCCGGGTTTACATAGACATAGTATATAGTAGCAATTTTAATCAAGGATCATTATAATGTGCGCACGCTATCGTAATTAATGGGACGGATAATTAAAATGCTATCGCCGATCTTCCAATTTCACGCTGCGGAACCCAAGACAAGATTTCTGGCGCTACCATGGATCATTGAAGCTTTATCATCGTAAGACCCGTGATCGGCAACTGGGCTGCGCAGGAAAATCGCATTAATAGTAGCGATGACGATATCGTGCAAAAACCATACGTGATGCCTTCTCTGGTTTCTTTTAACTGCTGGAATCGAGAAAAGCGTATCTTCATACAAAAGCCAGCGGAATGCCCCTCTCTATCACCTTCTAATTCATCGTGACGGGCTAAAATATTAAAATTTTGCATGGGTATAAAATATATAGCAATCATCCCGAAGGTTGATCTTTATAGGGTTGAGCTCACACCGAACTATAACCTTGAGGCATATGAGATTCCCAATTTTAGGATTGGGAGCAGCTGATTTTCTTGATTCTCCATTCAGTTTCCTTCGAAGTTGTATTAAGTAGGTCTTACTGCTTAGATTTTTTGTTTGGATGCGGTCGAAATAATATGATAATGAATTCCGCTTTGAGGTCAATCCATACCCGTCAGCTATGAGCAAAATTCAAAAATGCCAAAGTACTAAAATGCGAGATTATTTTTACTTGATTTTGAGCTCCATAATAAACCAATCAAAATCAGTAATTCGGTACGAAGATTTAACTTATGGATTCGATACGAGATAGGATTGAACCTAGAGAGGATCAGTACCATCTCAGAAATGGGAGATGGTAAACCCGAGTAATGGGCCCGACTTCCAGCAATTAGAACGGTTGGTCCTCCGTCGAAGATCCGGGATGAGGGGGCCAAAAGCGCCAGATGCGTTTTTGTCGGATATCCGAATCCGCGGAAATCCAGAGTTTGCAGCACTACTCTGCCCCCTTTTGCTTTCCTCTTCCTCCGTCTCTGCTTGTGCACTCGCCCTGCGTCGCCCCCTCTCACCCTCAATTCCGTTGCCCTCCATCTTCCGCAACATCGAAACCTCCCATTCCCGTCCTCGCCGGCGATCGCCAAGTCACGAATCGAGCCCTAAAACACTGGTTCCGTTGTTACGTGGGGCGGAGGAGGTAAGCATCGGTGGTGGTGGCGGAGGCATCCGAGGGGAGTCCGACGTTGTGGCTCGCATTGGGTGGAGATTTTGTGAGAGGGTTAGGAGTGTGGGCAGGAATATGGGGAGGGGTTGGGGGAGTTAGGGAGAATGAAAGACAACTGGGTAGGGATGGCGATAGGGGTTAGGGGGCTCCGCGTATTAAATAAGTATGGAGGAGGGGGATGAAGTGGAAGAAAGATGAATCGTGGAGGGAGGGCAAGGACGGTTGGGAAGGGAGAGATAGCGGGTAATTATGATTAGATGGTTATTGCTCGAATGGGAGGAGGTGGATTGAGAGTTGTTGGTGGGGTGATTGGGGGGGCTTGCAGTTTGGTAGTTTTAAGCAAGGCGGGAGCACAACAAAGAGGGCGGTACCTTGACTTCACATTGAGGGAGAAAAACGCATAATGCGGGTTGTTCTCTTTTTTTCTGTCGATTCGCTTTTTTCGTTCATTGTGCGAGAGTATATCCGGGATCAGGTACGTAGGAGGGAAGAGAATTCGAGAGGCGCAAAAAAAAGGAACGCCTGCCTTGAGTAGATCTGTTTCCTCGATTACCTCGGAGCGATTAGAAAAAAATATGCTTGCGCTCCTGCCGGGCCAAGCCCCAAGACGTTGTGATCTCTTGTCTGTTTGCAGTCTAGTTAGTGATTAATGCATGTAACAGGCATCTCGAGCTAACCTTTGTCGATTACCTTGCTTTCGAAATTATTCACTTTCTGGATTAAGCGTTGCGAGTCAAGTTACTGTGAGAGTGTATCATGTTGTTCGGGGAAATTTTCCTCCTTTCGATCGGCACGGAAGACGGATTCATAAGCTTTTAAACTATGCCACCGAAGTGAATTACGGAGGTCAAAGTAATCGCGAAGAGCTACCGACGTCCTCGGATGCGATGGGAGATACGGGAAATGTTATTGCGTGAAAGAGAAGAAATATGAAGACATATAAAGGGTTGCCCATAGAACAGCTGTGTTGAAAGCTGAGAGAAACAAATCCTAGTTTTTGTCTCCACCAACGGTGATTATGATATAATGTAAAAAAACGCGTCAAATGAAATTAAAAATGTGACATTTTTGCTGCTGTGAGTATTAAAGCTACACTTGCGAGATGTGTCTAGATCCATGCTTTGGGAGTCTCATTCCCACTTTACTAGTGCTATATTTGGTATCTTAAACAACACGTGAAACATTTACCTAGGGAAACATTTTTCTTTTGACACCATATTTCATCTTGAATAGCGCACGTTAATACTCAACAAGTTTGAAACAGGCCGGAAGCGAGACACGAAATCTCTTGGATTTATAAACTACGAATTCCCACCACTGGGAACTTTATTTCTTCCAATCCTCCGGTATCTGTCGTTTGAGGTACTTGAACTCCGGTGCAACGCACGACTAATGCACCATTACGAGGAGCTAGCGGGTTTCATGTTTCAAGAGTGCACAACTCTGCCGCACGACTGGAATCACGTATAAATCTCCATTTACCGTCAACTTTACATTCCTTTCAACGCTTTTAATTTGTTTATTTTTAGCTGTTATTGTTTCTGAGGAAGGAAAGTTGTAAATTTTAATACTCTGCGGTTTGTTTTTTTTAATGTGATCAATTTATATTCGTGTGCGTTACTTTACTTTCTGAAATTTATAGCCTCCCATAGCCTAATAGAAGGACCCAGCCTATGTTGCTACTTCTTCTGCTGAAATCGATGTTCATGTAAGGCAATGAAAGAGGTCAGATGGGGGACGAGGAACACAAAACAAGCCAACTACTTAATGAAAAAATCCGTGTCGTATCCCGGGAGAGTGGTGGCCTGCGTTCCATAATCGGTCATTACAAACTTATTGGCTGAGTTTAATCGAGCATTTACATTAGCGCTTAAGTATTAACAGGCACCCAATCAAAAGAGTCGAAACTCATTTTCATCATTAGGAACAAAATTTCGGCATCCGGTGCGTCAAGGCTGGTGTTATAAACTAGTTGTGACGGGGAAAACCGATCGATTTCGATACGGAGCCGCTTTTTATGCCCAATTTGCGGTGGTCCGGGTGGCCAATTAAGGCCGAATGAGAGAAGACGTTAGCATAGAGGGGAAGATGAAAGATGATCGTCGGCGGTCCCGCACGGCGTCGGATACCTATTCGAGGCGTGTCGCAAGCGGTTTGGTGGTTTTGCGGTGCCAGTTGGCGCAGCAAAAAGAAAGAATCATTATCGCCAATGAGCAGGTTTCAAAAAGAACGAACCGGATGGGCAAGGGGATGGGGTCATCTGGCCCTCTTATGCTTGTTCGGTTTTAAGGAGCCAGTTAGAGGCAAACAGAGGGAAGTGAATGTGGCCGTGTGTGCCAGTGAGTTTGGAGGGTGGGGTGAGGAGATGGGAAGGGACGCATCGTGACAGAGAGAGAGAGAGGATTGGGAGGTTGGGTGGCTTCGATCCGTTGGGAGAGAAAAAGTTCCACTTGAGCTGGTCCACAATGAGCGGTCAAAATCCGATTCTCAAGTGACGTTTTAATTAATTATGTTAATTTATTTCGGAAAGCTGTTTCGCATTTTTACGTGCTTATTTTGATGAATTAGGTCATAGAAAACCTTTGTTCCGTGCTTTAGTTCGCTGTAGAACACGCTTAATTGAAAGGACTATTTCGGGGGTGGGTACATACAAAAGTGGTTTCCTCTATCTTCTTTCATCTTAATTATCTGTATCAACAGGTTATCGATTTTTTTGGCCGTTTAGCTTGCTGGTGTGGAGGAATAGGGATTTGATGTAATTTTTTTTCGAGTTGCTGGAGGCTGTTTTTATGTTATACCTCCCTTCGGTTTATGTGTATGGGCGTATCTCTTTTTCTTATGGTAGAGTCAGTGAAAGCTCTCGTGATCTGGTGAATAAATGATTAATAGAATCTGAAAAAATATACCCTAGTCTCTTCCACCGTCTAAATGCAAGCAATATGCCTTCGAGTTTCTATCAAACGATAGTTGCGGGGGAAGAGCTTTTCATTCTGTTTGCGCGCGTTCTGGGCGATTTTCTGAAAACAAAATCACCGAAAGACAGGTAAAAACGGCTGAGTAAAATTTATTTACGGCTGCCCTCACATTCGAAGTGTTCAGAATCAATTAATTTAATTTAATCATTGAAGTTTTCATTATTTAACCTACACTTTAACTTTGACCAGTAGACAAGGAACTTGGCATTCCTCAGCTGATTGTTATCTCCCTGATTTTCTATTTTCAGAAAACATTATGGTGTCAGAGGGTGGTATTTGGATGTTTTGAAAATTTTCATGAATAAATAGTTTTTATTATTTTCTAAATACGCATTTTCAAATATATTTTATAGAAAACTTCTGAAATTTAGCATTGGATTCATATACACTTGGCCTTATGAGAGCTCGACAGTAATCGTCTGTCTAATAAGAACTGGTAACTCAGAAATAAACATTTAACCGTTTAAATTTTTAATAGTTTTTTCGACTTGGGATTTTCACTTGTTGTCACAATGTCCTTTGTTTATTCAGATTTATTTTAGACCAATGCTCTAAATCATCAACGAGGAAAACTAAACGCCATATTTAAGTGGAACAGTATTAGTAGTATAGGTCAGAAACATACATTTTCCTGAGTTCCTCCGTAATAGCCTTTCATTTGCATGTTAAGGTGACCTCGTAGTGATAAAAGATTTTATATTGAAAACCTCATGTCTCATGAATGAAGGTTTTTAGTATATGACTGTGAAGCATAAAAGTAGGATATTCATATTCCTGCTAATGTTCACGTGAAACTAGCAATAGAATTGGTCGTAAATCCTCGATGAAAATTATATTTCCTTGCTGCGAATATGCGTAGAGCTTATGATTTCATATGAAGTGAGCGTAATATGCCATGCATAACTTGAACAGAATTGTCATCATACATGGTAAACATAAAAATAAAGATGCAATGCCTCTCTGTCTTAGAAGTGCAAACGAAAGAAATAAGCATATGAAATTTAATCATTACATGACTAAGAACATGATCAAAGTTGCCAAGGCTCGTG